>JAWNNR010000315.1:0-555380 GCA_035044725.1 Scaptomyza caliginosa
ATTGACATGCGACAAGTGCAACAAACAACAAACAACCAACTTGAAATGTCAAATGGAGCTTGCAGTCCAAACAAATAACAAGCACCTACAACTGCTTTAGATTAATCTACTTGCAATTGATTATGAAAATATTTGCACAACAATTCGTTATAGTATTTTCGGCCTGTTTGCCTGTTGGCCAATCTCAATTGCCTGGTCAATTGTCTTGACCTGAAAGTAACACACCCAAAAGCTAAAATAGTAAATGCATTGGGTGGTTTTTTTTCTTCTTATTATCTTGACCAGGAAGTAATACATCTTAAGCTCTCTCACTTGCTCAAAGACTGGTCTGGCTGCATGTACGGTGTTGCAAGCAGCTCGATGCAGTTCAGTGGGTTAGCAGTGTAGCGTTTTGTGTTTTTTTTCGGCAGCATTTATTGCTCATACGCCAGGTGAGCTATCATGTTCAATGCTATTGCAATGAACACACACTTTAAACAAACATCCGCCGTTGACCAGTTACAAAAATGTCAATGCTACAATTGATGGACACATTTGACCTTAAGAGCCACGGGTAGACAAAGAGAATGCTAACGAATCTTTGCCCATTTTGTCACCTGCTGCTACATGATTTGACTTAGATTAAGCATACGTCGCGTTGTCCAACAATTGAGCTGCGTGCTAATGCAATTACGTATCGCATGTAGCAGCACTCTAAAAATTGCCACTCGTATCTTAAACTACCACACAATAACAAATAAAGCACAGCTGCAGTGAAACGAAAAAAAAAACTCAAAGCACATTTCTTATTGTTGCACCTTTTTTTTTAATTTTGCAATCTCCAAAACTCTTTTAAAAATGCTTTGGCGCCAGCTGACTGTGAGTGCCCAACTAACTAACTAACCGACTGTTGAACTGACCAACTGTCTGACTTACTAGCCAACTGACACCTGAGTGAACCATGTCTGTCGACGGCCAGGACAGCTACCATTAATTCTTTTATGGGGCGGCAGTTTTCATGTTCGAATGACACTTGGGGCGCTTGTACAATGCTAAAACTTAATAAATTTACATGGGAGCTAAATCGTTAAAGATTAAGTATAATACATATGTACAGTGGGATCGTTAAATAGATAAATGGCAGAGAATAAGATTGTTTTGCTGTTACGTAAGATTTTGCACCATCAATTAGAGTATCTAATAGTCTAGCTTTTTGTGCCACTGTATGTTGAAGCTATTTTTAATTACTCATAGAAAAATCCAATCAATTACAATTTCGCATTTAATTATATATTTATCCAAGAAACAGGATAGCTTCCGTATAATTCACTTAATTAGCTATCTTCAGCTGGTTTCCGCACTCTTTGTGGCAATTCCATCAGTTCTCACAGTTAAGCAGCGGCCTTCGAGTCGATTAACTGTGGCAAAAAGTACAACAAACAAGGTAAAATAATAAGAAAATGCTAACCATTTTAAAGTTATGTTTAAAATGATTAAAAGGTGACGCAGACTGAACAGTGTGTGGTTAAGTATTGTAATTGCTCCACTTGGCTTTAATTAAAAGCAATATTATACTGATAAACACCAAGGGAAAACTGGTTTTAAAAAAGAAAAAGAAGTGAGACAACGTATTGTGTTTTTATGCTTGTTTATTATGCAAGCGAGCTAAGCAGAACTGTCACAAGACACAACACACAAGTCCCGATCCCGTACCCGATTCCCCAGACTTAAGTGTAAATATCTCTGTGTGTGTGTGTGGGTTGGACATAAGGCGTACATTACCCTCCAGTTGCGCCCGGATATTGAGTCTAAGGAATTTTTGGGTTGAGAAACTTGAATAACAGTTGTCGTGGCGCTTGAAAATAGCAAGCCAAAAATCTATTAAAAAGCACTTTTTCGATAGCCAAAAGAATTGTTTGTACACAAATATGAAGCAAGTGAAGTGAGTGGAGAAAAAAAGGGGAAGGGGCAGTGGTAAGGACGGCGGCTGGCTGCCTGAATTATATGTCGCCAGTTTTGCAAATATTCATTAATCATGCTCAACAAAAACAACAAGCGTTAGACAAAAAGTATATAGCTGACAAATGGTCATAACGGCGACAGCTCACAGATTGTAGAATTGTGTGTTGTATGCGCGCAACAATTGCTGTCAGCCAGCAACAGTTGCTGTTGTGACTTATTACAAAAGCGGAACTCGTTGCCTAGGGACTAACACAACGAAAGAGAGAGGGAAAGAGAATGAGAGACAAGCTCGGGTTCTATGTGGGCAGGCATTGTCTTGTTTTGTGGCAAGATTAGCATAACAGGAAATTACAATAATGTGGCCTGTGCTGCTCTACCAGCACCAAAAAGAACGTAATCATAAGTAATCAGTTTACTGAATGTATTTCTGCTTACGGCAAGTGTTATACAAATGTAATTACGCTTGCAGGAAGGACAGATCTTAATCAAATATATCCAAATTATTGGTTATGCTTGCAGGAAGAATATCTTAATCAAATGATGCATAATTTCGGTTGTTGATCTGCTTTACACAAAGTTTTCCGTGATATTTGATCTTTCCTTGTGCGATGTGTTATAAAAGTACAATTACTTTTCTTCCTATATTCTAATATGTTGCCTAAGCTATCATTTGATTATTTACCACAACTTTTATATAATCGCAACACGAGATTAAACATTACTTTTGCTTTCGTTTTTGTTCTGCGTTTCGACTGTGACTTCTATGATCTACGTGATCAGCCTGACTTGCAAGTTAATCAAGCCATAATCCGTTCCCCTTCGTTATTTACCTTCTTACTGTAATAAACAACGCGAAACGCAAGAAAATGCGACAACCAAAGCAATTTTTGACAGTGACCATCGTCACGCACTGAACTTGAGCTACTTCTGGATGTAATAGTGGTTGTTGTTGGTTGGCACTGAAAATTGCGTAGTGTTTGCTAGTGGTGCGTGTGGTGCAGCCAAAACAAGCCAAACACGAACAGACGCGAACATTTTCACGGTCAACATTTGCGTTGAGGAAAAATGACAGCTCAAACCAGACACTACAAACATTTTTGCACATTATGTTGTTGTTATGGCTGTTATGGCTGTTGTTGTTGTTGGGTGTGTTGCAAGTGGCAGACGCTGGCCAACTGCCCAACTGGCCAACTGGCGACCAAATGACCAAGTGGCCAAGTGTGTGGCTGATGGGGGCAATAGTCTAGCTGTTGACTAGTTTTATTTTTTTAATGGGTTGGTCGTCATGGGCGGAAAAACTGTAAACAAAAGTTTTGTTATATTGTTGTTGTTGTATCAGCTGCTGCTAGTGG
Source organism: Scaptomyza caliginosa (assembly GCA_035044725.1). Classification (NCBI taxonomy): domain Eukaryota; kingdom Metazoa; phylum Arthropoda; class Insecta; order Diptera; family Drosophilidae; genus Scaptomyza; species Scaptomyza caliginosa. The sequence goes on from JAWNNR010000315.1 coordinate 3,294, forward strand.
TTGCGGTATTGCTGCACCACTCGGACAATCGGGTGGGTCGCCGTCGGCTTTTAGTTTTTCAGCCATTTTCTTAACGATGGCTGTGCAAAAAATTATTGTTATTATTGTATTTTCTGCACTTTTGGCGCAGTTTTGGGCTTTTGAATTTGGATCGCGTGTGTGTGTGTGTCGGTTTGCAAATCTGTCCGCCAGTCTGTGTGTCTGGGCATCTATTTGGGTGTATAAAAGCTGGCGTGGATTAACAGCTAGCCAACAGTCAACCGAGACGCGTCAACACAGACCCAGGTTCATTTCTAATAGCTTCTATTGCCAAGTAACCAATCAAGATTAGCAAAATGTACAAGTTGGTAAGTTTAAGAATATAAATACTCCCTTTCCTAGTTACTACTACTCCATACTCAGGTGGTGTTGTCTGCTTTACTCGCTGTGGCTGCTGCTCGTCCTGGATATCTGGAGGCAGGTCCCGTACTCCATACCTATGCTGCGCCTGCAATCATCCATGAACCAGCGCTTGCCCATGTCGGACACGTTGTGAAGAGCATTCCGACAGCTGTGTCGCATCAGAGCATCAGTCAGGTGCACAGCTCGGCGCACATTGTGCAACCCATTGTGGCACCTGTCATTAAGACTTATGCTGCACCCATCATTAAGACCTATGCTGCTCCTGCTCTGCATACCAGCATCCTGTCGCCTTCATGGGCTTCTCATGGCTGGTCTCACTGGTAAACGCTACGAATTCTCTTCCTTGTGACTACGGAATAGTGTGTGTATAAGCTTGGAGCTGAAGCAATGTTCTTTGTCCCACTTTCTGCATTTTATACTCAACAGTTTTCTCATTTTTCGACTGATGTAAATAAAAAGTTTATAAACTCAAAAACAGATAAATAATCTTACTTAATAATGACTGTCATTGTGCTATACTTTTTGAACATAAATCTTATGTCCAGAAAATCTGTACGCTGATCGCTGCAGACGGAGCTGAAATCCAAATTGAAACTGAAATTGAAATTGTAACAGACATGAAAACTGAAACCGTAATTCAAACCTTGCGTCTGACCCTGAAAGAACACACACGAGAGACGCAGACACGAAACGCACTTAAAGTGCAAGTAATGCAGCTAAGAGGAGGGAAACAGCAGCAGCAGTAGTAGCCGCTAATAAAGGGCCAACTCTTTGATGGTCAAAAAAAGCTGCTGCTGGTCAATAAACTGGTTGTGGATTTTGTTATTTTTTGTTTATCAACGTTTGTTTTTCAATTGCTGTGGTTTGCTGTAGTTCATTTTTAAAGCTGCCCCACACCGACGCTAATTGCTTATTGAATGCGAGCAGCGTTTGTGAGAATTGAATCTGATATGGTTTCCATTTTGGTTTATTGTGCGTACTGAAGGTCGTTGGTAATGTGTATTGTGTTTAGCTGCTATATAAACTCCAGCTGCAGTTGCCATACCACAAACAGTTCTTCCTAGAAACTCAAACGCTTCACATCATTCAGTCAGTCAATACAGACCAAAAAACACTACTTAAACATGTTCAAATTGGTGGTATTGTCTGCTCTGCTCGCCGTAGCTGCTGCTCGTCCCGGTCATCTCTATGAATCGCCTCTGGTCTATGCCGCTCCAGCCACCACTACCATTGTGCAGGAGCCGGTGCTGGCCAAGGTTGGCGCTGTGGTGAAGAGTGTGCCCACTTCCGTGTCTCATCAGAGCCAGTCGGTGGTGCACAGCTCCGCTCATGTGGTTGAGGATGTCGTTGCGCCCGTGGTCAAGTCAACTCCAGTGGTTAGCTATGCTGCTGCCGCTCCAGTGGTTCACAGCACCTATGCCGCTGCTCCAGTGGTTCACAGCACCTATGCTGCTGCTCCAGTGGTTCATAGCACCTATGCTGCCGCTGCTCCCTTGGTGCACACTGCCTATGCCGCTGCTCCAGTTGCTCACATCGCTGCCTCATCACCACTGACCTACACCGCCACAGGAGTGTGGTAAACGCGAACCAAGTGGATGTGTTTTGTTGGACGGCTTTCCTTTTTAATTTTTTTTGTGATACGAATTTGAATAAATGAAAATGTTTTGCTTCGAATATCGATTGATTGTTGTTATTGCCAACTTATTATAGGCCAACTTGGCCTTGCTTGTCTAACTGCATGGAGGTCCTTGGCCCTAAGATCCTTACATTGTCACTTACTTACTTCCTGCTTGGTCGACAACTGGCGCGTAAACAACAGAAAAACTATGGTTCTATAGAAGTATTCAACTAAAATGTACCCTTTCTACGCATGCAACAAGTAAAGCTGATAGCTGGTATTAATTCTTGTTAATCAATTTACGTCATAATCAAGTTTGTCCAATCTCTGACTTCACGAAACTTTTGATCTATCATCTGCAAGATGTCTTTCTTACTAATAGAGTATTTTTTGTGAGTCATACCCATGTGTATGGCTGACCTACCGGGTAATAGTAGCAGTTGCACCCTCTGCTTGCACTGCTGTGGCAGGTTCAAGGGCAATAGTGCCACGCGCTGTAATCCAAAGGCTAATGAACTTGCAATGTAAAAACAACAGAGTACGCATCGAATATTGCAACCGACAGGCCTTTATTAAAATTACTGTGTGCTTTATGCTATACGCTTGGATAATTAGGACATTTATTTTTATAGGCTTAATGTCTTTTGTATATCTGATTTTAGTTCATCTAAGGATGACAGATCAATGGATACCTTTGACCATCCATCCTTAGCACTTTCATATAGTTTCTTGATCTGATCCGGCACATAACTTTTGAATGCATCAAATATGTCACGCCTTAACATTTTATGCTCCAAATGACCATCGTTTTTTTCTTCATCTATACCAATACTAGCTGCACTGCTGGGCGGACACAACAACACAATGATTAGCCACTAGATTGAATGACATGAGGATGAGTGCAATATCCTTTTTTTTAAGCACTTCATATTTACCAAACTCGCTAAGGCAATCTTCATTTTACTTCACTAGCTCAATACTTGGTTCCAACTGAAGCGAAAAGAAAGCTTTTCCCTGCCTTATAAAGAACTTAATATATACGGGACCAGCTGTTGTTCTGTTTAAGTTGGTTTTTCAGCCGCTTTTCCAGCTTTTCAAAATTCATGAGTATTTCTTCGAATGGCAATGTACTCAAAGTATTTTTACTTTGTTTATTGTTTGTTGTTTTAGCTTACCTCGTACGGTTGACGTGCGACTAATGAGTCGCGCTTTGTAATGAATGAAAATAAGAGTGGGTTGGGTTTGTTGTTTGGTTTAGCAAAAACCAAAAAAAGAAAAAGCAAAGAAGTCGAAGTCGAAATAACTACTTAAATGCGTACCAGAAATTGGCCGCGAATAATAATCTGGTTTATGGTTATACAAACACACACACACAAATCGACAACAAAAAAACCGAGAGACAAGAATCCGTTCAAGCACGTACGTGTACTTATTGTATTCACTGTGCGTGTGTGTGTGTAAGTCCGCCTTGAAATTGAAGTTCAAGTATAAAAGACAGCGACAATTGAGACAGCAGGCACAGTCTATCCTACGACACAAGTCAAAGAACCACTCACAACTTCATCAATATGTTCAAATTGGTAAGCATCACAAATGGATATATAAGCAAGTACACACTGTTCCTAAATTTCCTACCTCCCGCAGTTCGTTCTCGCTGCTCTGTTTGCCGTGGCTGCCGCTCGCCCTGGTCATTTGGCTGCCGCACCTCTAGTTTATAGCGCACCAACTGCCTATGTGCATGAACCAGCTCTGGCCAAGGTTGGTGCTGTGGTGAAGAGCGTGCCTACCGCTGTCTCCCATCAGAGCCTTACCCAGGTGCACAGCACACCCGTCGTTCAGGATGTGGTTGCGCCTGTGGTGAAGACCACTCTGCACTCTGCTGCTCCCGTTGCTACCTATGCTGCTGCCGCTCCTGTTGCCACCTACTCTGCTGTTGCTCCCGTGGCAACCTATTCGGCTCTGCCCTCTGCCTACACTACCTATGCAGCTGGCGCACCTGTGCCATACTCGGCACCCATTGCCTACTCTGCACCACTGCTGCATCACGCACCACTCACATACGCAGCAAGCGCCTGGTAAAAAGACTGCAAATGAAGAGCGAAAAACTTTGACATCCATCGGTTCGGTTGTTGACTTGTGTCCCAAAATAAAAACAAAACAAACTTGATATTTAAATTCACCAAACCAACGTATATATTACTTAGGCATAATTTCTTCAATCTTTACTTGAGGTAGATGCTGGGTGCGTAGCTTAAACCACTATTCCAGCCAGGCTCATACCATTCGCTGTTATAGCTTAGTGGATTAGTGGCATAGCTATATGTGGTTGGGTGATGATATGTCTTGAGTACTGGTGTATGGTGGTGTTCGTAAATGGGACGCAAATAAGGACGCTTCTCGTGCACCACGGTGGAGCTTTGATGTGAGACGGCGGTGGGCAGCGACAAATGCTCATAGCCAAGCACTGTGGGTGCATATTCAATTGTCTCATAAGCTGGCAAATAACTGGGACGTGAGTGGCTCAGAGCCACAAAAGCTACAGACAACACAAAAAACTGTAAGAAAGAAGGTTCGGGGTTAGTTGGTTATCCAATATCCATAGTGTTTATAGTCCATTTTGGGTCTCACAATTTTTAACATGTTTGAAAGAAACTTGTATGAACACACTGCAAGGGCGCTTGTTGAGGAACTGTGGCTTAAACCGAAGAGGCGCCACAATTTTATAGCTAAAGTTGAGATGGTTTCTTTACGTTAGAATTGGCACAGACAATCGAGCCATTCCAAGATTTTCCCAAGCTAGACGGCTCATTAGTGAACCATTTGGGCGTAACTGAGCGACTAAGTGTTTTTTTTCGCTTTTTTGTGTTTCTTTCGTCAAGGCAACTGCTACTTCTTCACGAATCGTGGCTTTAAACCCTAAGCAAATCGTTCAGTAAGTCTTTTTGTGCTTGCTTCTGTTTTGTAGATAGTCACCCACACCCACCCACTCGACACATTCGGTCATAAATCAACACAAGACTGGCTTGTGCTACTGCTCGAAAGTCTTACCAATTGTTAAGTTCCACCCACAAATTGCCATGACTTGGAGCACATATACAAGGAATGTGCAACGCTCCAGTTAGCAGTTGACCAGCTAGCCAACTAACCAGCTGAACGTTGGGACAATGAAGTCAACAAAATTCGCATTACCATATAATGCCCACACACAACTGTGTGGTAGTCGTTGAGTCGAGTCATATTTCCCTCTTCTAATATTCCACGCCTCACTAAATTTTCCTGTATGCTATTTTTGGCTTGAAAATTTTATACGTAGATTGGTGCTGTACCTTTTTTTGTTTCTTTTTGTATAGAGATGCGTGAGTGTTGGGTTTTTTACTTAATATACAAGAATTTTTTTTTGTTTAACAGTTGAAAGCAGCTTTCCAATCTTATATCATCTTCGTTGTTTGGCGTGTCACGAGGGCTTTAAAAGCACGACACAATACGCTGCGTGCCATCCGCTTTGGTCGCTTATTTTTTGCCCAATTCTCAGTCCATTTCATTTGACCTTTTGGGGGGGCCACTAATTCAATTAGATACACGCATAAGCTGAAATCAAGACACCCAAAAGCCATAACAACTTGCTGACAGCCACTCAACATTATAATTAGTGTGGCAGTTGTTGCTTCTACTGTATTGTATTCCGTCTCTGTATCTGTCTCAGTGGGCCCACTTGAGCACTTGGCCAACATCAGCTAGACAATGCTAAGAAAAAAAAGAAAAAACACACTTCTGTGATTGCCTTAAGCAAAGCTAAGCATAAAATCTTTGCAGTAATAGCTGCTATTTCTTCTTTTTGTTAGGATATAATTTCATTCGACATAGTTTTAAGAAACGTTTTCCACTTGACCCACTTGCATAAGCAGATTTAGTTGGTAATTATACATTTTAAATGGGTATTATTACAAATGCTGCACTAATGTAGCAAAGCTGTTGTCTACTTTTAGGCTTCAGTTTAAAGAAAGCTTCTCAATGAGCTTTTTCAAACCAAGCTTAAATTTTTATGTGAAACTTAACCCTTGCAAGACCACATGGCTTTCTGTTCAATTGGCCATATTCGTCAAATGAGTTAATTAAACTGTTGTTACCAAAAATAGTTTCCAGCTATTCTTAGGCTTAGATTTATTTAGACGGCATATCAATGTAAGTAGTTGTCAACCCTTGTTTGGTGATTTCTGCCTCTGGGGATTTTATTACTTGCAGTAATATGTCAACAATGTTGTTTAAGACCTTAAATTTGCTAATCGTCATGGACAGCTGAGTTGCTGTCTTGTTGCATGTCTCGCTACCTTTGTTATATTGTAGAAAAGTTGCTGATTTCTTTGATGTGATTTCGATTTGCTTATAATTATTACACTGTGCGCAATCAAGGTTTGTGGTTAGATCAAAGATTCGATGTAGTAAATAAACATTTTAGTAATGTTAAATAATAATAAACACAGTAGCTTATCCCTTATAACTATAGCAGAACTTCTCAGATTGACATTGGCATAGACAACCTGTTGATTTGTATTGATTAGTTGTAGGCCAATGCATATTGATATGATGATAGATCGACTGGCATTACGACAGTCTCAAATTTACAACATAAATGGATTAATTAATAGAATTTGACATGCAGCTGCCCACAATGAGGCGGGTGCTAGGTGCAGTCAGTCTGAACACAACATGCGGCTTAATTAGCGCTTAAAATTGGCTTAAACTTTCGGGCTGCAATCAATTCAATTCGCTGTTGTTAACTGACTTTTTCGCAGACTGATTTGCGAATAAATATTTTTCAGCGGGCATCTGTATGTCTGTCTATGTTTTCAAACCCTGTCTAAGCCCATATCAGCTGGCATTAAAAATCACTCATACGCCGCGTAATATGGTCTAAGCTGTTTATTTAATAACAACTTGCGATGTAAATGTAAATGGGCTGCTTTTTTGTAGTCATTTCTGAATTTCATAGGCGGTTACGTTGTTTCACTTATTAAATTTAATAGCTTAACTTACACAAAATGCCAAGACTTTTGACTTTTTTGCCAGTCAGTTGTACAGCCATGTTTTTATCTTAGCCACTTCCTCGATTACAGAAGTTTTCGAGTCATTTTTTGTCGACCGCCATTGCCCCCCTGCTAACCGGATCCGGCAATTTTTGTGCTCGCTTGGGTCTCAATCAGCGTTCAACACGAATTTAATGTGTAGTTTAGCCGAAGCTATCATTAAGTCTCTAATTGACTTTTTATAGCCGTTTGTGTTCTTATTTCAGTTAAATTTTTCACTTGTTTGCTCTGCTGTTATTACAAATTTTACACTTGGCGAAATATAATGTGCGTTAGGTTCACATTGATGCTTTTTGCACACAATCAAAGGTACATGGTATTATAGTTTTCTCTAAGTGTGCTCATACTATTCGCTCAATTAATTGACTGGGACGAAGCAAAGGAAATAGACTGTACCAACCACATTGTATATGTTTTAGTGCCTCGTGTGTCAGTCTGCTTCGGGCACCTTCTACAGGTGTTTGACATCATAGTGATTAGTATTATAATAGAAATATGTGTATGTAGATTGCAAACAAAGGCGATTCCAAGTTCAGGGTGAGTAATTCCGAGTCAATGATTCGCTCGATAATTAGTCAATCTCAATTAGAAGACAAAAAGTGAAAGTAAAGTAACGTCTAGTGTTGAAGGGGCGCGAATAGCTTTTGGAAGGGGCAGCAGGTGAGCACGGATCACTCACTTGTTAAGCGTAATCAATTAATATGGCAATAATCGGTTAGCTAAACTCCGATCAGCTTTGAGACGTGTGGGACTTTTAGAGCACATAAATCACATGACGCGATTTTTGCATGAAAAATGCGTTCCAAACAATTTGCATACAATTTGGTGACAAGACAGAAACAACAACAAAATCACCTGGGGTGTTGTTTGCAAACTTAATTTACGAGCATAACAAAGGGGCGTGTTGTGGTGTTATAGTTGCTTGGGTGCGTGTGTTGTTGTTGTTCAATCTGCTGCTGCGTACACACTGCTTAATTATGATGCCAATTGCTGCAATTTGCATTGAAACTGGGCAAACGCAACTCATTGAAGCTGTCAAATCAAATATCCAGACACTTAAAACATGCGCATGGCCAACAAGACCAACAACAACTAGAACGGTAGCAAGAGCTAAATGCTTTGTTGTCTGCACCATAATTGCGCAATGTCCTCAATCGTTTTGTTGTTGTTGTCTAGGAAAGAACTTAATGGCTAAGATTGCAGATTGCCACGCAGCATGCGATAAATGGCTAAGTGGCAAGTACTTCTCAGTAGTAATCAAAACCGAAGGTGACTTTTAACACATGCAGCTGCCAAACCAGGAGTTCGTTTTTAATTTCAATAATGAAACGTCAAAACGTTTTGCTTCCAAATTGTGGTCAGTTACTTACAGCAAGTAAGTGTGTAACAAACGAACCTAGATACCAGTCAGTTAGTTTCATTTGACTTCTAGAGTATTCCAAATTCGCCTACTTTGAAAAATGTTACAATACTTATTTCTTGTTGCTTATAATGGTTCAAATGTGTTTGCTGTTGTTGCTTGGATTTGTGTTTTGTGTTCGCTGTTTACTGTTGATTTGAAGGTATTCTAGCAATTTGGTTTTTTCTTCGTGTATTTCAATTGTCTTGCCATTGTTACATATTTCAGTTAGTGCTGTTATTATTATAAGTTGTTGCCGTTGTCGCATGTAATGTGCACGACATTGTTGTGGCAGCAGTATTGACCTTGACCGACCGCGTCCACCATGTGGTATACTTAATTGGCGCACTCGATTGGCCGCGTCACCGTTGCGCACCATATAATTATGCAAAAGCTCAACACTAATTAAATAACTAAGTAATAAAAAATATTGGACGCTAATTAAACATTCATTCACAGATATACATTTTTCTAGCCCTGCAATCTGCCATTTGTGTTTTCTGCAATTTGTTTTTTTTTTTTTGCTTTTGCTGTGCCAATTTTTTTGCTTTGAGTTTCTGCGAAAGCTGTAACAACATAAATCATAGTCCAGATATGATTAGAGTCGAAAAACATATAGAAATTGACGGCTTTTAATTTTGAAGTCTGTTTGATTTGTTGTGTTGCAGTTGCAACTTGTGGCATGCCGCCAATCATATTCACATTGCCCAATAATGCAATGCCAGCCAAAGCCGCAAAGCCATTAAAATGCAATTACAGACCACAAAGTAAACACACACACACACACAGTGCCACCATAGTGAGGGCCAGCACCACAATAAACAAAAACACCACAGCACCACAAACACACTATTTTAAAGTAGGTGGGTGGGTATGCACGCAATATTTGCAGTTCGTATCCTGTTTTATGTCAATCTAAGTTGATCTCTGTTGATTTTTGTTGCATGTTCCGTTTGAAACTATTTTGCATATCGATACAGTTGTTGTTGCTGTTGTTGGTGCGACACATGCAAATTGCTTGAGGCTTGAGGTGTCCGGTGAAGGGTTTTTGCTGCTGTCAATATGCAGATTTGTCAAACTATCAAACAATTGTCCACCACCGTCTTTATGTTTTTTATGTTTTCTTAGTCGAGATTGATTTATGCGCCATAAACTTTAAACGCGCTTTGTGCGCAGAATCAAAACTCTCAGCAGCTGCTACTCAAGGTCTTCGCTTAATAGCAGCCGCAGCAGCAACAGCCTTAACAAGAGGCCTACGCCCGATTGTATAATCGCCTTTTATCGCAAACAACAACATCTGCAGCAACAACAGAAGCAAAACCGAAACTATATTAAATAATATTCAAGCTCTTTGCAATTGCATTGATTATGCTGTGCTACCGAGTGTTTTTATTACTAGATTGTTATTGCAAGATAGTGATGAGGCGTGCCCCCAAAAGAGAAGAGAGTAATGATGGCGAGTTTTGCAAGAAATTAAGAATGGCCATTAAGAAATCTGGCAGGCCATTAAAATGACTGAACCAATAGTCGATTTAAACATGGACAGCATTTTATATATCGAAATACTCTAGAAGTCAAATGGTGTGTACAAAGGGTATATTTATGTTGTATGCCAGATAAGAAAATGAATGAAAACTCTTTACATGGGTACAAGGTATCTCTAAGTCTCTGCCACAACGTAAACTTGCAACGAATTCATTTATATTTGTTATAATTTATTTGCATTTGCATGATGCGAATCGATTTTGTGCTGGTCAGTTTGGCAAAGTTACGCATACGCCAGCGCGGCAAAGAGATAAGAAATCAGTTTACGAAAAAATTAATGTACAAACGTGCAACAGCAACAACAACAACAAAATGGCAAACAACTGCTGACTGCACCGCTGCACCACCACTCGCAATTTGTTGTCAGTTATTAAACAGTGCGATTTTTCAAAGCACTGTTTGTGCGTATTTTGACGGGAATCACAGTTAATGGATTGACCAAATTTTTCTGTTTTTTTTTTGCTTTGCTTGTGAATGGATTTTCTACACCTACGGATATGGAGTCGAGTGTCAATCAGCTGCTGCACATATGCTGATTGATAATCATGTGCGTGTGCTTTTGAGCCACTTGGTTTAGAAAGGAAGCTGGGAATATGCTTCATTGCACAATTGAGCAGAACTTGACAGAGAGAGAGAGAAGGAGTAAGCTGTCCAGTTGGCCATTTGACTGGTAGTTTTAAGTGTTTATGCCACATACGAGTTAATTGTTCGTTAAGTAGACCGCAGATTACAATAAATGCAATTAACAACCACCAAGTGAAACCACACTCGCTGCAACAATGGTGGAAAACTTGTGGTTGACACAATGTGTGGTGCGGATTTGACTTGCCTTTTAGATTTCCGGCTGCAGTCGGAACAATTTGTGAGACAACTTACTTGAGCTAAGACCAAACTTAATTGAATTTGTCCATTTTGTGGATCAGCAGCAACACACAACGCCACATTACCACAGACTTTTCTAGTTTGCCTCGTGAAAACTAGCGGCAACAAGGTGGCGCGTGACTGATTTCTGTGGCACTGCATTAAACAGATCAAATCAATGATCGTATCTCTCCCTCTTTCAATGTGGTAGTATATTCTCAAAGCTACCGTCGCGCCGAAGCTGAAGTCAACTTCGGGCAGGGCGTTCACGCTTTTGATTCGCTCAAGCATTCGCACATACACGAATGGCTCTTGTTGTTTTCTGTTGTTGGTTGTTGTTTGTTTGTTGTTATACGTTTCGCATTGTCTATGTGCGGTTTTCAGAATATTTCTCGAGTTAAAGTTTTTGGGTATAAATATGGCAAGCGGCGCTGCTGTTTAAACATAACACATTCAACTCTTTAGCAACCACAGCCAACAATCCAAACAATCAACATGTTCAAGCTGGTAAGGATATATCTGGCTATGCAAAGACTTAGGCAACGAACTAACCAACAACTTTGACTCCTTTTAGATCGCTGTTCTGTCCGCCTTGTGCGCCGTTGCCAACGCTGGCCTCATTGCTCCCTATAGCCATGGCTATAGCAGTGGTTATGGTCTGGGCTATGGAGCTCATTTGGCACCCGCCTATGCTCCAGCTGTCATCTCGCATGCTCCAATCATCAAGAGCTATGCTGCGCCCATTGTCCATCATGCTCCGATCGTGAAGACCATCCACCCGGTCGCCACATCCTATGCCAATACCTACAAGGTAGCCACCAAGGCCTATCCCGTTGTGCATGCTGCTCCCATCTATCATGCTGCACCAGCTGTGGTTGCTACTCCTGCTCTGCACACCACCTCCACCTATCATGGACATGGCGCCTATGGCGGTTATGGCAGCTATGGTCTGGGTTATGCTGGCTATGGACATGGCTATCTGCACTAAGCCAACTCATACGCTCTATCTTGACGAACACACCAACAACAACTCCAATAAGAACAACATCATCTGCATATCGCATCTATTCAATCCGATAGAGATAAACAAATAGAACAATGTTTCAATACTTTGCTGCTGTCAAAGTATTGAATTAAAGTCGTGTACATAAAAAAAACACATTTGATATTTTTTTTCACATATAAAAGCCTCAAAGTGAGAGACAGTTACGGAGATCAATGGAGACACAGCCTGAGCGAGATGTAGTGAGCAAGACGAAGACAGGGAGATCAAGTTAATGCTGTATATAATTATTATGTTTTGTTATTGTGCAATGCCCGTGGTTTCGACTTAAGTAAATAAAAACTCAAAAAACTATATAAAACTAAAAAAAAAAATTGATTTATGTTATTTTTTGGTTGTAAACTTACCCTAACAAAGAATTAAAATTAGATTGTTAGAATCATGTCGGAATCAAGGTTAAAGTCAGAATCCAAAGTAATCTGCAAGAACAGTAAATAAAACCATACAATATTAAAGTATATTTTGAAAAGTTTAGTTAAAAAGTTTTTTAACTAAGTAATTGATAGTTGCAAAAGTATGGATCATGACTAAGCTACCTCTAGATTTGTGTCTTACAGTGCAACCTGTCAAATCAAGTGTTGAAATTTCCTTGAAAAGAAAAAATGCCAACGCCCGGCAATTATGCGACTACCCGTTGACAGAATTGGTTGGTAAAGTGGTTGCAATGAAAGTGCGTCGAGTGAAGCAATATAAATAATGATTTATTAAAGTGCGTTCAAATTAAAGTCGGACAGTCCGACTGCATGTTTTTCAAGTTAAATGTGTTTTTGATGTTTGTAATTTCGCAATTCGGGTGAAAATGGGAACAAAACTCAAGTGGGCCAAAAGAAAAAAATATTTCATTTAATTTGTTTTGGCCAAGTTAGTAGTGACTGACTGAGCCACTTAAAGTGGCACTTATCAAACTCTAATAGAGTAACGCACCGAAAGAAAACAAGTTGTTGTGAATGAATACACGACACAATTCACTAGAGGATTAACCAAGTAGTAGCAGTCACTAAGTATGCATAATATTGTTATTGTGTGGTGCCATACAATGCATGCATTGTTGGCCTGTGTTGGCCTGTGTTGCTGTGACCTTGGCAAAATGTACAACAATACAAAAACTACAAGATACTAAAAGAAATAAAATCCGCGTTACTGTCATAAACTATAATTTGATTATTATTATTTTAAATGTTTATTGGACAACGTTGACACCCGTCCGATTGTTTGATTCTTTGGATTAGTTAGCCACTCAAGCATTAAACATTGTAAAACTAACAACAAATAAAGCCGCACCACAATTTGGCAACGACCTTCACGTTCAATTTTGTTCAGTTGCAGTTGTGAGATAGTCTGGTGGGGCGTGGCTATGGGAAGGTGGAGAGGGCCTACTAAGATGTGGGCTGCTTCCTACTTTGCAATTTGCGCATTGAATATTCAACCAAGCGCAACATTGTCTTTACCACAGTGCATTTTGTGCGGTCGGGGGCAGAGGAAGGCCAAAGTTTAGAGGAGGGGTATTTTGCTCTCATGGCACAGTTACCTCCCGATGTTTTCCCACACCGTGAGGCCACGAGTTGCAAATTTGAAACACCTGCTCGTGTTGTGAGTGAAAACTCAATCAACGTCATCAGTTTTGAGTGCACTTTCGGTTCGAGGGGGCTTGAGTTTAGTTTGTCAGCTTAAAAGTATTCTATGAAAATTTAATTATAAATGCTTATTTTTTGCAGGCAACACGTGCCACACTGTACATAATATTTACATGCACCCAGCACCACAGAGCTCAGAGCAAGGACCTCCGAACAACAGAAAAGACACAAGAAAAAACAAACATCCCACAACATTGATTTGCAGCTGATTGCAATCAGGGAATTGAAGAAGCAGCTGGAAGGGCTGCAGAACGCATGATGCAATTAAAAAGGGCATTGAATTGCTGGTGCAGAAAATAGTGCAACCCGCGAATACATGATTGCAATAACAAGCTTCATGCTTAATTAGTGCGTGTTAGAAGGTTCATTCAACCCAAAGCTTTGAACTGATTTTGGCCGGAGGAAATGCACACGCTTAAATCGCTGTTCTTTGCATTGCCCTGACCTTGAAAGGAACATTGACTTTGTTTTGGTGCGTATACCCTGGCAAAAGATGACCGAGAGGGTAAGTTTGGTCTCCCTTTATATTAATTGCTATAAAATATTTTAATTTATGTTAACTAAAACAAACAAAGTTATTGAATGCCTGGCATTAAACTAAGCAATTGATTTTCTAATGAATGTGTTATTATTGTTAAGCTGTAACACGCGATGTTCTTGGTTAAGTTCAATGGCAGCTTAACGCGGCGTATAAGCAACATTTATGTCTGGCAGCATAATGAACTGTCACCAGCACACACATGCACTCAGGGTAAGAGAAGGAGAGAGAGAGACCGAATGTTGAAAAGCAATTGCCAAACTTCAAAAGGTAACAAATGTGTGATAAAATTTTGTTCTGCCTAAGCAAAGCGCGTGCTTCAAGTGTGCCAAACAGAATCTGCCAAAAAAGAAAAACGACGAGAAAACGCGGGTGGGTAGGTGGGTGGCACTTGTGAAGCACGTGTGCCCAATTTAAAGCGCATTACGCACGGCAACAAGTCTGTTTGGTACTTTAACTCTCAGCAGCTGTTGGCAGTGGCACTTTACAGCTTGTTGTTTATTGTTGTAGCCGCCGTGGCTTGAGTGGTGAGGCATATGTCGCACTCCAGAGAGCGTGTTTCTCAAATAACAATGTTGAAAAATGTGGCATAAAATCAGCTCAGATACCAATACATATCGATTTCTACTTCGTTATGCTAATTTCGCCCAAATGTGGCATTGGTGCTTGTCCATTCCTTTATTGCTTTGTTGACAAGCTCTTTCCCACGTATTATTGCTATTACTCAATTGACGATTACTTAATTAAGCAAATTTGCTTTTCTATTTGCAGAAGCCACAGCAATAAAGCTAGACAGATTTCACCTCTGTTGGCTGTTGTGCATTTGCAAATCGAAATCCAAAGCTTATAATCATTTCTCTGGCCTTCTTTCAGGCATCTCATTAAAATAGACCGTTTGTTAATTATTACGTAACATATTTCCAGGTGGGTCTATAAATAAATTGCCCAAGGTAATTTAGTAATGTATACTGTTGTGCGTCATTTGAAAATCTTGCTCTCTCTCCCTTCCCTGTCGTTTATTCGAACGCATTTTTAAGCATCAGCAAGTGTAGAGTAGGCTCCATTTTAAGTTGTCATTTTTTATTTGCATTTGGGAAATACACGTTTTGCGCATTTGGAAGATACCTAATTGGGCAAATACAAACATATTGATTTTAAACAATTTGAAAATGTTTTCATTGTATACATTTGAGAGCAACGCTTTATTATTTTGTGGCAATAAAAAAGGTTGTCTGCTTTATGGCGCTGGGTCTCTTTGGGGGGAGGCAAGATTGTATGATATTTTGGCATTTATGAGCAGCGCACACAATCAATCACAGTCGATGTTTATAAGGCATAAAATGTGAAACGTGTTTGCAATTCCTCATGTCCGACAGCTCACAGCTGAAACTGCAGCTGCTGACACCCACTAACTCAGCCACTCGCTCACCCAGTGCCAGAGTTTTGTGATGGCAACTTCTAAACCAAGTCTATGGTAGGTCTTCAGGGTCTGGCTCTTTGTGTTAAGGCACTGAATATGTGGAATATTGCGAAACGTGTCGCGTGCAGTTTGATGCACGATTTGCTTGTCGATGGGACGTGGTCGGACAGTTGGTTGCTGTTGTTGTTGTTGTTGGTCTTTTGGGATGCGTGAAATGCTCCCGTAATGTGGAGTTTTAAACAAATTTCACATAATGCGTAATCGAATGCAGAGTATAAAAACCTGCAATGTTAACCAAATCAATTTATTTCACGTGAAAGTCTTCGATAGTGCAAACCTCTACCACAAACGGAAGTTTATCGTCTCAAAAAATGTTGAAAATTGTAAGGAAGAAAGGTAAAGTAACTACGACAATAATACTAAACATTTTTTGGTCTTTTTTAGATAGCTTTGCTTTTGATCTCTCTTTGCGCCTCTGCAACTTCGCATGCCAGCGGCTTTTATCATGCTCCACCCCCTGCTCCTGTTGCTGTAGAAGCTGTCTATGGTGCACCACCCACGCTTACTTATGCAGCTCCACCACCAGCATTCATTAAGTACTCTGCACCATCGCATCACATTCGCACCACCTATGCTGCAGCACCCATTGCACCCGTTATCAAGTATTCGCTGGGTACACCAGTAACGACAACAACTACAACTTATTCCGGTTTTGCTGCACCAGCACCAGTTGCCCATTATGCTGCACCACCAGCTGTGGCTCATTATGCTGCACCACCACCAGCTGTGGCTCACTATGCTGCTCCACCAGCTGTTGCTCATTATGCTGCACCACCACCAGCACTGTTTGCCAAATATGCTGCGCCACACGCTTACCATGTAGCTGCACCACCACAGCCCGCGTATCAACGAGTGGCCTTTCATGCCGCACCACCGACTATAACCTATGCGGCACCAGTTGCTGTTCCGGAAGCCCAACCCTGTGAGACGGCCTGGTGAAGCGTAGCTATATAGAAACGTAGTATATCATATATCACCATAGCTATTATAATCATCATGTTAATTTCAATGCTAATCGACAAACTCGTAGCGTAAATTAGCAATTAATTAAGAAGATTTTTTAAGTATGTGATTTAAAGTGTTTGATAACAAGCATCTTCCGCGGAGTTTATGCGCCATCATAAAGAACCCAAGCGTGTTAATTATGCAACCGACGATCGTGCTCAAGAGATACCAGCAAAGTGTGAGGAGCAACGAACACATTAAAGACAACTTTGAGCTGCAGTAAATAAATACAAATATTAAAAATATACATAAATTGAAGCTAGCTGTCGGATTCATCGGTGGATCGAATCGATTGATTGTCGAAATGACCAACCTCAATTCGAAATCCATTGAAGCTGTCAGCATTAAACAAATCCGAATCCATCAAATGGGTCAGCAGTTCGATTTCTGCATGAGCCCACAGCCAACGATTTTATTAGCACAAATTATAACTGAATACATTTAGTGGGAGGTCAACTCAGCTGAATATCAAAGTTTTTGGGGTTTGTCGCTTGGCTTTTGGCTCTTAACTGTTTGGCTTGCTGCCAACAATTTATTGTTCAAACACACAAGCGTTAGCGTTGCCGTCTCAATTAAGTTCCGAAAAACAACATGAACGCACACTAAACTTATTAGCCAGTCAATGAGCTGTCCTCTCAGTCGCAGTTTCTGTTGGCGTTGTACTTACTAATGGTTAGAGACGTCTTCGTACATGGTGTCACATGACTATCGATTTGTGTTTAATAAGTCCAAACTGTTCGCTCAACATGCTTGCAAGGTGTCGACATTGTTGTAGTTTTGGAAGTTAAAGCAAAATCAGTTGCGTGCATTAGAAGGGGTTTACTAATTCATAGTCATAATAAATTTCGTATTAATAAATTGTTTATAAATTAACTCATTTATCATAGTTTACATATGATTATTTTGAGTAAATGAATGATAAACATGTTTTGGTTTTGCTTTTATTATTAAAACAATTAGTTAATATTAGACAATAGATAAACAAATGCTTCAAAAAACTTGTGATACTAGATTGAAATCCCCATTGGCGGCGACCCTGAATGACAAACACACTGTTTGTCTTGGTTGACCAGTTGTGAACTGCGGCTGGTTGCAAACTTCGGATGCCAGTCGGAATGACCAACATTGATTCATATGCAAGGCAAACCAAATATTATCAATAGACTCTGCTCAATGACCAAAAGCATAGCTTAAGCCAAAGAAGAAGCGGCAAATGGCAAAAGCGGTTCATAAAAAGAGCCAACAACTTAGCACAAATAAATAAACAGAGTCACAAGATGACAATAATATAATAATAGCAGCTGCAGTCGACAAAGGCATCGAGCGAAAACTAAAATAGAGACAACAACAACTGCGAAACAGAAGCAGAATGTATAACTAAAGACATTTGGCCGAGAGCTAAGAGCCAATTTTTCGTTGTCAGAGAGCCAGCAAACGCAGCTTAATAGCCAAAAAACATTTGATGAAGCCAGCAGTGGCCGCAACTGAGACAGTAAACGCATTTTGATTTATACTCTGTGACCAAAATAGTTGGAGAGAGGGTGTTTTTTTCGCGTGATGTGTTTTTTTTCTTTGAGTGCATAAGAAACGTAAAATACCACTGGGTATCGGCTAGTCGAACACATGTTCAGCTCGGACGGGTCGACTTGACTGTTTGACTGGTCGGGGAGCTGTTGCTGCTGCTTAACTGCTCGTCTGTCGGCGGAATTGAGAACTGAGCAGAAGCTCAGCTGGTAGCTCAGAGCTGAGGTATAAAAAGCATCTTCAGCTGGCGCACAAATTTTAATCAGCTCGAAAAGCTTCGTCCGTCCACAACGAAGAACAACGAAACACAACGCAAACAAAATAATCGTGTTTAAGTGCAAGTGAATCCAACCAAAACAATATAGCCATTAACATGTGTTTAAATGTGAGTGTATCTCTCTGTGTTTTAAGTGTCTCGCTTCTTGAAGCTGTGATCTAATGTCTAAGGGTTTCTTTCAGAAATCTGTGCTAATCATTGGATTGACGCTACAGCTGACCGTGCTGACAGTGGTGCTGGCGGACGTATCACATCTGGATAATTATTCAATATCACCTAGCTTTCAGCTGGGCACCTATCACTATCCAGCACCTCGTGTCCAGCTGCGACAACATCAACAGTATATGCATCAGCAGGTGGCACGACAATTTGTGGATCCATCGCTGGATCATGAGGCCTTTACACAGGTGCTGACCCGCAGTGGTTATGTCTTTGGAAATGGCAACATAGCAGCTGCATCTGCACCACTTAGCTCAGCGGTGCAGGCGACGAGTCGTTCGATAAGTTCACCCGCTGTTTTGGCAGATGGCAACTCATTGAATCTAAAGCTGCCAGTTCCGTTTGGATCTATGCCACTGAATGTGGCCAATCTGCCACTGCAGGCAGGTGCCTCATATGCCACAGTGCCCCACACAACCGGCCTTACCTCCTATGGCACGGCGCAAATTCAGCGACGCTAGTTGTAACACACACTTATCTATTTTATAAGCTGCACTTTTAGTTGATATACATAGAAATTAAGTTAAGTTAACAGAGCCAACTGACTGTTTTTAATTACCAATCTGTGAATCATCGATACTAAATACTCGAAACATGCTCGTAAATAAAGTAAAAGTTACTTGCCATTTAAATGCTGCTTTAAACTGCCTATCTGTGGCTGCACAACGATCGCTTTTAAAGTGGTTCATTACCAATCATAACCCATCTATGAACGATTCAATCATTGCCACTGAACATCTCTTGTCTTGTCTGGGCTACATTTGCATATAAGTCGAGGCGAAGGTCGCGAACCTACCTGAATTATCACAAAAGACGTCTTCATCGGTTGATCGCACCTTTCACTCCCCAATCACTGTTTCTGCTGCTGCCGTTGCTGCTGTTGCTACTTATCGGAAATCAATGTTTGCTTATGGTCAGAGTGGAGAGCAAGTAAGCGGGGTAGGTGATATAATACAAATCTTAAATAATACATTCAAAAATATGAGCATCTATCTCATTTGCATAAGAGCAAGATTTAAGAGCTATTAAAGCGATTGAGGAGTTCGATCATAAGGCCTTAAACTTGGCATTGATTTAAAACGTGTAAATACCATAATTTGCTACCCATCTACCCCCTGATCAGCTGACCGCTGTTCTACAACTTTAAATTGATTAACGTTAAGCGACTTAAACGGATGTGAGATTAATCAGCGAACGGAACTCTAATGTGTATCCAGCTAAAAGCAAACCGCTTTTTTTTATATAACTGGAATAACAGCAACTATATTGAAAAGCAATAATAATAAACAAATGGTACTGACTGCAAAAATAAAAAAAAAATGGTAAAAACAACTTTTAATTTATTGAGAGCCAAATACGTAAAAGCAATAACGGTTCTTGTTCAAGCAGGTGTCAAGGAAGTGAGTGGAATATATGTTTCAAAATTTCCGCATATCCATCATTCGGACTTAAACTAACCCGATGGAAGTGAGTAGGGTCTCAACGATCCAAGTGACAGCAAGTAGGACTAGTATAAGACAAATTTGTGATACCTTTGGAAGCTTCTTCAAAGTGCACAATGATCTTATACACTCTGTGAATACGAGGTATAATAATGCGGATACAGTTACATGCGTGGGGAACATGTAGCTCCAAGCACTGCTCACTTGAACAGCTCAACTGACGAGGCCTTGAGTTCATCATCCACTCAAAAAGATGACTGCAAAAAGCAGAGGGGGCAAAGTCAACAAAATCAAAAAAAAAAAAGAAAAAGCGAAGAAGAATCTGATGCTGGTGATGATGATGATGACGACGCCGACTCTTTGTCGACAGCACGTGACCCACCGAAGAGCGATGGATGGACGACACAACCACAATATCATAAGCAGAAATCGTAAGCTGCGTATTACTCATTAAGTCGGATAGCCGGTTTTAGCTGCACGCTCTCCATCTCTCGGGTTGTTCAGGGCACTTAGAGGTGCAGAATGATGGCTATAACAGATGTTGAACCAAGTTGTAGCCACACAGAAAACCACACTCACATCCTGTTGCCTTGACGTGGCATGCCTCAAGGTCATCGCAGGGATGCGCGCCAATTTATGATGCGGTGCGTTCCAATTGAGATTTTTTATGACTGACCAAGCATTAAAAGCGGCACTAATGCGACATTTGCGAGGCAATACGCATTTTATAGCAGACATACGTTTGAAATGAGGCTAAAAACCACCGCCAATTGGCACGCAGTTTTAAATTGTGGACAAATCTAAAACCATTGTGACCCGCTCGAAGTTGTTAGCTGCATACAAATTGCAGCACTTTGCGAAATTTGACAACACATCGATTGCGTTCACGATTTGGACTTCCTACAACTTTCGGTGTTGCTGTTGTTGATTGCTGCTGCCACTATCACAGGCTGAGCACGTAATGCACTAAGGAAGAAGAAGCGACCAAAAACACAAGAAAACTCGAGCAGTATTGATAGCTATATAAGGCGTTGTATTTGGCCCTAAACAAACATTATCAGTTCACACTTGACAACCACAACAGCAAACATGCATAAATTCGTAAGTTCCTGCAATGCCTTGTATGCCACTCAAAATACTTGACTTCCTGCACATTACAGCTCATCATTGCCGCTCTCGTTGCCTGCGCTTCGGCCAAGCCTGGCGTGGTTTCACCTCTTGCCGCACCATTAGCCGCCCCGCTGGCCTATGCAAATGCACCACTCTATGCAGCTGGCGGTAGCAGCCAGGTCGATGTGCGTCACAATTACGATGGCACTCAGTCCTCCTACACTACTGCGCCCTTCGAGCTGACTGCACCCTACTCCAGCCGTTATGTCTCCGGCATTCCAGCTGCGTATGCTGCCGCACCCTATGCCGCTGCACCACTGGCTGCCCCACTAGCTTCACCCTACGCTGCTCATCTGGCCTCGCCCTATGCTGCTCCCTACACTTTCGGAGCTCCCTACGCCTCGCCCTACACCGCGGCACCCTACGCTTCCCCCTATGCTGCACCGTACAGCTTTGCCGCCCCAGCTCCAGTTGTGGCCTAGATTTGTCGTCAAAGATCTGAATTGTTTTCTTTTTAGCGAATTTCTGTGTTAATAAAATCATTTTTACGAACTAAAATTTATGAAGAATGTGAATGGAAACAAAAGGGTTTAGAAGTAAAGGGATCGAAAGAAGATACTTTGTATATCTTGACAGGCTGAAGAAAAGTGAGTTTCGCACTCTTTTTTGTCATTTGGAACCCGGTTATAAATATAAACTGCAAGCAATCACGCTTCCATTTTGATCGTTTATCATGCTTGCCAATATATATTTTATTTATCGGCAATATTTTATTATAAATGTCATAATCGTTTTCCATTTCAAGTCCGCATACTGACCAATATTTATTACTATTATTATTATATAATATTGAGCGGTGCAAGAAGTTATTGTCCCCCTTTCGAGCTAAGCACCAAAACGAGACGGCTTGTAAACAAATGTAAGTTTGTTGCGACGACAACAGAGTCACGATTTAAGGCAGTTACTACATCATAGCTAACCAAAAACAAAACCCAGACGGGGTGTGGTGCATTTGGTGTGTGTAACGACTTTAGCTGCAGATCGCAAATGAAAGTGAAGAAGCAGTACATGTTCAAATTGGCTACTGGCCAAATATGTTTGGGCCGTGTAGGGCTAGACAATTGACACTATAAATTAATTGGTCAGACCCATGGTCAATCATTGTTAACCATCTCTTCGACTTGAGTAGTCGTTAGCCACTCTTAACAAGGACAACACACCAAGCAATATGTGGCAGATAAAATTGGTATGACTAGGAAAGTTAAGTACTTAAAGTCCTTTATTAATATCCACTTTCTTGCTAGACTTTGGTTTTGGCTTTGGCTTTGATTTGCATTGAGGCAAAGCCGTCGCACCACTTTGAACATCTCGATCATCACTTCGACCATCATTTCAACCACTTTGATCACTTTGAGCCAGTGCAACAGTCACTGCCGGATCATGTAGACTATTCCGCTCCGCTGCAGTTACAAGAACCATTTCTGCCCGCACCAGCGCCAGCACCACTGTGGCCTGCACCTGCTCCGCTACCTTCAGCAGCTGCCTGGCCAGCACCAGCCCCACTAGCTCCTGCACCGCTATGGCCAGCACCTGCGCCTCCTCTACCGCCAGCTCCAGTTTGGGCTGCTCCTGCTCCACTTGCACCTGCACCACTGCTGCCTCCCGTTCACACTCATCTGCTGCCAACTGCTGAGCTACATTTACCCACTGTGACTCAGGTGCTGCCTCCAGTTCTCGAAGCAATACCCTTTGCACCTCGCTATCGTGCAACATTTGGACCAAAGAAGACCACACATCACGTATCCATTGGTTATGCTTTTCCCAAGCTCATCTCAGCACCACACGCCCATCTGAAAGCTTTGCCATTGAAGCTGGCACATCATCATCACCATCATTCAATATTTTAGACTAATAATCAAGTTGGAGGCGGAGTTGAAGTTGGTATAAGGATTTTAGTATATCTATTTAATGCATTGTAATCAAACCAAAGAGATTTTGAGTTGTTAATTTATGAAACTATTGATCTAAAGATAAATATAAAATATAAAAACGAATTTAAATAAGGTTAACTATTTTGATTTGCTTGGGCAAATAAGGGATCTCCCTCAAGGAAAGGAGTTTCTATTATCTTTGGTTAAGCTTAACTTGTCTAAGCTCAATTAGATTGGACATGAATGCATTTTATGATTTATTTATTGGATTATGTGAAACACAGACAAGGCACACAATCTGCCAAATCAGGTATTCTGAACACGGAAAGTGGAAGTGAACAGGGTGGAAAGAAGAAAGAAAGAAAGGGACGTAAAGCTAGTTGTACACGCGACAAATATAGTAAAGAAATGGAATTTTTTATTAAAAGCAAGTGCGAAAGAGATAAAACAAAGAAAGAGAGTGAAAGAGACAGAGAGTGGTAAGAGCAACCACATTGGGTGTCACGTTCGATAAATACGGCTCATTAGTAGGTGAATATCGATGCCACCGAAAAAAAGAAGAAAAAACCAAAAACCTATACACGCATAAAACGAAAACTTGCCCAACGAGACCCATCGGAATATCGGCCAGTGGGCTAGACGGTATGGCTATCTGTCTGTAGTGGTGTATGCGAAGCAAGGGAGCAGAAGGGTGGCAGCTTGGCCTTACGGCGTGCAATTATGAAAGTGGGTGTCGATAATGCGTTCATACGTAACAAGCAGCCAATTGATTATTAAGTACATCGAACGCCCTTCGCACAGCACAACCTTATGTAGAAAGTCTTGCAAGACTCTTGGTTTTTCGGCAATTTGGTATGCCCCACCACAACCACCCAAAAACTGTTTGCGAGAATTATAAAAACGGCAAGCATTTGACAATTGGACATCAAACCATCGTTAGCACTCAAGCAAACCACCAAACCAAAACTCAAAAAAAATGTTCGCCAAACTTATGGTAAGTTGGATTTATCCTTAATTTAAAGGGCAAGTTTTGATTATAATGTTCGTTTGCCTTGCAGCTCGTTGCTCTGTGTGTGGCTGGCGCCCAGGCAGGTCTGTTGCCCTTTGCTGCTGCACCTGCACCATTGGCTACCGCTGCCGTTGTGGCACCCTATGCCTCCAGCTTTAATGCCCATCGGATTAACCATGCTGTGGCCTTCCCTGTGGCACCACCAGTAGCACCAGTTGCTGTGGCCGCACCAGTCCCAGCGCCAGTTGCTTTTGCTGCACCACCAAAGGTAGCATTTGCAGCGCCTGCTCCAGCTTTTGCTGCTCCAGCTCCAGCCTTTGCTGCTCCTGCTCTGGCACCTGCTCCTTTGGCTGCTGCACCTGCCTTTGCTCACGCTCCCGCCTTTGCTCCTGCTCCTCTGGCTGCTCCTCTGCACGCGCATCATCTGGCTGCCCCCTTAGGATTCCCCGCTCCTCTGGGCTTTGCTGCACCTGCTAGACTCGGTTTGCCAGCTGCTGCTCCTTTCGCAGCACCAGTGCCTGCTCCATTGGCCGTGGCCCACAAGTTCGCGCCTGCTCCTTATTTCTTCTAAAGATAGTTAACTTGTAGATGTAAACCAAAAAAACCAGACTTAGCCCTATTCAAATCTCACTAGAAAAGCAAAAATGCTTGGCGAATAAATTGTACAAAATAATTCACTTTATTTCAAAGACTTTTCCTGGATCCATTTCCCACTTAAAGCCGTATACCCTTTACATGTCCGATGCGCTGGAAGAGAGGCACATTCTCAAAAGGTGTGTGGGATATGGGCACCGAATCGTAGGTAACATGGGCGATCTTTGTCAGTGGAGCCACAATGGTGTAGCCAGGATGTTGGTGTTCTCCTTCCGCCTGTTGGATAGCTGGTTGATGGTAGACAACAGCACTGGGTTGATGATACACCAGAGTGGCAGCTTTAGCCTTTTGCATCACTAAGAGCACTAGGATTAGGTAAAAAACTTGGCTCCGCATTCTTAGAGCTTTCTTCT
This sequence comes from Scaptomyza caliginosa, assembly GCA_035044725.1. Lineage (NCBI taxonomy): Eukaryota > Metazoa > Arthropoda > Insecta > Diptera > Drosophilidae > Scaptomyza > Scaptomyza caliginosa. Next base: position 28,442 of record JAWNNR010000315.1, read on the forward strand.
GATGTGTTTCCGCTTCTGATTGCAGTTCGACTAAGCAGAGGCATAAGCGATGACTTCTTGAGGCCTGTTCATGTACAGTTAGATTGCTGGGTTGCATCTTGAACCGGTTTATGAACAGTCTGCATTTTTACTCAGACCGGGAACCAGTTGCAACACACTTCACAGTAAACAGTCTCCACACTATTCCACTCACACGAATTCCCAAAAACTTGTTTTCAAGTTCAAGTTTAAGCATGTTGTTGCCTTACTGCTCGTGTTGTTGTTGTCTGTGCTGAGTTTTATTAAAGAGTCAGTGACTCTTTTACAGATCTTATGAATGTATTTATTATTTTTTATGATACCCTGTACACATTAAACAAATGTGCACTTAAAGATATGTATATTTTTTTCAAGTGAAGCTGTAAAGGTTTTTGTTACTTTGTAAAGCAAGATATAATCGGTCTAACCATAAAGCTTTGGTTTGGGTTTAACGAACTTAGCTATGAAGAGTATCTTCCAGTCGTGCTGAATCGTCATATTTTTAAGCTTTAGTTAGTCGTCGCGTCTCATTTTAATAGTTCATTAGTTGCTATTGTTTTTTTTGAGCCTTATTGTCTTAGAGCTTAGCTCAATGGATTGCCAAATCGCTTAATGATCAACACTTTAGGCATAGAGAATTGATTACAGACTTGTTTGCTTAGCCATAGCTCCGTTTGATCTCTTTGTTAAGCTGCTCTTTATACATAAATTATTGCGTCACACGGCTCAAAAGTTCAATCACAACCGAGAGCTCATTGACCTTATTAAAATGTGTGTTATTTTCGTATTTTTGTTGCGGTCAATCGATTCCGGCAAAGGCCATCAGTTGCTGCCCACAAAAGCTGCAACATTTGGCGGCGCCACAGTCTAGGAAAATGAACCAAACTACTTCGTTAGTTCAAGCCAAAAGTAGTCCCAAAATAACCACGCCCAAAACTACAAAAATTGGACATTTTTATTTGACTTACAGCAGCAGCAGGCAACATGCGGCTCTGGTGGCGTGTGATTTTGTGGCGTGTTGCAAATTCAACACTTTAGCCAATTTACGAATTTATGCGAATGCGTGCCAAAGACAACAACAAACAACAAACATTGCGTATTGCATTCAATCGGAACCGGGTGAAATGTTTTTGACCAAATAGTACACGTAAAGTAGATTAAACCGAGGCAGACAAATACTGTCCATTTGAAGTGTTCATTAGATCATCGATAGCCAATTAAGGCTTCAACACTTGATTCCCACTTACAGCTGTAACGTGCAACTGCCACAAGCACTTGTATAAAAGAGGCACGCTGGAAGCAACTGAAGCGGCACAAACGCACAAACCTTACTGCTGTGACAAACATCATGTACAAAGGAGTAAGTAGCCAAAGGATTTGGAAGTACTTAGCATATACTCAACTATAATTCCCTTCAGCTTTTACTCTTTGCGGCATTCTACTTGACTGGCTGCCTGGCGGCACCAGCACCAGAGCCAGCTCCTGCACCTGCACCTGCTCCAAGCATTGGCCTGGGACATGACTATCTTGGCTATGGACATGGTCTGGGCATTGGACACTATGGCGGCTACCATGGCGGCTATCATGGCGACTATCATGGCTATCATGGACTGGGACTAGGATTAGGTTACCATGCGCCCATTATCAAGACCATAGCAGCGCCCATCGTTACAAAGACCATCATTGGCAAGAGTTATATAGGCGGCTATGGACTAGGACATGGACACCTGGGCGGCTATGGACACGGTCTGTACGGGCATGGTTTGGGACTGGGTCTAGGTTATGGCCATGGTCATGGCTATGGACATGGCTATCACGGTTGGTAAACGCACTCTTAGCCCCATGGACGTTTGAAAATTGTTGTCGAAGTCAGTTAATCGAGTCAGTTAATAAGTTAAACTTAGCATTTGTCGATCAAAACAATCCAACAATAAATAGTAATCCAACTAAGATTTAAAACTACAAAAGTTATCCATTGATAGCCAACAATATTTATTTATATCGACCAAAGAGAAACATTTTTAAGTTTACTGCAACGCAAAAGTTCAACCAAAATAAAATGCAGTTTAATAAAGCTTCTTTCTGGCAGCGGCTTACCAGCCATGGCCAAGGCTTAGGGCAGGAGCAGAATAGGATTTGTAGCCAAGTCCCAATGGAGCACCATGGGCCAGACCATATGAGCCATGCGAGTAGCCGAGTGGTGCATGCGACAAGCCGAGTGGTGCATGCGACAAGGCGAGTGGTGCATGCGACAAGGCAAGTGGTGCATGATGCACAGCGGGAGCCGCATAGCTAATCCTGGGCCCAAGCCCATAGTGGGATAGAGATGGTGCAGCTAATGGTGCGTGGTGCAAAGCAGGGGCAGCATAGCTGTGAGCCAAGCCATACGAGGCATAAGAGGGGGCGGCAAGGGAATGGCCATAGGAGATAGCTGGAGCCGGAGCCAAGCCACCCAAGTAGCCAGGAGCGGCTGCAGCGCTGGCCACACAAAAGACGGCAAAAACGATCTAAGAATACAAAGAATGAAATGTTTTTAACCTTTATAAACTTACAACGCAGTCAGAAGAAGAAGAAGAAGCTACTCACGTATTTGAACATGTTGCAAGGAGGGTTGTTTGCTAGCTGATTTACTCGTGGCGAGAACACAACGTTTAATAATGCCTGCTAACTGGGTTCAAATGCTTTTATAGCCAAATCGTAACCAAAATCAAAATCATAACCGGCACGAGAACAGGCCCAAAAGCACTGCACTTTTACTTTTGTTGCACGAGGCTGCGAAAACTTTGAAAACTTCGTGTGCATGCAAAGTGCAACTCGCAGCAACTGCTGGTGGTGGCAGGGGCACTGTGGTGTGTTGCCTATGTGGCAGACCCGCCCAAAACACTACAACTGCAACGCGGCCAATGCGGATGCTTTTTGGGCTGCCCGGTGCAATGAATAATATCTGCTATAAGTATATGCGTTTGTATTTTTTATGGATACATATGTCATATCATGGAATCTGTGAGAAAATCGCAAAATAAAAGCACAAACCAAATTGCATTTGAACGAGTTTCCTAAACACATTTAAGAACTGGTCTTTGGTGGTGTTGTGTTTTGTTAGTCAACCCGGCATTTATCTTTTTTCAAGTGAATGTTACGCACAATGCGCAAATTGGCCATTTAGCTAGATTTCCAACGATACAAACTTAATTACAGCTAAAACTGCTGTTGAGGAATGAGTTCTTAAGTTAAGGGGTATTATTTCGTTACTACAGTGCGTAATTTCTCTGAGTGTATTTGTCATTTTTCGCTGTTATTAAACTGATTGCCTAAGCCGGATTTCTACTCTACAAAATAAATATATATTATCTAGGGCAGTCTGATCGTTTTGTCGTCTCGGGACTTTCAATCTTTTAGGCAGTGGCATGGCAAGGTCACAGCAAAAGAGGGGTTTACTTCAACGACCCCCATCTTAAGTGCGCCACTGGGTTAAACTTTAAATGCAATCATAAATTCATAGCTATCAGCTCGAGCTGTGAGCACAATGCACAATGTTGTTTATAATAATTCTAATACACGTAGCTGACAGTTAATTGCTAGATAGCCTACCCAATTTACTCCACCCCACCCCTGCGCACGCATAACTCAGACGTTACTTTACGTAAGCCTTTAAGTGTATGTCTGTCTGCCTGCTGGCTAGCTGCACCACTTGTAACACCACTCGGCCACATGCATGGAACGCCCTGCGGACCAACTTGAAATTGACTGCGTAAATCTTAGCTACCTCCCTAGCCTCACACTGTCGCTCTACTGCTCACACCCTCGAGCTAATGGAAAGGCGCCCAGGTGACAATAGAGAGGCCCGGCTGACTCGGGGACTTGGTAATTGAAGCGGGTTGTGATTATGCGTAACTTACGCCCAAGCCAAAATATTTGCATACAAATGCACAATGTTACAAATTGCAAGTGGGTTGATTTATTTAGCTACCTTAGCAGACTATGCGCAGTTCTTTAAGAGCAGCCGGTTTTCTTTGCTTCTGTACGCATAGAGTGTGCGAAAGAAATAATAAAGTCAATTAAGAAATTGTCACTTGTGGTTATGCAATGCAATTAATGTTCGAAAACAATTGAACTTTATTGATTTTGGCACAAATTGTTTAGGCAGTTGCTTAATAGTTGGCCATTAACTGACCGCAGGCACTGTAACTGACAAAAGCTTATTAAAAACGTGCGATCGCACATTAAACGAGGTATTCAGTTGGTAAAATAAAAAAAAAACCGTAGTTAACAACATGAAAGCAATTATAAGAGGCGTTGCAGTGGGCGTGTACACTTCGCCCTGTGAGTAAATTAGCTGAGGCGGCATTTTATATATTCATTTTTACCTAGCAATTGGTAGGCGTCAAAAATCATGCAAAATACTCGAGAACCAAACTAAAAATCGACATTTGATTTAATTTTGCAGTCAGAGTCGACATTAACATTTAATGCAATGCAATTTGGTTAACCAATTGGTGGTGCCATGTGGCGTATGATTAATGCACTTGCCACAAGGAGTGGCAAAGCGCGCAATATCGATTGCTACGATAAGTAGAGACTCTGTTTTCAAGTGGCGCCTTTTAATTAAATGCACCACAAGGCAACGGGCAACGTGCAACTTACAGCAAGCAATAAGCTAAAAGCTACAAGCGAGTAGCAAGAAAAAGCAAGAAGCACGCAGCAAGTTAAGCAAAGCTGCCACACGCAACAAACGCGCCACATTTCAATTAAAAACAAACTGTTGCTGATATTGTTTAAAACACGTCGAAGATTAAATATCCTCGTTAAAAATGATTTACTTATATTATGATCATAGCTGTGGAGCGGAATGTTCGAATGCAACTTGAAAGGCAACTTAGAAGGAAAAAAAAACAAAAGCAAATATATATCTAAGATCTTCGAAACCTTTATATCCCTTGCACCCACATACAGGGTATTATTCTTATTATTATTCTGTGTAAGCTTAAAAATAGAATCACTGGAAGGAAAAAAGAGGACAACACAAGAGCGAAAGGATTATGTACTGATTCAATGTCATTGGCGAATGCCAATGAACTGTTTATTGCACTGCTATCAGGGTCCTGGGTGTAGGTTGTTGTTTATTTGCCCCACTGTGGCACGTGTGGAATGCAATATCTTTGAAAGTGCGACTTAAATTGTTTACGATTAAAAATAGCCTCATGACTCGATTATAAACACAGCTAATGGCAACGGCCCACCAATAAACCTGCCTACCAGTTTACCTGCAATGAATAATTGAAATATTTTGACAATGCTCACGCACAAAACAGCCAGGGCCAAGCATATTAGTTGCTTTACTACCATACTTAAAAGTCAAACAAAACGAGGTCAATAGATCCTAAGCAAAAGCAATTTATTTTGATTTGATTTAGTTAAACTTAAGACACTTCCTGGAATCAGCTACCTTTTGTGGATAATGCTGTCATAATTGAACGATTTGGCCAGCCGCAGATCAGCCACAAACTTGGCTACTTGGCTTACGTGCCAGCCATGCAAACTTTACAGTATTCAATTTATGTCTGCTTGCTGCGCATTTTAATTGTGATGCATATATAAATAATCGAACTGGATAAGTATAGTCAAGGGAACCGCTTAAGCCAAACTAACTAAACCTGCTGTGAAGGTAAAAATATAAGGGAAAAAACCACCCAACCCGTGTCCTTGCTCAGGTAATTCCATCATGAGAATCATTAGAGTAATAGAGTTACGTTTTACGCAAAATGCATTTATTTAAACAATAAGATTCCATTTTCAAACATCAGATAATACTAGAATATGAAAAAATAAAACAGAAAAAGTATAAAACAAAAACCAAGATGGGATAAAGGTTAAGTTTGAGCTGTGATGATTGCTTGAGGAAATGAAAAATTCATGAATTAAATAACGGTTGGCTGCTAGAGGTCATTGGAATCGTTCAATGGTTTGCTTAACGGTAGTAGGCGGCATAGGGATATGCGGAGTAGGCAGCAGCATAGGGATAAGCAGAGTAAGGATAGGCAGCAGCAGTGTAGGCAGCCGTTGCAGTGTAGGGAGCAGAGTAGGCCAGCGGTGCGGTGGTGTAAGCACTATAGGCCAGTGGAGCAGCAATCACGGCAGGCTTGGCGGCCACACAGGCAACAATGGCGAACAGGCACAATGCGAACTATGAGAAGAAGGATTAGTTATAGCAAAACACAATAGTTAAAACCACTTTTAGGACGACTTACAAATTTGAACATTTTGATATAGTTTGGTTATTTAAGTTTGTTCTGAAGAACTTGACTGATGCCTCCAGCTACAAATGCACGAACTTATATACCGAAAAAACCGAATGGAACCCTAAAACGCACAATAACACAAATTACTATGCATCACCAGACCCACTGTCCAGATAGATGCTCTTGCTTGCCAATTCAGTCAGTCAGTCAGCCAGCTAGCCAGCCAGCCAGCCACAGCTGTCGTATCAATTGACGCCAAGGGCAATCTTGGCGACAAAAAAACATTTGCACTTTACTTTTAGTTTCATTACAGGCAGGGTGGCGTTGAGAGGGCATACACAGTACTAGGCAATGAGTATTTTTAAACGCGTGACGACAACAGAAACTATAAAACAAAACTGATCAACACATTGAAAAGCAATGGAACGATGGCTGCACGTGCTCTGCATACCACATATTTGAATATGAGATATACATATATCGATTGCTTGGGTTTGTGACCCACTCCCACACACTGGACAGGCGGATGACACTTACTACTACTGGACTATATTAAAAATTTATAAAGCTAAGTGGCTGCCCCATATAATGTTTCATTTCATCAGTAGAACGCGCTTAGAACACAATAAATTATAAGATGTATAAGAAATTGCTTGGTTTTAAACGAAGATCAACGGATAAGACGCACATGCTCAACGTGAAAGAGGAGACTGTTTGCCAGATCACAAGTGGCGAAGAGAGGAATATAGCTGCCCAGCGTGATAACTTTACTACTTGCTGTTGCTGCTGTAAATCTTGTCCAGAAGTTAACTTGACTGCCGGTCCGCGAGCTCTCTGTCAACTCTGCAACGGCTCCCTCATTCTGCCCAGTTGTGTGGGTGCTATTCGAGCACTGCAATGTGGATTTTCACAACAAGATGGAGCTGGGAAACATTCATCCAAATATATTTGCTGCCAAACCAATTCTGATTCTTTAGCCATAAAAAAGTTGCAAATCGTTGCAAAAACGCGTTGTTGTTGTTAAGTTTACCATTGTTACTCTAGCTACATGTGACCAAATATAACAATTAACTATGACAACTTTGTGTGATAAATATTTAACATACTGTTCTGAGACTTCCACAGTTATAAAACTGTGCTGTGGCATTCATAGAATATATTAAGTATACGTCTGCATGTAGAAAATTTTTAGCTCCGTTTTGAAATGCGGATAGAGCTCCAAGTTTGAAACGAATACGATAAGTTAGGAGATAACTATAAACCTAGACAGACTAGAAGACCTAGAACTTATGAACATACGGGCCTGATAGCTGTTCAACATTTTAACTTCTAGATTTAAGACAGAAACTTTCCAAACTTCAGAGCAACAAAATATATGTTAATAGAAAAAATATCATATTATTACTTTTGAGAAATTGTTTTTATTAAAAACGTAAGAGGAGTGAAGCCGTGAGAATCAGATTATCATTTAACCGAATGTGGTGTACGCTGCGGTGTAGGGATAGGCAGCAGGCACTGTGTACGCAGCAGCAGCAGTAGGGACTGTGTAAGCAGCGGCAACTGGGGCAGAGTAGGCGGCAGCAGCAACTGGGGCAGTGTAGGCGGCAGCAGCAACTGGGGCAGTGTAGGCGGCAGCAACTGGGGCAGTGTAGGCGGCGGCAGCAATGGGAGCAGTATAAGCAGCAGTGGCAACTGGAGCAACAATGGGAGCTGTGGCAACGCCATTGAAGTTGCGAGCCACATACTGTGAGCTGGTGGCAGTTACCACACCCGCTGGAGCAGCAGCGAGCAGAACACCAGGTTTCGCCTCAACCAGGCTGCAGGCGAGCACAAAGAAGATGGCAGCAGACTACAATAAACAGAAATAGTAAGTATACGCTTTCAAATATCCATTTCGATTTGTTGAACACACCAGTTTGAACATGTTGATATGATTTGGTTGAGCTGTCGAAGTGGACTATGCTTTTGAGTTGGGCGCCTGCATTTTTATAGCAAACGAAAATGAAGACGAAACTTTTGATATTTTGATTGATTCTATAGCTGGCATAAACAAAAAATTAGAAGCGCTGTGGAATGCAAAAAAGGCTGATATGCAAACTGGCTACGTGTCCATGAGAAGCAGCTGAAACTGGAGCTGAGGTCTTTGCTTGGTTATGTCGAGCACGTAGCCCAAATGTGAGACCATAAAAATAAGCCCGGTGCGTTTTGAAGGTAGCCCAGCAAATATTACAGTAGCTGTAGTGATTTAATGTATGCGTTCAGTTAACTGACCTGCCCTTGTGAACAAAGAAACGAAATAAAACCCAAGTTGTTGGAATTTCAAATGAAATGAATTTTCATAAAATTGCCTGCACATGCAGGATGCACTTTGCCCTCGAGGCAGGCTGGCAGGCCAGCGGACAGATCGACGCAGTTAATCGGATTTAATTTCAAGGTCGCTTCATGACTGTGGTGCAATTAACTTATGCAATGGTTTTTTAGGACAGGCGGACAAACAATTGCAATCGAAAGAATGTGTTGCGACTCTCTGGTCAGTTATGTGTGTGGCAACATGGACTATAATCTATGTTGCAGCAACCGTTACATGACACAAGATTGCATCGTACTATTGCACGCCCAGGCTGCTCAATGGATCAAAAATCGATAACATTACACTGCTATCATCTCTGCTTTCAAGCCTAAGCCGCATCTTTTGGACGTTATCAAAGAATGAGCAGCAGGAGAAGGAAGAGCAAGCACAGAAAACAACAGATGAAAAAAACAACAGAACAGACCGACACTTTCTTATCGCAAGTCAATTTAATGGACTCAAAAGTAACTCAAATAAGTTACGAATGCGTCAAGCGATTGTGTTACAACTGTTAGATGCCCTGTAGCAAGGTCTGTAGATTCACATAACGCAGTTTTGTAACAAATGAAAATCTCATTTTTTGTTCTGTGTGATGATGTTTTCAAGTGTTAAAAATAAATCTCTTATGCTTTAACCCACATATATCGTATGTGGCGATCATATAATATACCACATTCGCATCACTGTAAAAATGAGTATAAATAAAAATAAGAACGTTTATCATTAAATGCAGTATATAATACTCTTTACATGATTGATAAAATGCCGCTGAAATGCATTTAGTATTACAGCTTGTAAAATCTCTCTTTTAGTTGCCACAAAGTATTCGTTTTGGTCGGTTCGCTATGCGTATACGTAATGTTTGGATTCTATTCATCGCGTTCGTCCTGGCGCGCACAGTCTGTGTGCTGGCTGGAGATGTATACTTAAGTTGCGATGAATTCGAGCAGCACATGTACATGGATGCCAGCGAGGCATTCTGCACCGTTACCGGTTTCATTGTTACCCACAGTCAGAATGTGGTTGTAAAGAACTTTCTACCCGGAAATATGGTCAAGTTCATGAAGTTCTACGACTCAACGCTGCTCTATGTGCCCTTTCATCTATTCGAAACTTTCACACATCTCAAGACATTGGATGTATCGTATACAAGCATACTGGAGTTGACAAGGAATACATTTAGTGCAGCTAGCAATTTGACGTACTTGAATCTGAGCTACAACAACCTGACCTCAGTGCAGACTTCAGTCTTCATTGGGGCTAATGCTCTGATGCGTTTGGATTTGTCGTACAATAGAATATCACAGTTGAATGAGAATGCGTTCTGTGGCCTGCACATTCTGAACAAGCTGCAGTTGACGGGCAATCGATTGACTGAACTGCAGAAGGATATCTTCAAGGATAACGAGTATCTGGAATCAGTGTCACTAGAAAGCAATTTACTGACCTATGTTCAACCGGAGGTCTTCAGCCGAATGCGACGCATCAAAGAGGTCAATTTGTCCAACAATAAACTGATACGCGTCCATCCCGATACATTCACCGAGGCAGCAAGCTTGGAGAGTGTCCTGCTAGCTTTAAATTACCTACATGCTTTCCAACTAACCAATAAGAGCATTGTTCATCAGCTTCACTTGGACCACAATTTCCTTACCAATTTGACAATCAATGCAACTCGATTTGTGCGTGCCAATTACAACAATATAAGTCAGATTTATATGCACCAAGCACTGCAATTGGAGACACTAGAACTGCGTGGTAATAGATTGGCCAGCATAGCAAATATCACCAATTTGACAGCACTTCTTCATTTGGATCTCTCGGACAATCCCATTGGACCATTGAGTGTAAGCACTTTCGACCAGTTAAAACGCCTACGTAATCTCTATTTACGATGGAATGGCATTCGCGAACTACAATTTGGCATGTTCTCCAAGCAGAAGTATCTGGAAATACTCGATTTGTCTTTTAACAATCTGACCAGCCTCAATCTAGATTTGTTTGTGCCCTATCTGACAAGTTTAAAGCAATTTTTTGTGGATGGAAATGCACTCAGCGAGCTGCAAGGCAATCGTAGCTTCTCTCAAGCATTTCCTCTACTCCAAAAGCTGGGCATCTCACGGAATCGCTTCAACTGTTCCTACTTGCACCATTTGCTGATTCCACCCTACCTCACTGAGACGGTTACCCTGCACATCGAACCCGATGACAGCACCGATGAAACACCGCACATACGTGATGTTTCCTGCATTAGTTTGTCGCCAACCCAAGGTCCGGCAGGACAATCAAGTGGTACGGCTCAAGTAGCTCTTGAAGCTCCAATGCTAGCCCTGCACAAGCAACTGGAACTTTTACGTACACACTCTGAAAATCTGGAGCTGCATTTGCTGTTCATGAAGGTGTTCTTCTATTGCATAGGAGGATTAATTCTTATAGCAGTTCTTGCCCTAATTTCATTGCGTTATTTGAAGGTGCGTCGATCGGGTCGTTACAATCGCAGCAGCATTGTTTTCCAATCGAATGCAACAATGGATGCCAATCTCAATTTATAAGTTAGCCCAAGATATATTAAGTATAAGTTTAAAAACAAATAAAGACATTCCAAAAACTGCAATCAGGAACTGTTTTAAGCTTTGTCCGGCGTCAGACTACAAAATGATAAAAGACATAAACTTCCTGCAGCTCGGCCAGTTAAAAGTGATAAGCAATAGCAGGCAAAGACCTTGAGCCGCTGTCAGACTTGCTAAATACAAAAAACTTGAAGATAAAAAAGTTTGATTTCGAGTTTGAGCTTTATTTATGTTTATGTTTTATTTGCAGTCAGAGATACATTTTCCGGGTGGGTTTCAGTTTATCTACTTTCTCAGCAGCAGCGGAGCAGCGGCTGCGGTGTAGGCAGCAGCGTAGGGTGATGCCACATACGGGGATGCCACATAGGGAGATGCCACATAAGGAGATGCCACGTACGGAGATGCCACATAGGGCGATGCAACATAGGGTGATGCCACGTATGGAGATGCCACATAGGGTGAGGAGTAGGCGAGAATTCCTGGCTTGGCAGCAACGCAGGCAACCAGAGCGAGAACGGCGAGTGCGAGGAACTTGAACATCTTGGATTGTTGTTTGTTAAGCTGATAAACTGAACTGATGATTTGAACCATTCATTCTGGGCTTTTATACCAGTTTCCCAATAGGTAGAGCCTTGGGCTTAACTGCGTGCCAGGTTCAGTTAATGAGTTTTAACTTTGGGCAAAGAAAACGCCTTCATAAAGACACAAATTGTTAGTTCAACGCATTACCCACAAATATTACTACTGCCAATTGGGCTGCGTACGTGATCCAACTAACAATTGGTAGCAGAATACGGCTCGTAACCTTGCAAGGTCTTAACCAAATTGGTCAGTTCAACTATAGCATATAAGCAACGGTTCATCGCTTGTTAAGACATCAGTTACATTTGTTTCAACGACAAGTAAACCACACACAAAACCAAACCAACTCAAGATGTTCAAGTTTATTGCTGCTGTTGTGCTCGCTCTGGTTGCCTGCGTTGCTGCCAAGCCAGGAATTGTTGCACCACTCGCCTACTCTGCACCACTTGTGGCTGCTGCACCATCGGCGGCGGTCTACAGTACCACATACCATGGCAACTTTGCATCACCCTATGTGGCAGCTCCATACGTTGCATCCCCGTATGTTGCATCTCCATATGTGGCGTCACCATACGTTGCCTCTCCCTACGCCGCCGCCTACACTTCCCCCTTGCTGTTGAGGAAGTAGAAAAACACACACACAAAACCACCGGATCTACGAAACATTCAAACATATAATAAAAACAAATGAAAAAAGTTGAATACTAAAAGTTGCATTATTACTTCAACAATTTTATTGCAGCCTAAAAGTCTGCTAATGTTGTTAAGCACATTAACCCTAAGATGTTTCAGTTAACACGATGATTAAAACCAAAACTATTGTCTATTTTAAAGTTAACCGAGAAACCCAGATTGATGGAGAAATTGCCAAAGCCAAACTTTTGATAAAAGGGAAATTTAGGCTTTTTCTGTTTCTTGGATTTAGTGTTCATCAGTGGATACGAATTTGTAATGGAAGGCTGTCCAAAGTAAAACAGACCGAACATCAAACGCTGCACATCGTTCAATAAATCACCAGGGGCATACAGCTTGTCCCGTTTATCGTTGACCTGTTGTTCGTTTTGCCCCTCAGCAGGCGGTGGTCGCAGCTCCATTGCACCAGGTCGTATGGAATCTCGTTCAGTATCATAATGCAATATGGGTGTTGTGAGTACATACATATGCAGCATTAGGGCGTATCTCACTTGCAACAGCGCCACGCAGAACCACAGCTGGTTGGGAGAGATATTGATTTATAGAACTCTGCACTACTCTTAACATCACTTCAACCACCTTACTTAGTGACCACATATTGTGTGAAACTCTAAGCGATAACTGCAAGACCTAGAAGCCAACACAGAAGCTTATATAGTTTTCGCAAAGCTCATTAAAAAAAGACCTTTTGGCATTCCAATCAAGCTTGCAACGCCGGCTGAAAGATGTGATGGTGATGGCTCAGTATGGGCCTGGCATGCAGCAGTCCAGGTGCCGCGTAGGCGAAGGCAACACAAAGCGTCAGGAGAATAAACTGCCAAAAGGAATTTGAATTGAAAAGAACAAAATATAATCTGATTCCTTTGGCATCCAACCATAGTACACCTACCAGCTTGAACATGTCGAGGGCGATGGCTATAAACACGATCTCTAGTGCGAAGCTGTCAAAGAAGACTAGTTGATTGGCTACGCAGTTAGTGGCATTTATATAACGTGGCAAGTTGCAAGCTAGCAAGCAACAAGCGCGACCTTCGAGTCAAGAGGGCTTTGATATCTTAGCGCTTTTGTTTGGCTTTTGCCCAGCTCGTATTTCGCAAGTGACTGACTCTGAGGCAACACAGTTCTTGGCTTGAATTACGCCCTGAACAACCACTATGCCAAACTTGTCACTTGCCACTGGGTCGTATCACCTCTTGCCTCTTTAAAATGAGAGCACTTGAAAATCTTATGCACTCAAAAAATGAGAATTACCAAATTATGTAGAGATACATAGCAATACAATGAATGCTCTAATATTAAGTCGTAAGCAATCCTTTGAAATTTTCTATTCTCTTTGTACAAGAAATATTATCCAAACAGTTGCGCAATTGTCTTTCAGCAAGCACATCAACAATTGGCCAGAAGTGACCAAAATAGGAAATACAACGCAGATAGAGATTGAATAATAAGTAGGCATATACACAAAAGGTCTCACAATTAATTGCTGTTTGCGTAGGAGTTTGTTTTCGGCCGAATTTGCCTATTACATAGGCCCAAAAGCATAGCAAAGCAAGGCAAAGGACCACAAATGCAAAACAAAGCGTTACGCACTTGGCCAACTTCGCAATTCTAGCCGCAATAAGGGCAGATGTGTAAACACGCCGCCTGACCTTGAAACACATCAATGCAGAATACCGGAAGTACTTTTCCGGCTGCCTCCAGCTAGCAGCCAACCAGGGTTTGCTTTATTGTTTATATTTCGGCACATTGGCATTATTGTTTATATATTCACAAATAGCAAAACAAACTGCAAATGGCCCAAAAGAAGTAAACACCAAAGGGCATTAGCAAAATATTTACCATTTGCAACACGAAGAACTAGAAGGCGGGAGCAGAGGAAGGACAATTCGTTGTAAGAGACAGAATGAGAAGAGTGCCTTTACTGGTTGCATGTGGATTCTGTATTTATGTGGCATGCAGGCAGGCTCAACGCTTGAGCTTATCTTGTCAGACGTGCACGACGATCTGTGTCCAATCTAGAAATAGAGACAGGCAACTCGTTATGCTCCTTTTGGAAAGGAGTATAAATGTTGGTCATACTAGACTTCAGCAAAACCAAACACTTGTACGTTTTCCGACTGCAACTAAAATATCAAATGCAAAGTATCTCGTAGCCTTTACTTTTAAATTAACATGTGAGATTCGGTATTCTCTGGATCGATTGTTGAAGTGGAATTGCAATTGCAGCTGCATTCAAAGTGAGTTAAGGGCTTCTTTCAAATTGCCGCTGCAAATGCCTTTGACCTTGGCTAGCTTCATGTGGACAATGGAGTTGCTGATGGAGCCAAGATAGAATTGAGTTGAGAATTTGAGCCTATAAAAGGCAGCTCCAGGCAACAAATGCCATTCAGTTTGTGCCTTGCAATAAGACCATGAAGCTGGTGAGTGTGACTGTGACAATTACTCAAACCTCTCTAACTCTAGTTAACTTCTTTAATACAACACACAGCTCATCTTTGCCTGTTTGTTGAGCTTGGCTCTTTGCCATGAGATACTTTATACGCCCGGCTATACCTACTATCCGGCACAACACTTGGCCTATACACGCAGTGGAGCCATTTTGCCTTTGGCCTATTCCCGTCTGATCACACCGGCCAGCCAGTCGCATGTGTATCACAGCGTGGAGACACCCAACTCCTTCCAGCAGCAGTATCGCACCGACTACAAGCCCCTGACCTACGAATATCTCTTCTAATAAGGTGGAAACAATAATTAAGCATGAAATTTGAATACAGTTCATCTTAACCACAATAAATGAATGAATGAAAGTATGTGTCTGTGCGCGTTGCGTCAAAACAATCTCCCTACCAAAGTGTCTATGCTCTCCGGTCTATTGCACCCATGTATGGCCAGTTATTGGCCTGCAACACAAGCGTAAACAATCCAAACTAGAGATCATCCACAATAACCCTTTCGTTTGCTGGCCGTATCGAATGTCCTGGCACTTTGAACTCAATCCAAACGTGGCAACGTTTTCTAAAATATACAACCAGCTTCAAAAGCTAACTTTTTTTTTAGCTTCTAGGGGAAACTGCAATAGAAATTGAGGCGTGGCGCACGTCACAGAACGGCAGCAGCAATACTGCACATGGAAACCCTAGCAATTCCGCACTCGTCGAATAGAATTCGACGGAAAAGCAAACTGCGAGTTCAACTTTTATTTTATTATTTATTTAACTGGCACTGTTGCTGTATTGGAAACTTTTGCGTTTTGCTTTCGAGCACGTCGGAAAACGTGACACGGCTGGTCACATGGATCCGTGGGTGTTCTGCTCTTTGCGAGGGCGTCAGGAGTAAGAGTTTCTTGTAGGGGGAGACGAATGTACATGGACCATCAAATACGTACGCAAAGTGTTCTCGGGAAATCAAACCAACCGGTAAAACAATCGCATAAATTAATTAATGTTTGATTGGAATTTCATACACTGCCCAACTAAGCTGATCAAAGGGATCCAATGACTTTTGCATGTACCCTCGGTTCTAGCTTAACTGTTAACTAGGTATATTTTATGGTATGTATCTGTATTTATAAGCTTATCTGACCTGTAAAACCTGCAAAGTAAAGTATCTGCTCGTCGCATGTGCTGTTTGAATAATCGGATATCTGATTTGCTTACGAAACAACAGCGCAAAAAACAATGTCCAGACAAAATGAATGCAAAGCAAATCGAAATATTATTCATTGGCTAGCTCAATCAGAGCGAGATATCAGTTTCTCTAGCAAGCTGCTTGTAAAAAAACAAGTTTAATTTAATGCAGGGCGTGGCCAGAACAAGAACTTGTAGAAAATCCCCGATGATCAACAATGTATGGTTGCTAGTGGTAAGAACATCCGTGGCATGTAAAAACGCGACTACGCAAAATGTGCCGCAGTAATTGCAACATTAAGAGGCAACAACAAGTTTCTATTCTGAGTAAAAACCGGCCGAACACAGATCAGGCAGGTAAACAGGCAACAGGAAAAGGTATAAAAGAGCAACAGTAACTCTGGTGGCAGCTCAAAGCAACATAGTCGCGAGGCAAGATTGGACGCCAAATTGAATTTCCCCTCTAGAAATTACTCGAAGCAAAGAATAAGAAAATGCGCAATTATCTTTGGGTAGGTTAATCATAAACCAAACACAAACAAAAATTCAAACATTTCTAGTACAAACACTTGCAGTTGTTGGTGTTGTTGCTCGTCTCCTGCTGCTGCTGCTGGACCGGCATCAAGGCCAAGCCGCTTGTCTCTTTTGGCATAGGAGTGCAATCTTATGCCCAAAGGCCATATACGTATGGGCCTGGGGAGCAATACTACAACAACTACTATAATACTGGCTACTATGGCGGTGCGTATAGTAGATACCAACCCTCCGCATACCCATATGCACAGCCATACCCCTATGCGCCACACTACGCACCAGGGCAACGATATGGAGGAGCACTCGACATTGGCATTGGAGCATTGTCGCTAACCCCATTTCTGCTTTGATGATGGCAATGCCACAGCAGGCGGCAAATCCATCATCAGCTAACTGCGAAAATGGCAAAACTAATAAACACACAAACAAATAAGCAACCTAATGCGTTCTACTTCAAATGGATCACATGACGGAGAAGGGGGATTGGGTTGGGTTGCTTTACTACTTACGCTTGCCATAGCCTTCCTTCACATGGTGGCAGGAAACGTACACAACAAAATGGGGCAACAGGTGACCAAATCACTGCTACGTGACAATTTCACACAACATCTTTTAAGATTCCGCTTGACCTTGACTTCTAGCTAGTATTCTATATTTGTACATTTTTGCTCTTTTCGTATGCTGTAGGAAATATATTTAACTGCCTTTGAAGTAGTCTTATTCAAGTTGTGAAACAGATACAAGAACAGAGCACCTAAAGTTTTGCTGCTGCTCTCTTTTTCTACTCTGTTGAACAGCAAACTTGAGACTTAGGTAAGAAAATGCGTACTGTGATTTAGTCAAGTTGCAAAACGATTATGCCAAGTGCCTACTATTTATAGGTACTTGTGTCCTCCACTGCTGCTGCTGCACGACTGTCTGTTCCTATCAGTGGCAGCACTAGTCGAAGCAACTGTTGGATAGGGATAAATTCTGAATGCATAAGTGCGATGCGTGCCAACAACGTGCTAGTCTCAACTTGGGAGATAAGTGATGGAAAATGCACCTAATGAGAGAAAATTGCAGGCAATTAGCTTGGGGCATGCATTCTCATTCACCACAATCTGTCCAACACTTAATAACTTAAGTTGATTAACTAAGCAAAGCAAATGAGAAATGGGTGTCAGGCTACATTAATCACAAGAAATGTTGGCTGGGAATGTTGTATGAATTAAAGTGATATGAACTAAACCAAAGCTTTAACACTATCATAAATGTAATCGAAAATGTTATCAAGGAACTTTAAACACGTTTGCAGGATACAGACAAGCATCACTTAAAGAGTACACTTTTAGTACATTTGCCAAAGAACTGCATTAAGCTGATTACTTTAGATCAATTTATAGAACCAATGTTAGCTATATGTTGTATACTTTTAATTAAAACCCAATCCCTGCCTGCAACGAGGAATCACATTACACTCAATCAACTGTTCGCGGTCGTTATTGCAATCATACACAAACATTAGCTCAATCATACGAGAAAAACATTATAAGTCAACTACTTATAATCAAACGAATTAACTGCTGAATGCTGTTTCTTTGGAAAATTCCATTGATGAGCTTCTGGATCACTGGGTTTTATGTACGACGACATACAAATTGCTACAGCTGATGCTGCCGTTTCTTTTTTTGGGGTAAATTGAAATAATTGTTACGCCATAGCAGACTAGCCCACATGAATTATATTAGGAAAATAAATATAAAAAAAAGGAAAGGAAAGAAAACACCCACAGACTTGAGCAGCTTAGGGGTTTCCTTCGCATATGAGTAGCTGGCACGTAGCTAGCTGTAGTTGATTTCACGTGAGCTGACTCTGGCTCTGGCTCTGGCTGTGGCTCGGGTTCGGCACGTCAGTGTCAAGTAACAAAGTAACAGGGAACCCAAGACGCCCAAGTTTGCACAAACTTGTTGCCAGTGGGGCTTACAAGTTGATGCCTTCGTGCGCGGAAGGAAGCGAGTATGACGCGCAAGGGTCACGTTCACAATCCACGCAGCCAGCCCCAGCAGTCAAAGGCTAAAAACTCAAAAGTGCAATATCGTTTTAAGTTTTGTGTGCCATTGAGCAACAATAGCAGACGGCAAGCACGTTGAAGGCATACCCCCGCAGCAAGAGCAGAAGCAGAAGCAGAACCAAAAGTCAACAGGTAGGTAGCTGTAGTCCTTTCGGAAGCACGTAAAATCAATGAAGGAAACTCAATAAGCAGCTGCTGTAGCCGCTCACGTTGTGGCTGCCACAAGAGCTATTGGGACACTAGTGCTGGATGCTGTGGCAGCAAGCTGACAGCAGCGCACGAAGTGTCCCCGTCGTGTGGGCAGGACGAGGATAAGCGGGTGTTACGAGGCACGAAGGTTAAACGCGAAGCTGGACGACATTGAGTGCAGCTATAAAAGCGGCACCAACGATGCCTGCAACATCAGTCTAAACCAAGCAGTCGTGACAGCAAGTGAATCAACTCACAACCAAAGGACTAAACTGAAAAAGTGAAAAGAAAAACTGAACATTGAACAAAGTTCAAATAAATAAATCTCAAATAAATATATTATTCGTGAGAATGGATACGCTAACTTCTAATAATTGCTCCAACGCGAGTTCCAATTCAAACTCAAGTGGCAGCAGCGCCAACAGCTCCTCCATGGATCTGGGCGACAAGCAGTCAAAGCAGGCAAAATCGCGCAGTCAGCGTGGCCAAAAACTATCCAGATCGCGTAGTTTGCTGCAGTTGCTCAGCAAGCATCTGGGCAGACATTTCCAGCATCATCATCATCAGAACGATGCGGTTTATAGCAGCCAGGATGATATACGCAGCTCCTCAACGGATTCTTTCAGTCTGAGTGGCTCGAGGAACGAGTGTTTGGAGGTGATGAATGGTGGTTCTAGTCTTGATATGGAAAATACATCTGGTTCCTCATCCTCTAACTTGTATTCGCGTGGATTGGAATTCTATGATAACAATGCACATATTTATGTGGAGACAGTCTATAGGCCAACCAGTGCCATGGAGCAACTGCAACCACATCATTATGACGACAACAGGAGCAACAGCAGTAGCAGCAGCAGCAGCAACAGCAGCAACAGCAGTGTTGGTGATGAAGAGGAGGAGATTGTGCATGACAATGAGAATCAAGAGAACAACAATAAGACCGAGGAACGCTCAGCATCTGCTGCCTCAACGGGCAGAGGCAACAACAGCAAGGGTGGACTACACTTAAGTCGCATCTCCATTTCATCCTCGGTCAGCCGCATGTTGCAACACTTTTCCACATCAGCAGCGACAACAGCAACAGCATCACTGCGCTCCCTATCCTGCAGCAGCACTCCACTCCGCCAGCTGAGGGTTAAGAAGTCACTGACGCCGCACAACAGCAACAATAGTAGCAACAGCAACAGCAGCAGCAGCAGCAAAAGTAACAACAGCAGCAGCAACAGCAGCCAGTGCAGCCACAGCGGCAGCTCCAGTTCAAAGTCGGCCAAAAAGGACAAGAAGCAGCAGAGCATATTGCGACCTCCAGTTCACTATGTTCACATGAAGGGCATGTCCGGTCTGTACTCGCGGGTGCCCAGCTATGCGGTATGCTGTCCCTACACGCTGCACCATATGTACTAGTTTGAGTATGAGAGAATGCGAACGTCATCAACGACGAGGACATTGCCCAAGACAATGAGCAGACGGCGGCAGTGGCGGCCGAATGCGGGTGAAGGCCAATGCCAAAAGTAGTAACAGTAGTGTATTGGCCATACAAAGATAGGGTGGGTAGTTTATAGTGAAAAGTGATGTAGTGCCTAACATTTAACATAATACTGAACGGGAAATGCAGCTGCAGCGAAAGCATATATTTTATAAATGTGTGTATTAGCAAAATAAAAACACAAAAATACCAAAACAAATTTCCATGAATATTCCAAAAATTAACCATTTGTGTGCTTTGCATACCTATATCTATATAGGGACATTCAGTTTACACAGTAGCTAAAATTTAGTTTAAGTAAAATCTTTAACCAAACCTGCACACATATCTTTCCCCTGCTGCAAAAAAAAAAGATCTAGTTTATAAAGTTTGACTACATTTTTTGGAGCTCGTATGACTCGTTAAACATGAAAAAAAATAAACTCAAAATGTTTGTTATTTCTATACTTTGCACTTATTTCGATGGGCACCTTGACTAGGCAAAATTACGAATTTACCAAAACTTAAATCAAATCATATTCCAAATTGTACAAAATTAAACAACAAATAATTATATTTACACTTTAAATGAATTACAAACTTATTTACTTATTTCCAATTCCACACACACACAATAGATACACACTTTTTTAACTATTTAATACACAGAAGCAAAAAAATAAATGGAAATGAGTATAGATAAATGTTTAAAAACTAAGTAAATACCAATGAATATATATATATTTTTAGAACATATAATCTTAAGCATAAGCCTAGCAGTCAATAAATAAAGCAAAATCAAATCCAAAATACAACTCAAATGAATTATTTATTTCAAATTCAACGGTTTCTGTTTCTCAAAGCTTCAGCATAAAGCTCAAATGAACAATAGGAAACGTCGGGAACATAGTGAAAGCTATCTAGGACGAAGTCGACACAGAAGATGCGCCTGCGCCTTGCCACAAGAGGCACATATGTACGTGTTTGAGTGTGGGCCATTGTCAACTGTACTCTGGGAACAGTTTTAGGTGTCGCCTTGTACGCCGCCTGATGATGTAGGTAAAGTCCTCAATTTCATGTTGGTGAAGGACTCGACCTTATAGTTTTGACATACGGTATCATGTCTGCATTACGACCGCACACACTACTAAGAACGACGATGACGTTAATCGCGAACATTGCTGCTGCTGCTGCGGCTGCTGCTGGGATTGGTGTTGTTGCATGGTTGCAAATCCACTAAATGCAAATGCAAACGGTTACAATTTTGATGGAACGCCAGCTAATCCTAGTGGCCTCTTGATTTCCTGTGCCTCGATCCTTGAAACTGTATAAATCCGCTTGTGATGCGAATATATATATACAATCATTGAGGTCTTATGAATGGAATTTGAAAAAATCATGCATAGAAATATGGACGATAGACGAAGCTAGCTCGAAAACCAAGTGAATAGATAGTTTGGGAGACCTTGGCATAGAGGACTATTTAAACAAGGAAGATAATCTTAAGCCTATTACAGTTTCCAAGAATTTGTACTATACTCCATTATCAAGACTCTTTTTCATTAGGTCATTACATAATTTAAGAATTATTTAAAAATTCAACTTACCATAGCAATTATTTGCATGTAGATGCTAAGCTCTGTCCTGTGCATAAAGCCTGAAAATAATAATAGGTTAGGAATATTTTTAAGCAACAGCCTTGTCATTTAGCCCTAGGTATTGTTCTTTAAAAAAAACCACGTTAAAATTGATAGTTTGCAAATATTGTCAAATGTTTGAGCATTAATTAGGATTTTTAGAGCTTTGGTGTTTCTTAATTGACAAAGCTGTTAATGGGCTGACGTGACGTAGATGGCAGGAATGACGCCTTTAATTAGAGGATAAACAAACACGACAGGAGAAATCATCGCTAGCGTCTGCAAGCACCATCAGACCAGCCGCCTACTACATCTAGCTGCCACACCGCCATCCAGCCGCTTAACACCATTAAAACAACGGACTTCATTAAATCACTATTGACTGAGAGCATTAAAAAGCCACCCAGCACCCATTACTAAGCGAGGCGTAAAATTGGCAGTCAGTTTTATTTATAGCACATTAAAATCAATTTTGTGCGTAATTAAATAAAAAACACAACAACAACAAACAAGACAATGCCTTAGACACACACCCATATATAGGTATCTATTTTTACAAAACTTAATTGCGGCTTATGAATTTTCTTGGCGACATCACTGCAAAGCTTAATACTGTAAAGAAGTCGGTGACAATTAAGTGTGTGGGTGTTTAATAGCACACCTGAATAAAAGGCAAAAGCCAAAAATTGCTCACTTAATGGAAGTACAATGATTGCTAAAGAGTAAATTAGAAAGGTTTTATATGAGAAATAATGCTTGACATAGAAACTCTAGCTCGAAATGTGCTTAAACTTAGATAAGCATTTTTTCGTAGAATGTCGCACATGTAAGCAAGCAATTGAAAGTTTAAAAATAAGTGCGTGGATGTTATTTTTAGAGAGAGGCGAGCTTAATAAAAGGAAATTGAGACGAATCCCTGGATAATCGATGTGGGATTGCCATTGCGCCTCAAGGCAAATAAACTGCAAGAACAACGTAGTTGAGTGTAAATATGGATAGTAGTCGGTGAGCAGCAGCAAGACAATGAAGCAAGGTAAACAAATACGAAACAGGTAAACACAAAATGCCACAAATTCATATCCTGTTTCTGTTTCTGTGTTTCTGTTATTAGGCAACAACAGTGGCCCCAAAAAAAAAAAAAAAAGAATAAAACACAACACAAACACATATTGCAAAAATGAGAGCGGCTTTTTTCTCTCTCTCTCTCAGTGTCTGTTGCCGCTTTGCAGCGCTTGCTGTTGGCAGCCGGGCGAGTCTATAAAAGGAAGCGGCAGCCAAATTGCCGACTCAAACGCGAAAGGACAACGTCAAAGTGTACACACGAAGCAAACAAAAGCCGACAATTATATAGTTGCCAAACAAAGTGTACGTCTGTGTGGGTTTTTGCTATAGACAAAGACCGGCAACAACAAAGCGCATCAGAAAGAGAGAGAGAGAGAGAGAGAAAGTCGGAAGTGCAGTTGAAACCATTTTGCATATAGACAGGAAGTGTTTTGTTTTTTCAATGGGTTCAACGCCACATGTCTGCTTTGCGGACGAACTGCAGCAGGATCAGGAGCATAATAACAATGCAGCGGGCAATAATAATACCAAAAAGTGGCTACTGGAGCTGGAGCCATCAAGTTCCAGATATGGTGGACATTCGCCCTGCAGCAGCAGCATGAGCATCTCGCCAACTCCACGCTATGAGCGTAACATGGGCTTCTTTCAGCTGCTTAGCCGTCGCTTTGGGCTGAGGTCAAGCGATGACCTAGTTCAAGATGCAGCTGCACAAGAGGAAGATGCGCACAGTTCATCGACCGATTCGTATACATCCATAGGGCGTGGACTGGCAGCAACCACCAACAACACTACACGGCTCGAGCAAATGTCCTGCGCCTCTAGTGAGACCAGCAGCACCATAGACATCGAGGAGCAGCAATTGGACCAACAGCAGCATCAGCAGCAACAGCAA
Organism: Scaptomyza caliginosa; assembly: GCA_035044725.1. NCBI lineage: Eukaryota > Metazoa > Arthropoda > Insecta > Diptera > Drosophilidae > Scaptomyza > Scaptomyza caliginosa. Next base: position 52,352 of record JAWNNR010000315.1, read on the forward strand.
CAACGCAAATTGAGCCGCACGAGCTTCTCACGACTGCAACGCCGGTCGACTTGCTCGTTGCGGCGTGCCTTCGAGAGCCTCTCGCTTACATCACGCTCACTATCATGCAGCGGCCCCTCACCGCCACCACCACCACCACCGCCAGCTGCAGCCATGCCTTTGAAATCAGCTTTGAAATCGGCATCAAACATTGAGTTGCACCAACAGCAGCAGCAGAAGCAGCGTCAGCATAGATTGGCCTCCAAGTCAGCGAGCAGCTCGAGTGCGTGCTCCACATCATCATCATCCTCGACGGCGTCGAAGAGCAAACAGAAGCCGGCACCACAGCGCATACTGCGCCAACCAGTCTCCTATACATATCTGAAAGGCATGTCTGGATTGCCAACTCAGAGAGTTCCACGCAGCTCGGTATGCTGCCAATATGCCAGGCGCTAAACGGAAACTCATACACACTTAATCATTCAATAACTTAGTAGTTCACAGTAGACATTTACACATATACACAAAGTAGTTTAGGTATTTTGTGCCAAATTCCATGCCCATCCATATTCATTTCGAGATCTGTGATACAATATTCTTTTCATATCCACAAGAAATTAAAACCAAAATCACAGCGCCATCAACAATTAAAAACAAAAAAAAAAAACCAAAAAAAAAACATTTTTGCAAAAGTTTCCAAGACTTAAGCACACAAGTAGATTTAGAGGGAAATATGCAACACAGCTTTTTGTTTAACATCCATAACAAAAGACTGTATGGTGAGAAGTTGAAAATCATGTTAAAGTAAAAAGATGTTGTAAAAATTGGTAATTCTTTATAATTGAGAGTAGAATCAGGTACTTTTTCTAAATATTATTGTACATTCGTGCCTTTATCAAAATTCAAAAATCCAAAAGAAAACAAATTCAAAACTTTATTACAATTATTCTAGTATTAACTTAACTTAAAAGTACTTATGACACACTAGTCTTGAATACGTACTTAATTAGTTGCTGTAACGGGATCAAAAAATGTTGTCAGACAGTTAAATTTAAGTATTCTTAAACTATGTTTACTATGCGTAAAGTCCTTAAGCTTAAGTTTCTAAATTCATTCGTTAGTTAAGATTTTGAAAAGTATTCGTACAGCACTCAAACCGTAGGGCTTCACGTACTAGCTATAGACCGATATATTATGAGATACAACTAACCAAAACTGATTATATTATATAGCAGACGTAGATACATATATAACGTATACATCACACACATTTACCGCAATTGTACTTATAAAGAACAACAATCTAAGAACTAACTATATGATAATTAAATATATACACTTGCATATATCGTGCATAGAATAAATACATATAAAAAAAAAAAAAATAAATAAATAAAAAGGCATAAGCAATACAGTTATACATATATATACAGCCGATTATATTGAGATTATTATACATTTAATCATAAGTTAACTATTTACCAAAACCAAACAGATACAATAGAGCTAAACTGAATATTTAATTCACTCAGCAGCATGTTCAATAAATGAAATAATTTACACCAAACCTCAAGCATTTCTTTTTACTTATCTTTTACAGCGTTGAACGAAACTTTTCACATTGAAATCTATTTTTATGATACAACTTTGTTATTTTTCCCTTTTCCAGCGGCAAACGATAATCAGCTGGCAAAAATAATTATGTGTGACCCACTTCGAAATGTTTTCAAAGTTGCCAAAAATAGCCGTTACAATGAATCAAGGCTAATTACATATACATATTTCTGTAAGCTAGAAGCCTCTTTTACGCACACATTGCGTATACGCATCATTCGGCTGACTAACTCAATTGACGCCAGATTATTTGTTGCTTATTGACGCCAACGCCGATTAATAGCACTGAAGGGTGGCAAAAGTAATGGAGTAGTGGAGAAGTAGGCATCAAAAGTAGGTCAACGATTGAAAATGAAAACCATCAATTTTTCATTTCTCACTGATGCATATCGCGTTGCGAGGAGCGAAAAACCATAAAATGTTTATGGAAATTTATGTGCGAAATACGATTTCCATGTTGAATATGTAACAATTCGAGACGAGACGTTGATTCAGTCTAGCCTGGACCGGGTTGGTCTACTACTATCCTTATTTGGTCAACTTTGGATTAACATTATTTCAACTGTCAGTGATGGAATGGAATAATTATCCAATAAATAAAACAAGTCAACTTTAAACATTTGAATTCGTTTAATTCATTAATTGAAGTCAGTGTTAAGAAACAGTGCCGGTAGAATCCGCAATCAAATCATGTAAATCATTTTATGCAACATTTATCAAATATCTTGTTCGAATATTCGAATTTATCATGAGATATTTTAAGAAAATTAACGCTTGTATATTGTTTTGCAGGTGAATTTCACAGAATCAGCTCAACCTCCAATCTTATGGTAACATAATCATATGACGTGTACGCCCCAAGCGACGTTTGCAAGCATTGATAGAGAATAACTGAAATGATCCTAAGGCAACAAATTAGCTAGTCAGACAAGCAATCAAAAGTGTTTTTAGATGCTGCTTATAGGCCATCAAGTCACGCATCAGCAGTTGTAGTTGCTTGTTGACCAACATGTTGATGAAATACGTCAAAAGAAAAGGCAATTTATGCCTAGGGGGCGTGTCCATTGGGTGTATAAACATAAATACGTATGCAGTGACCTAAATTTTACTTTGACAAGCTGACAGAAGATAAATGTACGTACATATGTTGTACGAGTATTTCGAAATAAAATCTTTTCTCAACCAGTCAACTAGTCGTGTGTGTGATTTTTATAGCCAACCCAGCTGACAGCACTGTTGCGCATACCACAAACGAACGAACGAAGAAGCGATGTTGGTTCAGTGAAATGGAAAATAACAATTGCCAGAGGCGACCATAGTCACGTAGACCGGCGGCCACAAGGCAGCTCAGCACATCTACAAGAAGCTACTCAAAGGAGCCATCTATCCTTTACGTCATTTTTGTTTTTGCCTTTTAATGTCTGTTTGTTTTTGGGTGTAGCGACTTAACATACCCATATTTAATTAAGTTCCTACTTCCTCTTTTTTTTCTTTTTGCTATTTTTGGCATTGCGCTATTTATGTTCACTTTTTGTTTGACAGCCAATTTAGGTAACGAACGATTCTCTCGCATGAACTTTCCACTTATTAATACACGACTAATTTTGGACAGCAACGCTTTATTTTTGACAAAATTTTGAGTTATAGCGGCGGCTCAAATACATGCCACACTAATGGGCAGCATTAGCATCGACAGCTCTTGAAGGGTCTGAAGAGCCTTAGCGGAAAAGCATTTTTATGCTGTGTGTTGTTCGTTAATTTGTCCCACGCGCAATAAATACGTTTTGGTGGAGTGAACCCGGAAAAATACAGTACAATAATTAATATTCTTTGGCTCATACACAGACACACAGACACAGAGAAACCAAGCAGCTCGAAAGAATGAAAGAAAACAATAAAGTAATACCAACTTCCGGTTACAGAATAAATAATACCTTTTGCATACCAACATGCACGTTTGCTTGATTAAAAAAAAGCATATGTTGTTGGTTAATCTCAGCTAAAAGCTTGTTGAAAAGTTGAAAGCATTAACATTTAATTAAGAAAAACAAAAATGAGTTTACCCTTATGCCCTTCTGCAATACCCATATAAAAGTCTTGAGAATTGCTTGTCGCTTTCTCCTGATGACTTCTCACTTTGTCATGATTCCCGCAGTGTCGGTTTAAATGTAAAATGCGCATAAGCATAACACATGTGTTCTTACGCCTCCTCTGCCTCTCGCTCGCCCTCTCTTACCACTCGCTCAGTGACTGCTGGCCCCACCTGTGTGCCAATATTTACCAAAATATTGTTTACCTTTATCTTTTTCGTTCTGTGGCTCCTGTTTCTTTTTATTAATTTTCTTTTTTGTGAAGCGCATATATATTTTTTATGATGCCTCCACTCATACTTGTTATCTTTATGGCAGTTTCCGTTGCTTTTAATGGCACTCGGCTGTAATTTAATTTTGAAATTGTGACTGCACACTGTCTGCGAAGAAAACGGCACAAAGTATTTAATGAATATTTCAAGTGTTTGTTTTTTTCGTTCTTTCTTGTTCTTCTTGTTGTTGTTTTTGCTTGAACCTTTTGCTATTTTTAGCTGCCATGCGAGCATCAAATCTACGCTTATTGCCTCAAATTGAAAGCACTTCAAGCCACGCGACACACAGAGGGGGATAGAGAAAGCAAGCGCAGCCAAGATAGATGCTTACATTGATTAAATATGTGCTTTAGTTACGTATACGCCCCCGACTTCGATGAGGCGGTGGCGACCAAAGCAAGACTTTCCAACCTGCATGCTAATTTGCACTTTGACCTAAATACCAGACAAAGACCCTTCAAAAGAACATCTTGTGTTTCTGTGCGTGTGTTGTGGCCACAGTTGATGAACAAGCTTAGGGCTAAGGACCCGGGACCTCTTAGGACCCATTCAAGCAGTGACATGAACTAAGCAAATAATAAATTATTTCACTGTTACTTGCAGCTCCTTGCTCGGCTTGGCTTCCTCATAAAATATGCACGATGTGTCGGTAATTGAAGTCAATGCGTAAACAAAATGTCTACATTTAGGCCAATATATATTGCACTTGCCAAAATAAAAACAATGTGAAGAAGAAGCAAGAGGCAGCCAAGACAATGCCAACTAAATATGCACAACAATGGCCAAAACCCAAGAGATTTTATGCCCAATTTGTGGTTAAGTGTGAGCTAAAAATGTTTTCTTAATATTTCAATCGAACCTGCCTTTTGTTTTCACTTTCACTTTGACTTTGATTAAATTAAGCAAATTTACAGCTTAGCTGGCTTAGCATGACAAAAAAGGTGAAACCATGAGAAATTCTTGACGTTAAAAGTTTCACAACTTATTTAGGTATTACGTGGATTTTTAACCATGGATTCCATTTACGAAACCAAACAAACAAATCAATTTTTCACTGCGAATGTTTCGAGTCATTGAAGCACTTTCTCCCTCATGTTTGTCATTTAAAATGCATGACTTGGCGTTATACAGTTATTCTCTTGTGCATGTGCCTAGTGTCCACAGTTTTTGCGCATTGCGGACACATTAGCTTGTGGCATTGCGTTTAATGGGCGCAACTAATACGTGACTTTTCGGGCAAAACAATGACGTGAAGGGTCAAAATGTGTTTAGTGCACAAAAGTAGGCAATAAAACTGAAGCCCGTGCGACAAGGAGAAAAGATACTTGATTAGGCACTAAACCAGGGTCGCTAGTAATTAATTGTAGTCATTTTGAAGGAACATTAGAGCTTAACTGGCAGCTGGTTTCATTCATTCACAAAATGACGAGCAAAATGTGAATGCTGCAGTTGGGGCGAAGGTTAACGCTTGCTTTGAAGGACAATTGGCTGCACCTAGACAATGACGTAACAGGAGCTGGCGATAGTGCATCCTTGATTGAGTCATACGTCAGACAGAAGAGCGCGCGCGCATCGATTTGCTTGGTTGCCCTTCACCAAAAATGATATGCCAAGCGCCGGGCAAACAACGACCCTCAACCCGCCTATCAACTGTTCGCATTATCCCGCATTGCGAGCATAATAGTGCCGCTGCTGCAGCTGCTCCTGTTGCGACATTTCATTCATAATTGGCCGGAAGCCACCCAAAGCGACCTCGACCTCGTTCGGGCGCTCTAACGGCTCAGCGGTTGGATGCCCTCGGGAAACCGCATAAACGCTCAACACGCCAAGTTTTCCCAGGCAACCAGAGCCAAAAGAGCATCTAACTCGATTTGTGCGACTTTTGCTTATATGTTAAGTCCGGCTACCAAGGTCAGGCTGTGCTATGCGGAAAATGCCGTCAACCGGTCCCTGGGGTATTGCACTAGCTTCCATTTCGTCAAGGTCGACGCTGGGGCTGTGTTCTAACTATCAACTTGGAGATACTCTGCTCAATTGATAGCATGTCAAACTGGCTTAAGTCTTCCAATTAATAAGCAAAACTGTTGTCCTTGCACCACAAGCAACCTGTGCGGACTCCATCTCAAAGTACTTTCCCCGCACATTGAACTTTAGAGTGAAATGACGCTGACGCACGCATTCAATTAGGTAAAGTGCAAGGCAACGCTGGCAAGTAGCAAAACGATAATGTAAGGGAGCATTTCCCATTCGAGGTACAAATTGATTGCCTCGATAACTCGATAATAAATTTATTGCGTATACGCACTGAGCACCAGCATAATAAGGCGTACAACGTTCGCCGGCAGAGACGAGGATAAGTGAGTGTGTGTGTGTGAGTGTTTGTGACAATTTTATAGATGTATATGTTCATGTACTATGTGACGTTTTACGGCGGTTTTGTGCCAAGCTAAACCACAGGTTGACCGCACATCGAAGGTTCCCAATGTTTGTGACGTCGTTACTTGCCTCTTTATGTGTGTATGTGTGTGTTTGTATTCCGGCGGCGAAAGCATTCGAAAGGCAGCTAACTGGGTCAGGGTTCTCCGCTTTCGTCGTCGTCGGCGTCGGCATTTTTGTTGACGTTTCTCAATCGCAACGCTCCGGCTCACTGCAGCAAACACTTGCAACATTCATGCCACAGTCTCTGCTCTCCTTCTCCTCTACAGTTTGACCTGTGCCTTTCCGTTCTGTAACAGTTTGCAGCACTTAAACAAGCAAATTTGCATAGAAAATCAAGTATAATTATATTGCAAACTTAAGCATTAATACATCATCAAATGGATTATCTAATAGTTGTTTTATACTATTCTTTTGGAACAATTGGAATCACGTCTCGTACGTCATGGTTTATAAATTAAATAAAGATTTCAATGACGCAGCTACCTGCTAAAGTTCTGCATAAGTCGCTGGACTATTAGAGCGCATCCTTTTGTGTGCACAGCATCGAAAACAAAGGGCGACTCATTGGCGGGTTCGTGGCCATCGTGTGGCTTGCATAATCCAAAAAACTGGCCAGCTAGCTCTGCCTGTCCCATGTCTGCTGGAGTGTGCTTGCTTTTACTTATTAAAAGCGCATGCAACACTTATTTGCATTGAAAATCGCGAGCACGTAACCCAGAGCCATAAGGACCAGGGCGCAACCTTGCCCTATTGGGACACTATAAGCAGCAGCAGCAGCAGCAAAAAAAACCATAAAAGGACACCCAACCATTGCAACAATTTTGCGTGCGACAATAGTAAGAGTAAGAGAGGAAGGCCATTGGATGCGACAAACGGCGAACTATGCCAAAGGTCACGAGCTCTCACTTGACCCGAAAACTCATCTTTATGCTCTTTTTCCACACTCGAGGCGCTGATTAATGTGCCAGATGATATTAGTAGCAGAACCTCTATTCCGTTTATTTATATCTGTAGGTATGTAAATGAAGTGTAACCACGTAAGCCTTCCGCAATACAAACAAAAGACAACTTGAGAACTGGGCCTAACCTAAATATGGAGGCTGTTACAAATCATGCAGCTTTTGTGCTGGTTCTGCTCTGCTCTGCTCTGTTGTGTTCTGTTTTGGATTTGTTTGGTACCGCATGGATTGACCTTCGACAGTGAGAGTCGGTGACGTCACACTTACACATACCAACACCAGCAAATACTTACACACACAAATGTCATACTAAATGTCAGTTTAATTTTAACCCCGCGACAATGCGTTAAGCGAACGCCAACAAAAGCTAAACGGATTTCACACCCTTACAACAAAAGGCTGTTGAAGTTTTCAATGTGGATTTTAAAGTGGCAATTGAGGCAGTTGTTAACGTTCAGTGTTATTGCACGTTAAGCAGCTAAAACAGCTGCTAAATATAAACGGTTTTATTAATTTAAAACCATAATAGTGACTAAAAATAAAAGCAATCACTAGGCAATCAAATTGGACGAATAAGAAAGAACATATCCAAAAATAAATTACATTCAAGCGAAGTCAACAGAAAGCTTTTGATTGATAAGTGGCGGTCAATGACCGACCAGCTGGCTTTAAGAAAAAATAAACAAAAAACAATTACATAGTTAATAAAATATTACTGGGATGAGGCTCGAAAGCGTCACACATAAAGTTAAATGAACGAAATGTTAGATTTTTGTCGAAATTTTCAGAACAGTTTAAAGTTCGCAATGAGTTTGTAGCCTTGATAAAAATAGCCATAACTGAATAAATATTTTTCACACACAAACACAGATAACAGCCAGATAGTCACCCAAGTGGCCTGATGCAAGCATATCCTGACTGTACCCTTCAACTCTGCTTAAATGCCAAATTGTTTCGCCCAAATAGCAGCAAATGCAGACATTGGCAAAATTCTAAGGGTTTGCTTGGGTAGCAGAAGCTGCAGCAAATATTATATTGTTGTACCACAACCGGGCAAAAATTTTGAGCAGTGTGAGTGTGCCGGCCTGTATGTGTGCGAGTGACTGCAATATGCTTGCAGGCAGGCAGTCAGTTCATTGAACGTTGCGAGGTTGCAATCGCAGCTGCAACCTGCAAGCCGCCACAGAGCAACACAGCAACTGCGCAAATCAAAGAGAATTTGAGCGTGTAAGAGACATTTGGGGTAGTGAGTGTATGGAAAAGAGGCAGTTCAATGTACGCCAACTGGGTTAAGTGGGAGGAGCAAACATCTTAGTGTGCCTTCACTGGCCTGTGCTCAATTTTTGCAGCGAGCGCCTATGACGTCATTAAAAAAGAAGGGCGTGTGACGTTAAGTGTATCCGTTCGTGTGTGTGTGTGTGTGTGTGTGTGTGTTTGTAGCGGCTTACTTTCGAGTGTATTTTAAAAGAAATGAATGTGTGGCAGCATAAGCCTAAGAGTATGGGCGCATGTGTGTGTGTGTGTGTGTGTGTGTGTAAAATGAGCACAAGGGCATTTAAGCCGGCCGTATAGCTAACTACACTTCCACATAAAAAAAAAACGAGCCGCATCAAAGGGAAAAAGAAATGTTGCAGCAAGTTCGGTACACGCGGCGCATGAGTGATTTCCTGTGTACAACGAGAAATCAGTCAATGTCTGTCACAACAACAATGGTGTCTCGTTCAGGCCAAACAATGGTCAGCCAAATGATAACAATAAGTATGTAGCCACAGACATTGGTTGGAATGGTGACAATTATTATTATTATATTATTCATTGCCTGTCAGGGCTCGTACCTTAACACCCACGCAGGCAACGATACACGCGCTAGACAAATGCGCAGAAGAGCAACGGGTTAATTAAACGCCAAGAGGAGTGAGCGGGGTTAAGGCAACAGACGAGCCTCCAAGGTGTGTGCTGTGCCGAAAAACAAAAAAAAAACACAACAATAACTCATGGAAAAGTACACAAAAATCATGTGAAAAAAAACAAAAGCGAAAACATTTTAATAACACATTATACACTTAACATAATTTACAGCCTGGAATGAATATTGATTTTCAACTAGTTGTCTAGAACACTTTGTGGATAATCCACATCCTTGGGGAATAGATAAGCTTGCATAAAACTAGATTTATTGTATTTGCCACTAAAGACTGGCTGCCAATTGTAGATCATGTGGCGAGATAGCTCCTCAGGGCTTGAGAATCGATTGGTATTGCGGCGACAGGCTTCAACAAAGACCTCAGCAAAGTACTGGGCCAGCTGGATACCAAGCCGGGTATGCGAGGCACTGCACGTGTCCGGGCGCAACAGATCCTGTTCGTGAGCAGCACGCTCCGGATGAAACTGGCTGCCAAAGATGGGAAAGCGTCGATGCTCGATGAGTGTTATGAATCTCTTCTTTGGCTCCGAATCGGATTCCGTCTCAGAGTCTCTGGTGGCCAGGACACGCCAATCTCTGTGTAGTGCATAGCGATGTAGACTCTGCACCTCAATGCAATATCGATGCTGATGGCAGGCAAATGGTTCAGTCTCCATGTGAGTGGCTTGCTCCGCTGTGAGATCAGAGAGCATTGTTGAATCCTTAAAATCCGTGCTCCAGTGCAATGGCAATGCTACAAAGAATCTGCCACAATCGGTGCGCACCTCGTTCGTCTTGGCCGCATGTATCATCAGCAGCTGGAAACCGAGGCAAGTGCCCCAAATTGGAAAGTAATTGCCAGCCTCATTTAGTTCCAAGGCCAGTTCATAGATATGTTTGGCGGACTTGACACAATCGTTGGTCAGCTCCGGTTTCTCTTTGACTTGCCAATCCTCCAGGTAGACAGCGCCACCTGGCAGCAATATACCATTTACTTTGTTCATTATCTCCTTATAATATTCACGTTCACGGCCAATCCTAAACAAATGCGCAAACAAAAGCGAAAATACATCAGAATATATAAAACCAATAAACAACAACGATCGTGCCCCATAAACAAAAGCTCATTCGGCACTTTGCCAATTGCAACGCAGATGTTCTCTCTTTCACTCTCTCTATCTCACTTGCCTCACTCACCAAATGGGTATAACCTTTGCACCCGATGCCTCCAGATGCTTCACGTACGTGGTCGACACATGAGCATAATAGTTGGGATATAGCTTTGATAGGCTTTGTGCCAAATCGATGCACATGATGCCAATATTTGGTATGCCCTGTTTCACCTGCTTCTCACTCTCACGCTCAACCTCACCCTGCACCAGTTCATTCATGATTTGAACCACAATTAAGATGATCAGCAAACGTGTTTTTTTAGCCTGCATTCTATTGTCCACTGTAGCATCACAAATGAGCATATTTACTCAATGATAGCCAAAGCAAAAGAAACTAAAAGTTGCCAGTGTTATGATGATTAAAAGACTATAACACTGTAATTTAGTTTTGCACACAATAAGCACAAACAGAAGACTGTTTGAATAATGAAATTGTTAAATCGTTCAGCGCCTGCTATAAACAAGCTTGTTAGAAACAACTGTTATCTGTTCGTAGTCACTTTTTTGTTATAGGTTAACCAAAACCATAAAACAACAACAAGACCAAGTAAAGAGACTTGCAACTAAACAAAGAAAACCATACTAATGATAAAAGTCATACATACTATATATATATATGCAATTTATATGCACAACCAAACAATTTTAATCGCATTGATTCACACTCGTGTAAATTTTGTTGGTTTTTGTGTTGATAGAATTTTTACCCAGCGCACGTATTGATTAATTGCAGCAATTAAATTTTGAACTGCATTAAAAAACACAGCTGCGCCAAACACTTACCAAATAGGCACAACGTAAGCTCCCGACGCTTCCAGATACTTGACATACGAGGCGGATATGTAACTGACAAAATGTGCTCCATAGTTGGAGCGTAGAGTCAAGGCTATGTCCATGCATAGTACACCCACAACGGGTATAGTTTGATACGATAAAACGGCATCCACATTGCCTGCCATGCCTTGCAATACTAAATTGTTGCTTTTTGCACAAGCATTTTTGAGAAATGAATGTCTCATCCCGCGAAAAACGCACTCATACAGATGCAACTGTGAGAGCCACCTTGCAGATTTGGCTCACACACACACACACACACACTCAACTGTATTGCACGCACACGTTTAAAGTATAAAATTGCTGCATACTTTCAGGAACACCAATTATTATTAAACACTTTTTTTACAATCCATACACAGAACACAAATTTAAAAACTAAGAAAAAAAAAATGTTTATATCAGCTGCTATAGCAGTGACAATTAGCTAAGGTTAGCGATGAAAGCAAAGCCGATAAGCAGGGTGAATCCCATTGACAGTGAAATAGCGCAATTGCGACCACTATGATAGGGATAATAGGGATCATCGTTGGGAATATCTGGAATTTCGGGTATCTCCACAAACACATATTGTTGAATGTAGCTGGAGCCCAAGACTGAAGTATATTCCGGCTTATAGTTATAGATCAGAGCCCGTGCTTGTTCTGTAGCATTTTTGTAGACATGTGGATTGCGACGCGCCTCGTTTATGAAAAAGTCTGCAAAATACTGACCACCTTGCACCGCAGACGGAGTGTGCGGCACCTTAGCGCTGACGAACTCATAGAGCGCCTTCTCTGGATGGAATTGTACACCATAGAAGGGATATTTCAGATGTTCAATGGAGGATACAAACTCAAAGCCATTCACGTCATGATTAAGGGACATAATGCGCCAAGAGTTGTTTTGTGATGAGGTTTTAAAGCTATTCTCCGTATAGCACCATTGATGATAGTTGTAGGTTACATTTTCAGTGGAGATTTTAGCAATAAGATCCTCGCTGGCACCAGCAAACAGGCGGCTCTGGTTATAGTCTAGAAATATCAATGCACATCAGTTGAAGAATACTTTTTGAATGAAACTAACCACTTACCTGGCTTAAACTCCAGCGGCAAGGCCTGTCCCTTTGATAGGCAAGCGCTACGTGTCTCCGTGCCATTTGCCATCTTAAAGACAAGTAGTTCCATGCCCAGGCACGTGCCCCACACTGGAAAGAAGGTGCCATTGTCGTTGATCTCCCTGGCTATGGCAATCAAATGTTCGCCAGCATCTCCATAGCCATTTGTCTCGTTAAACCAGGTTGCACCTCCAGGCAACAGAACACTGCAATGAGAATTGGTTAGGCAACGATTTCGCAAGTTACTTGATTTGGACTTACCCATTAATATTGTGCATCAGATCCTCATAGTAGCTACGATTGCGACCGATTCTATATGAAGGGTATAACAAATTATAACACAGCTTTAAAACTTCCCTGTCGAATGCTTATCACAATTTTGGATCAGATAGCAAACGTAATTACGTCTTATCACAAGTAGCACTGATTTTAGGGCCTGCCACGATAAGATTTGCTGCTTTAATTACTTGAGTGTTCGTAAAATTAAATCTTTAAGTTAAAAACACTTGCAGATTTTATTGCAGCTGCACTGTTTGGCTTTTATATTTAAATGTATTGGTTTCTATTCGATACTCACCTAATGGGCACCACCCTGCCGCCTGCACCTTCCACAAACTTGACATACGATGCAGCAATATAGCTGGTGCCATTGAAACGCTTTGCGCCCAAACTGTCTGGATTTAGTTCCTGTGCAAGCACACCAATGATGGGCGAGACTGTGCCATCAACGTCAGCTGTAGCTGGTGAGACAACCAGACCGAGCAGCATACACAGGCATAAGAGTAATATCCTTGAGCAGTTTAACATTTTGTTGAACCTTTTTGGACCGTAATTCGCGATAGTAGCAAACACCTCCGTCTATGAACTGAATCGCACTGACATTTGCACTACAATTATTTGTGCAATGAGTATCGACAGGTTTAGGCAAAAACTGCGGGCGTGTATTTGTGGCTTACGTATGGCGTATGGTTAACTGATTAAAATATTATCACCAGGCAAACGATACGTCAATGTACGAGAAAGGTATAGGGTACAGGGTGCATGAACGACGGGGAACTTTGTCGTAGTACACTTTTTTTAATGCCGTGTTCAGCAGCTACCCATAACATAATATAAACAAAAAAACTAGTTATTTTTACTTATTCATAACATTTGTACACTTAACGACCGCGTTAATTAACAGCTTGAACTTAGCCGGTAAGTAACGGCAACAGCGGGAATTACATGTAAATTTTAATCACATTGCATTTTTTACAAAACGAGCGATATCAGCTGTTTTTGCTTCTAAGTTTTGCTGTTTATCGCTGATCGATATTTTGACATTCAGCTGGAAGACATCAGCTGTTGTTGTTTCTTTTTAATGCTGCTCTGTATGCTTAGCAAATATTTCATTTCCACCAAAGTCTGTTTTATGGCAGACAAATTGTTTGAATCGAACTGTGTGTTTAGCTTTTGACCATGTTCTTCTAGTTCTTTAACGATCTGTGCATTTAACTGCTCCAAAGTTGTACTGTCGTTAGCGTCCTCCACCTCTTCGTTGCGCTCCATCATGGCCATTAGAAATGCGGTGTTTAAGGCGCTATTATCTTGCGGCATCTCCTCTCCCTCCAGCTGAAGCATATATTGCCCACGTTCCACAGGAGCCGCTAGCGTTTTGTAGGCTTTGTTGATTAGCGAACTCCAATCCGCAGAATTCGTTTGCTCACGGGAGGTTCTAGGTTTCAAATATTATGAATTCCGAAAGACATGCTATGTGCATTGATGGAGACTCACTTATTGCTATATTTATCTGGATGCACACGCGCCTGCAACTGTCGAAAACGCTGCGTCAGCTCTTGATTTGGTACTGAAAACTTGGTGGGAAAGCTCAACAGCTCAAAGTAGTTCTAAGGGGAAAATGTATTGCAATTAGCTAATGCACAATGGGAGTAAAATGTTTAAAACTTGCAATCTTGTCGTTTACATCCTGCAGGCAGCCGCAGTCAGTGCAAATCATGTGCTTGCCCCACTTTTTGCAGTTCCAGCAAGCTGTTGCCGCAACAGAAGCCTCACAGCGTCTGGACTCCAGTCTACATTGTCCCGTATTTGTTAATATTGTTGTTCTATGGCTTAAGCCATTATATTCACTTCGTAAAATAGAAAACACACGTCGCATTTCGCCTCTTATCACAATTATACAAGCAGGCAAAACAAAAAACAGCTGGCCAGCTATGTGGAACATACCAGAACAGTCTGGCAACGCTGTAGCACAGTTTGCCCTTTTCTGCGTATTATAAATAGAATTATGTATTAAAAGCGAGCGCAACCGCAACGAAATCCATTGTCCGACATACACACGCACATATGTACATATTTATTGAAAAAACTCGAAAAAAAATATGCAACACACAAGTCGTGTTTGCTGCTCCAGGTGAGGCTCGAACTCACAACCCCGGCATAGCTCATACACAGTGTACTGATTATAAGTACCGTGCGCTAACCAATTGCGCCACTGGAGCCTTCGGAAAAAAATTTGCCAAATGGATGATTTGAAACAAAAACCAACACAAATATCTAACAATCAGGCTCAAAACTTTATCCAAGCCGAATGTGCCTATATCCTAGTCTGCATGAAAACACACACACAAGTTTATCTAAGTACACACATGTATATTGTTTTTGTATATAAAGTAATATGAGGCTTAAAAAACTACCACCACTCTATTCAATATTTTTTTTCTCAATTTATTGCTTATATCGAGTCTTTTCTGTATGCTCTATAGTTGTTCATCTCTGTGGGAAAGGTTTTGTACAATTCCAGCAAAAGATTTGCTTTGAATTTCTTTAGGCTTTCGATTTTGCCCTTCACTTCCTCATTCTTGGCCAGCGCCTTTTCCACACAGTCCTTCGTATAGAGTTGAGGATTCTTGTCCTGATCAATGTAGTCGAAGAACACCTCAAACGGCACGTAAACATCCTGCACTTGTGGACGTAGTTTATCAATTTCTTGCAAGCCGGTCACCAAACTGTTGCTGCATTTGTTCAAAAAGAAAGGGTATTTAGGAGCTGTGGGCAGCATTATGTTGTGCATCTTCTTACATTTTCTGATTCAATACGTTTTGACCCTGTGGCTGAAAGTCGCTCACAATTATGCGTATCTGGCGCACGTTCTCAATAAACATCTCCAGTTGCGTTTCCAAATTCTCTAGCGGCGAAGTCATTTTAAACGATTATTTTTACCATTAAACACACTTTTGCCACAAATTTTTATTAATTTGCACACACGACCTGTTTTTTGCACAGCTGTTTGTTTATTTCTGCGTCTGCTTCTTTAAGCCGGTCATTCACCGTGGACGAATACGAGTTATACTTGGTAGCATCGAAACTACAGTATCGATGCTTTTATGCTCGCATCGATACACTGACAGCAGTCTGAGCAAGAAGAAGCAGAGCAAAGAAGTGCATGGTTTTTTTTATATATTTATTTTAAAGGATAAATAAAACACCGGTTCAACAATGGCAGATGGGGATTTAGATGCATTACGCGCTCAGCGCATGGCACAAATGCAATCGCAGTTTGTAAGTATTAAATTTACAGATTGGGCGGCATTTAAGACAACTTTGACAAAATGCCAAAAATAGCAACAGTGAAAAGTTAAAGAAAATATATATTTTGCTTATATATAAAATTGTTATGTTGCTGTGCATAAAAAGTAAAACAAGACATACCTTTAGCTGAATGTCAATCGCAACGTAGCATGACTCATAATTATTGTTGTTGTCGTTTTGCTGAAGCGCCGGCAGCGCAGCTGTAAAAGAAAGAGTATTTAATAACTAAAGTATCCTTTTATTGTTAATGCAGGGTGGCGGTGGCGGCAACGATGGCGAGAAACAACAAGCCCAGCAGGAGCAAATGCGTGCCCAAGAGGAAATGAAGCACTCAATACTGTCACAGGTGCTCGATCAGCAGGCACGCGCCCGCCGTAAGTAGCGATATGTACAGTAAAACCTGGCTAAAACAAATACCCATTCTATTAACAGTCAACACACTGAAAGTGAGCAAACCGGAGAAGGCGCAAATGTTTGAGAACATGGTCATACGCATGGCCCAGATGGGTCAAGTGCGCGGCAAACTCGACGATGCTCAGTTTGTTAGCATTCTGGAGAGCGTCAATGCACAAATGCCACAGAGTAAATCCACCGTAAAGTACGATAGACGTCGTGCGGCCATAGACAGTGATGATGATGAGGACTATGGCTGTTGATTTTGGGATGAGTTGCGATAAGCTATAGCCGTTCTTATTTAAGTTTTCCTTGTACACAACCGTCTCAGAAATTGCAAAATTTGAATCAGGAATCATAAACGAAACAAATGTGCTTTAGATTCTGGTTTATTACCAACTATGTTTATTAAATTAAAACACACACTTCAAGCTCTTAATCTCTCTTTTGTTTCAAGAAAGTGCTAAACAATGGAATCAAACTGAATTGGTAAAAAGTTCTAGTTGTAGAGCAATCACTGTATACAAGCTAAATGGCTTTTGAATTTTAAAACTGAGACTAGATTTTGGCTTAATGCAAGAGTTGAAATTTGCACTAACAATGAGATGATTTGGTTTAAATGCAACTACTCCTTCTTCTCGTGATCCTCTTCCTGCTCCTCCTCGGTGACCAAACAGTCGCCACAGAATATGGAGTACATGATAAGCGATAGGAAGCCCAATGGCAGACCAAACATAACTGTCATCAAGACGGGATTACCACGCCACATCTCACGCATCGAACTCTTCAACTCAAAGAGTGCTCGATTGCAACGCACAAAATAGGAATCGCCGCCATAGACAGTGGCGCTCTCATTGCTTATGGACTCGAGGAACAAGTGTAGAGCCTGCGGCGTCATCTGCAGCGGATCATCATCGGGTATATAATGATGCTGCGTCGTCGAATTCAGCGCTATCAAATGTGGCGTTGGCATTTGATCCAGTATTATGGAATGTGCAATCGATGGTTCACCAATCCATCCAAATTGGAATTTGTCATGATAACGTGGTCGATGCTTTCGTATGACGCCCTCGACCATGTCACGGAACTCCAGCTCATGTGTGGCTATCTGGCTGAGTTTATCCTCCTGCACAACAGCCAGAACCAAGAACTTTTTAGTCTTCAACAGCTGATGGATGTTGAAACGCGTCACTTTGGGGAAGAGTGTGAAACGCTCCACATTTACCCACTGGAAGATAGTTTCATTCACATCGTTCGGATCCATTTCATGGGCGACATGGCCGTGTGGATAGAAATGATGCTGCTCCTCCTTGTACACAATAACCGCTGGCAGTTTCTCAAAGTCAAAATGCTGGGCAGCAATATCATCGCTGGTGGCATAGAAGAAGCCATGCTCCTGATATCCTTCCGCGGCGGCATAGTACGTATCCCACACCACGCCCTGTTGCTCTCCAACAAACATGAAGAAGATCGTGTGAGATCCCTTCAACATGTCCACACTTTCGGTGCGTGTAACCAATTGAACGGGAGGTCCCGACATGCGCAGAGCATAGTCGACAAGTTCATCCTTGCTGCGATCTCCATTGTAGGTGAACTCCATGTTGCCCTTGATGAACATGATGGTGGGATAGCCACGCACCTTAAACTCTCTTGCTGCTGCCGGATACTTGGTGCAATCCAATCGACCCACTCTCACATTTGTCGCATGCAAAGCTTGGGCAACCAATGCAAATATGGGCTCAGTTTTTTTGCAATAGCCACACCAGGGGGCATAGAACATTACCAGCCATTGTCCCTCGTGGCGCACATCGATGAAGCGATCGCTGAGCTCCAGGACACGCGAGGATATTGCAGGTGTTCCCAATACAAGCAGAAACAACAATGCCAGACAGCAGTTCCAAATTGATTTTGGCATATTGCGAGCAGCTTTTGTTGTTGTTGATAGTGTGAGTTAGTGCGTCTTATTGCATATTCTACGCGTAAGCTTTTTATTTATTTACACTTGGCACACACTGTCATTAATTGTAATTAAATTAGCAAATATGAATTTTTTCATCAAAACAGAAAACTACCCCCATGCCAGCGCTGTTAAGTTCGATTCTTGAGCTAGTTCCAGCGCTGCAAAGTATCGATACAGTAGCAGAGCGAACACATAATATCAGTGTCTAACCCATTGACTCTAACTCATCAAAGCACCACTTTTACCTTTTTTGACACATATTTCCTCT
This sequence comes from Scaptomyza caliginosa, assembly GCA_035044725.1. Lineage (NCBI taxonomy): Eukaryota > Metazoa > Arthropoda > Insecta > Diptera > Drosophilidae > Scaptomyza > Scaptomyza caliginosa. The sequence goes on from JAWNNR010000315.1 coordinate 70,919, forward strand.
TATTAAATGCACAACAAAGGCCAATTTGGCATCACTATTTATTATCGATAACTGCTGCAATCGTTTGCCGTTCACTTCGAATGGCATTGTTTACAACGCGATTGCAACAGTCTGGCAAGTCCAAGATTAAAAAAATACCACAACACGCTCGACACACGTGCGAATGCGTTTGTGTTAAAAATAATTAAAAACTTAGTTCTTATAAGCAATCCACAATGAAAGTGAATAAACCCGATAAACCTGACGGCACATCGCAACTGCACAATGTTCGTTTCTATACAATAAAGCCAAGAAGCATTAATTGTTTAGCTTACTGTAAGGTGCTCAAGACCCTGGCGCTAAGCCGGTAAGTAAAATATTAAATTGGTTTGTTAAATTTGTTTAATAGCTAATATTATTATTGTTTTAAGTGATGATGGCACCATTGAGCTATGGGATATGAACTATGCACCATACTTGGATCGAGTAATACAACGAACTCCTGACGATGCGGCATTGGAGGCAACACTGGCATGGGCGGGCAAGCGACTTTTCTCTGCAGATTTGGCTGGAAAACTCATCGAATGGGATTTAAATACATTGCAACCGCGTCACGAACACTCGCCCACAGGAAACGCTCTTTGGTGCATCGATGTGAATAGTGCCGAAACAGAACTCGCAGTTGGCTCCGAAGAGGGACACATAAATATAATGAGCATTGAGCATGACGAGATTAACTACAAGCTCCTTTTCAATAGGCACGATGCCAGGGTGCTCTGCTGCAAGTTTGACAAGTCAGGCAAGCGTCTTATAACCGGCGCCATGGGTGCCGTGCGCATTTGGAGCGTGGAAAAGGGAAACACCCTGCACACCATGACGCTTTCGGCCAGGGACGTTGTCGTTTATACACTGCAAGTGCTCAGCAATAATACGATTATTGCTGGTGATTCAGCGGGCTTTGTGACCGTGTGGAATGCCACCAATGCTGCACAACTGGAGACATGCAAAGTGCTCGATAGAGATGTCTTTGCCTTGGCTCTCAACGAGGAGGAGGATCGTTTGGCTTGCAGCGGCAAGAAGCCACCTTTATTACGCGTCCTTAGCAAGACTCAAATCAAACGCGAGGATTCGGTGTGCGAACGATGGATTAGGTTTCTACAGCGCGAGGCGCACAGGCATAGTGTAAAAGCTCTTGTCATGATTGATGATCGCATTCTTTCTGGTGGCGAGGATGGTATCCTGTGCATCACCTCCAGCACCAAGACCAGAGCTTATATTGCCAAATATGCACCGTTTTTGCAAGGATCTTGCGCTAGTTTGGCACCTGCAGCAAATCTTTTGCTGCTACGCTATCCGCAGAGTTTGCATTTGTGGCGTTTGGGTGTTCCGCGACCCGAGGAAAATGCCGAAACATTAAGCTTGGGCGCCTGCGAGGAGCTGCAACTGGAGCAAACACCCGAGAAGATATTGCAGATGAATGTTAGTTCAAGCAAGTTTATACAGGCTGCAGCTTTATCACAGGATAACGCCTGGATTTGTTATTCCACAATGACTGAGTTGCGTTTAAACCGCTTCCAATTGGAGCCGGAGGTGGGAGTCGAGCGCTTGACAGAGGATTTACCTGCTGAACTCGAACCAGCTAGCTTTATAGCCTTTGTCAAATCTGAGCAATTGTTTACCATTCATGCGTCCAGCTGCCAACTGCGCTGTTTCAACTTGCAGCAGAGTCAAGTGGAGTTCGTGTACAGCATTGACCTAAGCTCCGAGATCAAGTCACCCATTAGCCATGTGGAGCTGTCTGCCTGTGGCAAATACCTGGTGGTTGCCACATCCAATCATGTAATTGCTGTTTGGCAGTTGCGCGGCAAGTCGAAGCAAACAAAACATTTGTTGAATCTGCCACGTTATAAGGCTGGCACCGCAGCTCTGGCTCTGCACGAGAACAGTCCTCGGCTGGTGGTGGCCTATGCAGATAGCAGGATTGTGGAATATGATCTGCAGGAGCGTCGTTTTGTATGCGAAACCGATGAACACTTTGTGCCCAATGCTAATTTGCATTGCATCAAAGGCATTCAACTGGATGCACTTAATCCCAACATTGTTATAGTCTATGATGAAGTGCATCTCTATGTGCTGGAGAGCTATCAGCAAGAGCAGGATAACGAAGAGAATCACACACCAAACAACAAAGCCAAACGCCTTAGTAAAACCAGCCAAGCCGTCGCTGCAACAAAGTTGAGAAACTATCGCAAAAAAATGTGTCTCACCCGACAGGTAAAATCATGATCTTTAACTCGTCATATTCTTCGGCTAATGCTAATCTTTCTTTTTGCTTTGCAGCATTTGGTTCAGGTGTGCCGGCTAAGTGCCAAAGAACTGGTCACAATTGGCATACAAACTAAAAATTTATTGGCTCCTCTGCCGCCGCCCTTCCAACGCAAGAAGTTTGGCGCCTCGTAGTTGAAACACTTAATACAGTAGTAACTAGTTATGTTGTAAATTTACCCAAAAACTGTTGTTCATCAGTTTATAAACTGCATTTTAAGCACGTTCCATTGTAGTTTACTTATACCCTCTCGCTGGGCATCTAAAGTAGCTAATGAAATTTGTCTTGTATTAGAAACGAAACTTGCAAATGAGCCAAAGTAACGTTCAGAGTTTGATGTTTAGAGTATTGCAACTTCGTTAAACTGTACAGAACATATTTCTACCATCTTGTTGCTGCTATGCTAACTGAAATTTGTCCAAAAATTTGTCTCTGTCGAAATGCCAAGGGCGCTGCCGCCCACAATACCGCCGCCACACCGAACACAGGGAGTATCAGTATATTTGGGAGTACTCTCAACTGAATTGAATGGATGGTTGGTTGTGGGCACAATTTGCAGTATAGAAATTCGTATCGTTTCGTTTTGTTGCTGGCATTTCACTGTAATTGTTATTTGGCTCTCTCTCTCGCTACGAACTGTATTGTTGCTGTTGTACTGTGTGTGTGTGTGTTTTTTTTTTTCTGGTTTTACACTGTCTAGCCAACGTCTAGACAAGTGCATACCACACAGGCAGACGCAAAAGAACAGAAAGAGACAGAGACAGATAGATAGATAGAGAAAGAATGAATGAGTTTGGTCGTTGCACAATTCAACTTTTAGCTGAAAAATCTCATTGCCCAGCTCTCAGCTCTCTGACCTATCCGCTTTTGTGGCTATGTTTCTGTGTGGGTGGTGTCCTGTCTGTGGCGGAAAAGTATCCTGCAGCCATATATATATATATATATATTCCAATGTAAGGAGCATTCTTTTTTTTTCTCTCTCTCTCTGTTTTTTTGTTGCTTTTTGGGGTTTTTGTTTTGTATTTGCATACAAATTTGTTGGTAGCGCATAAAATCCGTTTTCCTGCTGCGGTTGTTGTTGTTATTGCTGTTGTTGGCCCCAATGCCTTTTGGGCATTTGTGACGCGCCGGCGTCGTTGTTTTAGCCACATTTGCATAGACAAAAACAACAATAACAACAGCAACTGAATGTCGCCAAATAGACATAAATAATGACTGATGAAATTGTTCAGCTTTTAGACGAGTCATCAGAACGCATAAATTGATGTGACATTTGAAAAAAGGATTGTTGTTAAAGTTTTATTGTACTTAATCACATAACGCATACGCCACGTGCCACATTCTAGTAACAAATTCCAGATGCAGTTTTGAATATGCAAACCGTGTTGTGAATTCAATCACGCGCATTTTCTTAGCCAATGTGAGGGCATTGAAATGCACGTAGCAGCCAAACTGTTCAACTGAAGAGGATCTCCAGAAGGTGGGTTTGCTGAAAACTTATGCAAACTACGCGACCAAATACAACTGAAAGTCACAGTCACAGTTCGAACAAAGTCTGTGCGAAAAGGAGTTTCGCGTCGGATCGCGTCTAGACAGCAAGTGAAAACTTTAGCTGTGCCATGCAAAACAACAAGAGCAACAACAGGAGCAGGAACAAAAGTGGTTTGAGAGAGTCGAGTTGAAAGTTTTCACGCGCTGACACGGCCAGACATTGTGTCGACAATGGAGTAAGAAGTGTTGGGTTGGAAACAATGCCTCAAATTGACATTTAATTGGTTTGCAAATTAGCCCGGTTGCCAGCCAGGAAGTGAACACATTGGAATGCAGCCACAGTCCACAGAATGATGCAGTGCAGCATCCTTAAAAAGGCATACCCAATCCTCTTGTTGCTGGCAACCCTGCTCAATCCCCAATCTAATAAACAAGGGCGCGCAAATTGGCCGCTAATGAACGAAATGAGATAAAGCTTAATTTGCATTTAATAATATTAACGCGTACGTAAAAGTGCCAACAAGAGACCAGACACACACACACAGAAGAGAGAGAGAGAAATAGAGACAGGGTTTGAGCATAAATCGTATGCGGTTGTCATGACGTTGCAGTTTGCAGCAGTTGAAAATGCGACCCCTGCAGCGGTCTAGACACTGAGACACAGCAGAGGACCTAGAGGACAATCTAAGGACAAAACGTGGCCAAAGCCAACAGCAATGGGTGGCGGTCGTAACTTTTGAATGCAGCTCAAGCTGATTGAATTTTATGCTGAACAAAAAAAAAAAACGAAGCAAATCAAGTTAAATGAGAATGGGAGCTATAGTTAAGCCCCAAAACCTGCAGTGAAGAATTCTTGCTGTGACCACAAATTAAGTGAGTGTTGCCGCAGCCAAAAGAGGCTGCAACAAGGGGCAATGTAAGGTCAACGCGGGAAGCTTTTAGGGGGCTGCTGTGCAATTGTTGCAAACAGTAATTTAAGTTGACTTTGGCTTCGTTCGTTCTATTTGTGCTGGCATCAGCAAAGAATTTTTTTTCGTATTGAATTTGGTGTCCTTCGGCACGCTGCCAAAGGACAAATGCACAATAAACAGCGAGCCCTTACGAATTGACTCGTTGAGGACAAAGAAAAGCATCTTAATGCAGACAGACACATCTGGAGAGAGAGAGGAGTAGCATAAAACTTCCTAGTTGCACAGTTCTGCTCGATGTTGCACTTTTATGGTACTCGACGGGTAGAAAGAGGAAAATCTAAAAGCATTTTATGTTATATATATATATATATTCATTATAGCGCCTTTTGCAGCTGTCAATTATAATTAGGGTTTTATTACAATTTACACGATGTGGGATATGACAAATCCATTTAGGGTTAGATTAGCTAAGGGTATTCCTGCGTCCACAACAAACGCTTTATTAAAATGTGTGTGCTGAATTGTGGTTATAATTTTTAATGTGATTGTTAGTCACGCACTTTTGAAACAGTTAAGCACAATAAACAAGAACAGAAAGCCACAATAATCACAATGCCAACAAGCAAGAAGAGAATAAACAAGTGAAAAAGGAATGTGCCACAGTAGCTGCTTGCTGCATTGTTGCTGTGTGTGATTTTGTGTACGCGCTTCGTTTGCAAGTGGCAACCACAATTTAATTAAGCCAACAAAAAAACCAACAACGGTGAGGCATTGCAGTGGGGTATTAGCCAAGTGTTAGTGTGTGTGTGTGCGTCCATCCAGTCAACATCATCATGCGGCACCACAACATGCTGATAGACACATTGTGCTTGCCACAGTCGCTTGCGCGCTGCTGTTGCAACTGACCGCACACAAAACGGGAATTGTGGAAAATGACTTGTTGTCGTCAGCGTTATGACACAGTGCTTCTGTTGTCGTTGTCGTTGTTGTTGTTGTTGTTGTTGTTGCATACACTGAGCGATGCAAAGCGGCAATAGTTGCCCCAACCTCAACTAGTCGTCGTCTCTTATTTTTTTACATTGTTGCCATAATAATTTGATTAAATTGAACGCTTTAAGTGATTTGCATTTTAAATTTCAATCAATATGTTGTGATGCAAGTTGCAAAGTTGCAACAGACCAGCAGGCCAGCAGCATCTGCTGCAACCAAAAAGGAAGTTGTCTGGCGCCAACGTTACCCTAACTGCCTCCTTCCCGTGCACGCCGCTTCTTGTTTTCCTTGGGTCTAATGATGTGGAAAACCGTCAACGGGCTAGCGTCGTCCAATCTCAGACAACTGTCTGACTCTGTGGCAACGACCAACGAGTGGACAACACCGTCAGCTGGCTGCAGCTGGGAAAATTGCTCACTTTGCCACTCTGACGGAAACCATAAACCGTTGCAAGTGGTCAGCCAAGCTTGTGTCCTCCCCTCCCCCATTTGGCTGTGACTGGTGTGACTTGTGTCTAGTTAAAGTTGTCGTTGGTTTGGCGCATCGGAAGGATGTGATGTCGGTTAACGCCCACTGCTCCAATTGCATTAAGTGCTAAATTATTTTGTCGCCTGCATTTCCCCAAACGGTATTGCAATATTGCCTTCCAATGAAGTGTGACTTTAATTGAGTAGGCAAAATCAAACTGAATCGACTTTTAATCGTTTGGCAACTGTTTGCTGTTGTTTGTGTTCTTTGTGTTGATTGCATTTTCTCGTTACATTCTTTCTTCTCTTCTTGTAATTATTATGCCTCATCATAGTCATAATTTCTTTAACCCATCCCCACCATCATCATCGTCATCATCATCAACGTGGGCATTGTTCTTGGCCATCCATTGCCGACATCATCGTCTAAGTTGTCGTCTCCATCTACTACTACTTGTCGCCGTGTGGCTTGGCGCGACGAGTCTCTGGCTCCTTCCGGCGTCAGTTTTTTTTTTCTTTGCTTCTTTCCTTCTTTATTTTTTTTTTGTTTTTCTGTTTTTTGTGCAGTGGCAACTTCCTGATTTTGGCTTAGACGGTACTCTGGCGCCGGCAGTGGCTCCTACTTCTTCATCATCACACCGCCCACAACGCCTACACTTCAATTGCATCGTCTGCTTGTTTATAGTATATTTGTATGTGTGTGTGTGTTGTTTTGCCGAAAAGCAAAGTCTAAGGACTTTTGTCTGAGTGGATTTTGTGCCTTGCAGTTTTCTCAACTTAATTCATGCAATTTCGCATGCAATTTTCACGTGACTTCATTTTCAACAGTTTTACTTGCCTTCTTCATCCATCTGCACATGCTTGTATGCCACATGTGAATCACACTAGCCAAAGCACCTCTAGTAAAACTACAACTAGCTACGAAAATAGCCAGGAATCCCAAGAGGCATAACCAAACTCCCTCTCTTTCTCTCTCTCTTATCTTCTCTCCTCTCACTGACATTCGCAATGCATTGCTTCTTGGATTCTATTTGCTTTGGTGGCATAAGAACAGAAAAATTATGTTCTGTTGTCTTCTTGGTTACAATTCCTGCATTTGGGATCCCGTACCGCCGGGTCTAGTATTTTTGGATTGGCATCTGGCTCTGCAAGACTCGCAGACTCGAGTAACAACTACCTATGCAACAAAACTCTGATAGCCATAATAATGAACAGGCCCCCGTAAAACGGAGCAACACATAGAGAGAGAGAGAGAGAGACTACCCCCGAAGGGTACCCCTCATAGTGTATTAGCCAAGACTGAGAGAACGAACTGGTAGAGGGAAGGAAGCCTTAGCACGCTTCACGCTTGATTTTCATGTGGCTGTTGTTGTTTTGGTCGCGGCCAGCGACAGAGGGAAAAAAAATAAAAACAGATGAAGAAAATGCTTTTCAATTTATTTTTAAGTACAAAAATAAAAATAAAAAAACAAACAAACGGCAAGAACCAAAAACAAAACACAAAATGAGCAGTAAAAATATAAAGGCACGACACACGCCCGTCGTCGACGTCGTCGTCGTCGTCTCTAGCTTTCTCCCCTACCCCCTCAGTTGCTTACAGCCACCCCACTTTGCCACAGATCGTCGTGTTCTATGCATACGTCGTTGTCGTGTGTGAAATATTGGAGACAAACGGGCACTTTTTATGTTAGCTGCAAAGATATTGAGTTCAGTACGGCGCAGGTTTGCGAAAAGATCGCAGCACAAATTGCATTCAAAATTTTGAACAAGTGCAGACTGCAGTGCCAACATAATTATCTATATTTATGTATATATATATATAGTGTTTTTTTTCTAATTCTTTTAAGAACAAAAAACCGGTAACGCGAAGAAAAAACCGCCCACATATATTGTTTTAATTTTTATTTTTGTGCTCGTAACAAAAAAAAAATGTAAGAAAATGAATCAAAAAGTTTTGTGCAGATTTTAACTAACGGTGTTTCGAGTGTTTGTGAGTGTGTGTGTGTGTGTGTGTGTGTGTGTGTGTGTGTTTATCAAGTGCCAAAGTTCCAGTAAACCCAACAAATATGGCCAACTAGACGCATCATCTGAGCTTGCCGCCCGGCACATTCTTCACTGTCATGTGTGAAATTCTCTACGCGCTCTCTCTTCAACAGCTTGTTTAGTGCTCTCGCTCTTACTCTCTCTCTTGGCTGCCCCCGGGGTTCGGTTCGGTTCGGTTTGTTTCGGTTCAATTTTGGTTTTCTTTTTGTCGTTTGTTGTTGCGTTCGGTCGGTCGGTCCTTTGGTCACGATTATCGCTTTGCCGCATGCGCCTGTGGCAGACCTTAGCGGTCTCGTGGTCTTCCATCGATTTACGCAGGAATTCACTGAATTTACGTTTGCTCAATGTCAAATTGGCGTTCGACTTTGGTATGTGCACACAACTAGTACTACAAAAGAAACTATTCTCGGCATTGCCGGAGTTTTAAATACTCTCACAGTTGCGTTAACATCTTATAAATCGAAGATAATGAAAGGGTATTGGAAACAAAGACACAACATTTTTTACTACCTGACAAATGCCATGCTATTATCGATAACTACTTGTTATCGCCAAATTTTTTGTTTGTTTTTAGCTACCCTTTATTGCAGCACCCCTTCGCCAACGTCTTCCTCTTGTTGCCGCTGGCAAATTCCTGTGTGCTTGCTTTTGCTTTTCTATTTTTTATGTAGACGAAAATAAATTAAAGAATTTGGCGACTTGGTTAAAAATAAACTGGAATGTATTTTTTTTTTTTTGTTTCGAATTAGCTTAAAAAACACGCCTATGACCAAACGGCTTTTGTTGTTGTTGTGCGATGATTTTGTTTAGCAAAGAAATATGGTATTTCCGGTCAGTTGGATTAGTTATGCTTTCCTTAAGAATCATAAATGATCCAAATGTTAAACCTTTAATGAAATATTTATAGCTTTAGGCAAATGTGCTTGTGACTCAAAGTTATTTTTGGGAGTTTTTTGGTAGCACTTGTCAGCACTTAATGAACGCTGCTGCTGCGTTTTTGTTTATTAATAATGGGTCTGAACGAGTTTTTATGATCGGACAACTTAACGTTGATCCCCAAAAGCCAGGAGCCCGCGAAGTGATAAAAAAAACACACTTGTACAGACAGCCAGAGGCAGACAGAAAATAAGAAAAGGAGAACAGGCCAAAATAAAGGGGCAATCAAATAAATTGCAAAAACATAACAACAATAACACCACCAGCACAGCAGCAGCAAAAGCAACAGACAGCAAACAAACAAAAAAAAAAAATTGCGATCAACAACATCGAAATAAAAGCGAAACAGTAGCCGCTGCTGTCTGTCCGTCCTTCTGTCTGTCTGTCTCTTACTTGTGGCTAATTGTAGAGTAAAAGAAAGGAAGCGAGGGCAGCGAGGTGGGGCGACACGCAGGAGACAATAACATTTGCAACAGCATGATGTTGATGATGTTGATAAGTTTGACTTCTGTTTCATACGCAAAGAATTTCAATGAGTGTGGTGTGCAAATGATTTAATACCCTAGAATCCTAATAGTAACTAGTTACTTACATACCTATTTTATTGCTTCCTTAGAATCATGAGCCCTTTATACTTAGATCACGAAAAATTCATTGAATTCATTAAGATGGTAAGATGGTACCAGGCAGATGCATAATGTAACTACAAAAGTGTCTCGACATTGAGTTGGGCTTCATTTTACTGACGATCTGCATTAAAGTTTTATTATCCCCTCACACATAATCTGTCTAGCTTGCATTGCCTGTCTGTTTGTGCATCAATCTGTCTCTGACACATTGCTGTTGTTTTTGTTGTTGTTGGGGTGCAACATTGTTGGCGATCATGCTGCATATTAAATGAAGCAACCAAACTATGTGTGTATACCAGATGGTCGGTCAGTCTAACTGTCTGTCTGATTGCCAGTTGCTCTTGGATTATGCTGCATAATGTCAACTGTTTAGAGTCAAAAAGACAATAAGTGTGAAGAACACAAAGTCAGGAGCCAAAGAATGTAGAATTGTAAAGAGTACAGAGAGTACAGTTAGTTGTTGTCTATATCTAAAATCGTGCATCATGAATGCAAAATGCCAGGCAAAACTCATTCCACCTTCCTCTGTTTTGTTGTCTGGCCGTCTGGCGGGGATGGGTGGTATGGGACAGGCACAAGCAGAACAGAAGCACAAGCAAAACAGCAACTATGCCATTAATTTAGCTACTTTAATTTTAGCCTATTTTTTTTTTTTTTTTCGTTGTGTCGCTAGTAATCTTTCGTCATATAGAAGAAGCCAGCAACAATAATAACAAGAGTGCGGGGGGCAAGAACGAAGGATGGCGGGTGGGGTAAGGTGCATTGCCTGCCCTCCTGAGACTATGTTGCAGTTGCAGTTGTTTTCCCTCTTGGTTGCAATGTAAATTTAGAAGAAGACAAAAATTGGTTTCATAAGCAGCAGCGGCAACGACAAAGAAGACGACGACGAAGACGACAAAGAACGACAGCAGCGATGATAATAAAACTAAAGTCAGGGAGAAGTGCAACATAAATTTAAGCAAAATATTGCACATACGCACCGTTTGCCATATGCAAAAAGTTTTGTTCGTTTGTTTGTCTGTCGCAATTGGCACAGAGTGGCGACACAAACACACGCACACGTTATTTATGCTTGTTTCTGCTGCTGATCTACACCCCATCGCTGCTGCTGCTGCTACTTATTAGAGATAGTTGGAAGGGTGGGCAGGGGGACTTATGTTGCAACAGAAACATTGTAAGAGGGACAGACAGACGAAAGACGAAACAAAAGAAGTAGAATAGCAACCAAAAAGCAAACGACCGACCAGACAGCATAAGTGTGCACTTAAAGAAAATTCTTAGTTACATTAAGTATCACTTTTTTGGATTTCTTTAACTCTTAGTTCTCTTTTTTTTTCTCACCTCTCATTGCAGTCGCTGAAGTTTTGGTCAGCATTTGCAGAACTTTGTCATTTGATATTGCTGTTGTTGTTGTTGCTGTTACACTGTTGGGTGCAGTGAACTATCAATTCACAGACAGTTGACGCTGTGGCCCCCACGCATTCAGGAAGTGGCGCCGCGGGGGCCCGCTCTACAACACACACATTGCTTGCATTCAATCTAACGCTTCTACTGGTGGCAACAATCATATTGTCGTCGTGGTCCGCACAAGCCCTCGCGGTGCCCATGCACAGGAGCAACAGCAACAGCAGCAGCAGCGGCAGCAACAACAACACTGCATACTTTTGGGCGCCAAAGGAGGATCACAAACAGCAGCAGCAGCAGGACCGCAGCACCAGCAACAACAACAATTGTCGGACATGCCACAACGGCAGTGGCAGTCGTATTGTGAATACAAATCAACAAAATCGAACGCCAAGTGGAAGCGACGCAAGTGGAAACGTGTCAAGTGTATATAGTAGTTGGTTTGACGTTTCGTACAGTGTATATAGTGCAAATAATAAGTTAGATTTAATTATAAATCGCAGCCAGAGCAAAGTGTTGTCGTCCACATCCAATTCAGCCCTGCCAGCCACAAATTTGCTTAATAAATTACCCACAACAACAACAACAATCCCTATCCCCGCATTCTTCTCAGCCCCTGTACCGACAGCATCGCCCCATCGTCGTCGTCGTCGTCGTCGTGGTTGTTGTCGTCGTCGCGCCGCGTCTCACTCGACTGATGTTGTTTTTGCCTCCGCGTCCATGTTTCTGCCATATCAAATTAATCAACGTGCTACATTGTTGCAAGCAACTAAAACAGCAACATCTACGGTTGCAATTGCAACAACGACACTGCCAGCAACAACAACTCTCAACACTCCTCTGCCTGCTGCGCATCGAATTTTTAATCGTGATACGGTCCGAACAGCGACCAACGCATCACCTTTGACACCACAGCAGCAACAACTGCAGACAACAACAACTGCTGCACAACTCGAATTCATACTCTATACAGAGTTATACGAAGAGAGTTCACATTTCGATACGAATTTGGTTACGGATACGGCATCAAAAGCAAAGAATCACAGTCAAAACTTTTGGCAGAAATACGGTGAGTAGGTAATAGATTATATAATATATTAAACCTTTTATAAGTCAAACCGATTTTAGATATATGTGTATGCAAAGTTTTTTAAATAGTTTAAGAGCTTATCTTGCATAAGTCGCAACTCAATCTTTAAATGGATAAATCAACAGTTTCAAACCCTCAACTTGTTTGCCTTATGCGAATCAAAACAATCTACTGAGAGAACGAGGAGTTGTTACTACTGTGAAACAACTATGAAGATGTAGATGTGGGATTTTGAACACAGCTGCCGGCTGGTTAACATAATTTTCGTGGGCATTTTTCGCAACTCATTTTTGACTGCACAAATACAACGCCAAACAGCAACAACAACAACAACAAATAACTCAAACAACAGACGGCCAAGCATAATGATACAAAAAAAAAATATATATATATATATATATATATATAACACAAAAAGCTAAATAAAAGAGAGGAGCAAAAAATTGAAATCAACTTTTTCCAACGAATAAATTTCGAGTTTTCGATAGTCTCGGTCTGCCACAGACTGTGTCGGTTGTTTGTCGCTGTAGTTGTAGTTGTCGTCGTCTGCAACAACGTTGTTGTTGCTGTTGTTGCTGTTGTCGTCCAGACAGACGAAGACCTGGCCAACAACAACACAGTCTGAGCGACGACTCACTGAGTGGCTGTGCTCTACGTGGGCTCCAACAGCGTCAGACTGTCTGGTATGCCACGCTCTCACTCTTGCCACACACTGTATGCTTGTATGTTTGTATGTGTGGATGGATGAATGTATGTGGCATGAATGTTTGTGTGTATCGCAAGTGTGGGTAACGGCACTCACTACGTTTCGTGATTGCCACATGTGGCTCCTTCTGGGTTGCCCACTTGCTGTCTGCGTTTTTTGTATGCTTCTACACTCAAACAAACTGTTTAGAACTTCTACTGTGCAATACAGACATTAAAAGATTTTAGATACAACATTTTCTCCAAGTGTTGATAGTTGTAGCTTTTTCAGATGTCTCTCTGTCTATGTCCATTTGTCTGTCTTTCTGTCTGCCTTGTTTGACTGTGTAGGCGTCAGCTCCTCGTCATCATCATCATCATGATCATAATCATCATCATCATCACCGTCGTTGTTGAGCACTGGCGCTCACATTGGCCAATGCATAAAATTATACAGAGACATGACATGGTTTTGAATAATTAAGCGGAACGCCAAATGGCCACAGCTCCGACTCCGCCGCCTTCCGAGCTCCTTCATGCAAGGGATGACGACTTTTTAAGACCCAAACATGTGTGCATTGCATTGCAGGGATTTCAACTGTTTTAACCCCATTACCACGCCATTACTAACCGAAACAAACAAAGTAGTCATTTAACAACTCAATTTCCAAAAGGCTTAGGACTTTCCTCGAGCTAGTCCAAGGACTTAACTTTGAAGCTGCATGCATTAAGGACAATATATTTGGGAGCAGGGATGTTGCTAAGTTATTATAATGTTTGTAATAGCTGTTGCTTATTCTCGTGTCACGAATGGAAAACACGTTACCCAACTCTAACTCGAAGTAGAATGGGTGAACAATGACAGACATTATTGACAGCTGAGAATTGTTGGCTCATTTGAAACACACTGGACACAGGTACGACGATGACGACGAGACGAGACGACGACGATTGTTGTTTTCCATCTCATTGTTGTTTTTGTTGCCACTTCTGTTGCAGTTTGTTGTAGCCTCTGCTCTGCTTCGAGCTGTCACAGTTGTCTGCTGTCTGGCTGTTTCCTGTTGCTGCGGCTGCAACGACAGACAACGTCTGCAGTCTGTAGTCTAGACATAAGAGCAAGATAAGGTGTAGTAGAGACACAGACGCACACACGCAAAAGTAAGAGGGCGAGAGAGTGAGAGAGAGAGAAGGTTGAAGGGGTAGTAGTAGCTGTTGGCCCAAGCTCAGGTGAAACCGGCCAACAACAAGCACATCCAACCACGTCTCTATGTGCCTGTACCCATTCCCGCCATCGCGTCTGTGAAGTTATGGCCTAAAGAGTTGTCGCTGTTGTTGCTGTTGTTGCTGTTGCTTTGGCGGTTCGCCGGTTTGGTGGTTCAGTGGTTCGCTCGCCGGTTGACAGCCTTAGATCAGAAGTGCAGTTGGCAGTTGATTTATGGCGGCGTTGAGTGCCTTTATGCGCACCTCAAATATGACAGAAGGCGGCGCAGTAAAAAAATATTTTACAAAAATATATATACAACAAAATGAAAAGACTACAAAAAAATTACAAAAAATGCCTGCCTCAAAGGCAGCCATTGACGGAAGTTGTTGTCCTTTTGCACCCTTTTTTTTTTTGTCCAACCTTCTGCTGTCCGTTCATTCACGCAACGAGCAAATTGTGGCAATTACCTGACCCCTCTCCCTTTCTCTCTCTTATTCTCTGCTGTCTGGGTCGCATATTTCCTTGCTCCACATTGCTGTCGTTCTTGTCGCACCAAAGTTGTCCCTGTCAACGTTTGTCGTTGTTGTTGTCGGCGGCGGCGGCGGTGGCGGCGTGTTGCATGCTCAGCGATGCGTGTCGACAGCATATCAAACATATCCATCCGCCAGCCTAATGTCCGTCCACTCTCTGAGCAAAAACACAGTCCCTAACTGCTCTTCTGTCTATTATCCCGGCCCCTCTCACATTTTAACGCTTTTGTTCGACAACAAATGCAATTACGTTTATGAATTCTTTTCAAAACTCAATACACATTGCTCGCTTTAAACTTCGATGTTTTATACCAAAAATCTAGTAAAGTTTGGAGCAGAGTAATAACCAAAACACAGAGAAAAGATCTTTTTGATATGACTTAATTACAAAAAACTGATTGCTGACAGGTTACACACACCCATACTAGCTATATGCTCAGATGGCGTGCTTTGCACATATTGCGATTAAAAATTATAATTAACCATTTGCAAGGGCATTGAACATAACACTCCAGCGAGCCATTGACCACACGCGATTCACAACAAGAGGGTTGTGTCATGAATTCTGATGTGGGTGATATCATAAGTGGGGAAACACCTTTGTCCAGCATCTAAATTTTAATAGTTGTATCAATTGCAAATGGCTCTCTACGGGTAGCCTCTAGTAACCTGAGCAAAAACACAACACCGAGGCGAGGGTGAAACGACTGAGTTAGAAAGGCGATAAAAAGTGCAATCGTAATGTGAAGCAGATGAAACCGAATGATGGCGATGACGTTCAGTGATATATACCGCCGCCCCGCTGCATTGCTAGCTCAAAGCTAAAACACAAAAGGGGAAGAGCGTGGTAGAAATTGTGAGGAGAAGGGGTGGGCACAAAAGCAGTCGTCCAGGCGCACAGAGGCACAGAAATTGCAACCGATAATAATTATTTTTATGGAGTCTAGTCTGTGTCTAGACGATTTATTTTTTTTTTTTTTGCTGCTGCTGTTTGTTACTCTTGCTCTTGTTGTTGTTGCTTCTGTTACTTCACTTGCCATTTGTCGAGCAGGTCGAGTTCAGCTGACTCTTTTTCTCTCTAGTGGTTCTCGTTCTCGTTCGCGCTCTGCTACTGTGTCATTGTTTTCGCTTTGATTCCGATTTAACTGGTAAACTGGCATTTAACTGTTTCTCTTTGACAAACAAGACAGACAGGCCAGCGGGACGTTACAGAATGGAGGGGTGGCAAAAACAGTCCACACCGACAACTGCACTAAATAGAGCAGGCGCTCTTGCTATAAAGATAACTTGTGAACGTGAAATGAACGAACAAACGAAGCGAAGCCGTCAACCTCAACTCACCAAATGGTTAGACAGGCCACATAGACCAAACATGAGCAAAACTCTTGCAGCTCTGTTACCTGATTGATTTACTTATCCTTGGTTGGTAAATAGCCAAAACGTAATCGCGCCTGTTCGTACAACATAAAGGTTATAATCGTGTTGGGACTAACACGCATTAAAGCTGGTATGAAACCCTTATAGAATGCCAGAGGACCCTGTTTGGCCACACTAACGGCTACAGCACCCAGGCCACTATATTCGCCTGGTTTTGCATTCATATACGTCGTTTTCATTACATCAATCGGCTGTGTCATCGATGTACCAATAAATCCTGCCACTGTTGATGTTAGAAAATGCAATGAAAGTCCCTCCTTAAAATCAAAGGTTCCCTGTAGCATCTGTTTAACCTGATCGTAGGCACCGTTCGTACCGATCGTTAGTAATACGGCACGCGTTAAAGCTGGCACCGTTCCACGAAACAGACTATGAACACCCTCCTCTTTTGCAATGCGATACAGACCATCGAATACATGCTTGTAGCTAATGATTAGGGTTAAAGCAATGACGAAGGCAATATAACTTTCTTCTCACTTGCGTCTCTGTTCCATTGGCAGCTTATTATCGTTCTGTAATCGGACTGTGACAACATCACCGGGTACGCCTAAGATTCCACCAAAGATGCCAGCAAAAGTAGCCAGCTGCACCTTAGCACTCACATTATTTGCATCCACATAACCCTTGCCATACTCATAGAGCGCAAAGCGAGCTGTTGTATAGGTAAGCTGCCGGAACCAGGAGGCCGATATACCATAATAGAATCCCAGTAAGCCTACACTTGTAAAATAATGTACTCAGCGCTTGCTCTATTATGTTTTTGGAGAGTTTGTGTGTTTTGCTTCACCTTACCAGCATTATTATAGATATTTGCGATTAGATGCGATACGGGCACCTTTTTAGTCTGTGTTTGCAGTTGAACTTTAATCAAATCGAGTGGATGCGTTGTCGTCACCGCAATTGCGGAACAAACACCACCCGTCCACCAACGAGGCAAACGCTTATTGTCCTCATCAGTCATTATACAATAGATTATAGTTTAAAAGGTAATCTTTTTTATCTCTAGCATTTAAAACATAACGTTTAATTTTGATTGAAGCTATAACTAAATTATTATTATTATTATTATTATTACTTATTTTTTTTTTGTTTTATTTTTGTTGAATGCTTTATAACAGTTTTAATTTCAATGCTTACTAAGCACAGAACTTTTAGCGATCTATCATTTTTGTATTGATGGAGATCTATGAACTGTAAGACCACTGATTTCCCTAAGTGTACTGCGAGTTCCCTGCACACCCTTCTCCCACTCTCTGCTCTTGTGGTTGGCGGCATTTGTGTGACAATAAACGACACCTTTTTTTTCTTTTACCTTGTACCTGGTAGTTGATTCGCTGGTATTCCGCATCGTTGCAGCTGGAGATACATGCTTACATACAAACAACTGCTCTGATATTATGTTATTATGGCAATTATAGTTACGACACGACTCGCAGACTCTTACTCTTTCATGGGGCGGCATCTATGGTATTTTTTGAATGTGCACAGATTTGCTCGCAGCGATAAGACTTCAGTTGCTGTTGTTGCTTAAGTTAATTCCAACTTTATGCCAGCAGCTCTGCATTGCAATTACAAACATTTTAATGCAATTAACACACACAAACACCTGTGACGATTGATGGGGTTAGCGGTTGGGGTAAGGAGGTTTGGGGCTGGGGAAATGGTACGTTGCTCATTTGCCTGGCCGATTGCAATTCGAAACGCGGTGACGGCGTTGACGGCGGCATTGCCAAAAGCCAAGCTCAAACTTCAGAGAAAGAGTGAGAGAGTGAGAGCGAGGAAGGGAGAGCAGACAAAAAGAAACGAAATAAACAAAATAACAACAACAAAAAATCTTCAAAGCGTTGCGACATCTGTGCGTGTGTCAGTGTCGATTTCAACCCACTATGCACCAGCCACCACTGCTGCACCACTGCACCACCGTCTTGGCTTTTGTGAGGTTTTTTCTTGCCGCTGCTATCAGTCGCTGTGTGCCAGTGCCAACCGAAACAACAAGAAGAAGAAGATACCGTCTTCCTCGATGTCGTCGTCGTCGTCGGCGTCTTCGTTCCTGTCTTCTGCTCTTTGTAGTTGCCGCATATATGCACTTCGTCTTCACCGCCTCACTCTTTCTCTCTTTCACTTCAGGTCTAACGAGCCGAGTTGGCCAGTTGGTTATAATAAGGGCTTGTGTCCCAATGCATGCCACAGGCCACAACAGCAATATGGCAACAACATGTCAGCTCAGCAAATGTCCTTATGGCCAATACAAATGAATGCGTTGGTCGTCTACCCTGACCCTGTCCCTGCCCTGGCAAATGCAATCAGTTTGCGCTTCATTTAACCCCAAAGCAATGAACGAACGAACCAACTCTCTCGCCTAACATGACAAAATTGTGTTAATTATGAAAAGTCCGAGTATGAGTATGAGAAGACAGAGAACAGCTTAACTCAATTGATACGTTAAGCGAACCCTGGAGAGCCTAGAGCAACTAAATGGCTGTTACTGAATTAGATGCCGGAAGAACCAAGAGGTTAAACAGCTAACTAAACCAAAACTTAATGTCTTAAAGAGAAATGCTTATGACTTAGCTCGGCTTGTCATAATAGCAATCAATAATTTTATGCAAACAGACATTCTGATTGACGCACCTGGGCACCGACAAAGCCACAAAGCCTCCTGTTTTGTACTTCAATTCTGTATGTACGAGTATTTCTCACAACGATGTCTCGAAACGTTGCGCAATTTAGCAACAGCAAGGCAGAAAGACAGTTGGAGCTTAGGGAGCTACAGCTGCTACTGCTGTTGTCCAGGGTCAACTATTTACCCAAGCGATTAGCTTTCGTTTCACTTGGCAGCAGCACAGGAGTTACACAACGTTCAACGTAGACTCAAGGGATAGCGAACGAATTTCATATTCTAGGTCATTATTAAAAGGAAAGTGAAAAGCAGCAGAAGACAAAATATGTCTGCTTAATTTATTATTAACGTTCTGTCTTTGTGCCATGAAAATACTTCGAGCAGTTGACTTGTCTCTGGGCTCTTTTTGAATTTTAATTACAGTTGAAACGTTTGCACTTATAGAAAATACATAGTTTGAGGTAAGAACATTTTGCATATTTAGTTTATGGTTTTTTCGTTATCTTCATATAAACCTTAACGATGCACGCTAGCTCATTGGAGTTATAGTAGGAAAAGTATATGGCATAATCGCCCACTGGCACAGGCACTAGTTGTTTAAGCTCTCCTTCAATTTCGCCAGTAAAAAGCTTATCAATACTAATGTCGTGCTATACAAAACAAAGAAAGAGATAAAAATATTTTATGAATTTGGTGTAAAGAATATCTTACTTACATTGTAAGGACATGGGTGATTAAAGTTGCTGCGATCCTTTAGTATATTGAACAATGCCAATACAAAGACGTGTCGTTGATTCTTGAGAAACTTGCACACATCAAAGGTAACATCAAAAAAGAATGGCTTATAGCCAGAATTATAGCGCATGGCTTTAATGTTCATCTGTAACACAAATTTCTCTATCACAATAGAAACGCGTTTCCTGCTCCAATGTAGTAGCATTGGACATCACTTACCGAAATATTTTTTACAGGCTTATTGTTCATCTTGTAATAGATGCTAATGTATTTGTGAGTACGATTGACGGCCTTAATTTGGCATTTCTCAAATTCGCCATGCTTACCACTCAACTTATCGCACTTGAGATTCGTAAATGTCACATGAGACACAATGCACTGTCAATTAACGAGAGCTTTAAGCAGTTAACACTTTAATATGAACAATGACTTACCGTTAGCAAGCCTACGCAGCAAAAAAAAAACGATAACGTTTTCCACATATTGTCGTTTCAAATATGAAATTAACTATCCCATAGAAGCTTTGTCTAAAAGTCAAAAACACGAAACGCTAAGCAGTTAAATTCGCTATCTATGATCGAAATAAAATGGCAATTTATCGGTTTTTAAACACAATAATTATGTAATCAATACTAAAATGTTGTAGATGCATCTGTACTATTAACAGTTCAAATCGAATTTGCTTAGAGTTTAACCATTTTGTTTGATTTTGCTTTTTGGCAAAAGCGGATGCATTTATTATTGCAAGCAAAACAGACAGACGCAATGGAAATGTACAAAGGTAAGGCTGGCCGAGTCAAAAGAAGTCCAGACAAAAAGAATTTTATTGGCCTTCACTTAACGCTCATAAATTTGTCTGCAGCAAGACGAAAAATAACAATAACAACAACTTAAAAGTCGAGATGAAGACAAAAAATGTATATGTATACATATATACGGTTGATATGCGACGCTTCCGCAGCCGCTGAACTGGTTTGCAAAAATAATAACAACAAAAAAACAAGAGTTTTAAAGAAAGAATAACAAACACGCACTAAGAGTGGATGTGCGTGCGTGTGTGGGTGTGTGTGTGTGTGTGTCGAAGAAAAGTGCTATTAAATTGGCATGTTACATGGGTAAAAGAGCCACCTGCACAACGACAGCAACATTAAGACTGCAGTGGTGCAGTCAGTCCACCCTTTTCTTGTTGCAACGCTGACCTCGGGTTAAACTTGCTTCACGCATAAATCGGATCTGCAAAAATAAAACAACAACAACCACAAAATATGTATATATGTGTTGCAGCAGCTTAAGGCCACATTGCTGTTCTTGTTGCTGTTGCAAATTGGCGGCAACAACTTTGTCTGGGCCAATTTTTTTTATTTACAGCGCGTTGCAGCGCGTCAGTTGCTGGCGACTGTGGCTGCAGCCATGTCTAAAAATAGCCATGGCCTCATGTTGGTCAAGTTTGCCAACCAACCAACCAACCAACCAACCAGCCAGTCAACTCCTTCTTCGCGCCGCCTCCTTATCACCCCCTCTCGTACGCCTTGTTAGTCTGGTCTTATAGCTGTGATCGCGTTTCGTGCGTCATTGCATGCTTCAAAAAAACAAACACACCACACATACACATACAAACAGACAAACAACTCGCGTCTCAGCAAAGAAGAAGAAGAAGAAGGCGTTGCACCTTTGAGCCAAAGGTGCATTGATCGCTGCGTCTGCGTCTGCGCTGCAGCTCCACAGTCTTCGGTCATTGCCTCATGGCGCGCCAAAAAAAAAACAAAAAAAAGAAAAAAAAAACCCACTCAAATTATTGTTGTATTTAAAGGTATTTATGTGCATATCTGTGGGACAGTCACAAAAAACCAACAATCAACAAAAGACGAACAAACAAAACATTAACCAAAGACACAAAAGAAAGTTAACTTTGTATCTTGTTCGAAACTCAAATACACTCGTACTCGAACGGAGAATGCTCTAAAATACATACTCCATTGTTTAGCTCAACAGTGGTTAACCTCAAGTTTCAATACACTTTGCGAGCTTAACTTTGCCGACAAAATCGTTTGACAAACTTAGTCTCATAGCGTGACAATATTATAAGGGTATTTGACAATAAACAAAAAAAAATACAACCAACAAAAAACTGATACTGAAAAGTGCGTTCAATGAACGCAAAATGCAGCGCGTTTTTGTTTTTTGGGTGCTTTTTTTTCGGGCGACGATCGTTGACGATCGATAACAGGCGGAGCCACATTTAGCCACAGACGACGCCATTTGCTGGCTCGGCGCTTGTGTGTGTGTGTGTGTGTGTAAAAGTGCAGCAATGTGCATATTTGACTTTGGACTATAAGCTGTAAGCCATTAAAATGGGCCAAGACACGAGACCTATAGCTATGGCTGCATTGATGAATGGGACCCGTGCGCAGCCAGACAAGCAAATACAAACAAACAAACACACACACACACACGTAGCTACAATTGCAATCAGAAATCCATTGGGGCCGGCGCAGTTCATCGGCCAGCGTCGAATTGATTGAGTAACTGAGAGACTTGACTAAGTCTGATAGCAATTCAACTGCATTACTGTATGTACAAGGTAACGTTGACTCAACTCGAATACACTGCAACAATCATGTAATCAAAACGTAAACCTTAAAGAAATTTTGTTAAAGCCTTATATGAAAATAATTGATTAAGAAATACTTTTTTCTTAGTTTGGAATTTTCAATTATAAAAAACCTATTATCTCGTATTAAAGGCAAAATCAATAATACGCTTGAACAATGCTTATTCACCAAAGCCAATTACAGGGCAGACCTAAAGACATGTGTGTTGAGTGTGTGAGTGTGTGTGGACATGCGGTAATTATTGATTGCTTAAGGCTTAGGCACGTCGCGACATCTTCAATTAAATTAAACCTCTAGCAAACAAATCATAAATTCAAAGCAAAGCAAAGCGATCTAACATTAATAATCTATATAAGTAGATTGTGGCGCTCAATTATAAGATATAACATAATAAATATATATGTGACATACCCTTTAGCTGCATGTTGAGTGTAGTGCCTGTAAAGAAGAAAACATTTAAAGTTATAGATTATCATAGTAAACGTCTATAACAGCCATGATATGCATATTAAAGATATGCAATTGTAGAACATGCAAACATTTAAACTTTGATAAACAACAAAATATCATTTCGTTTTTAGCATTTAAAGATCATTTAGCCCAAGGCCAAACAAAGTTTCGAGTGTTGTGGTTAGGGTAATCTGCTAATGTTTATATTACCATACCTAACAAAAAAAAAAAAATTACCAGCAAGCAAAATAAAATCGCACACAATCTTTAATCAGCTTAACTGCGTATAAATGTCTAAGCAGTCATCACATACTCACTTATTCTCATATTCTATATGTATTAAATGAATAGCAAATTTGACACACCCCCTAACACACACACACACAAACGCACACGCGTACTTATGCTTAAAGTATTTGCATAAGGCATAAGGTGAGGTGAGCAGAATCGTTTTTTTTCGTCTACTTCCTTTCTGTTACCTACTTCCGACGCCTACATCGACGTCATCGCAGCACTGGCAAAACACGAGGCGTATGCTATATATTTTGTTGGCATTACGTATACGCCACATTGTCCGTTATGTATGCTTATGTATGCGTAAACATGCGTAGGCAGCACATTTTTTTTCTTCATGCTGTTTGTAGCTTGTGTTTCTTTCTCGTTTGTTTGATATGCCTCGTGTCCTTGAGCTCGCATTACGTCGTTTATTTTATGTGTTCACATTTGTGTATGTGTATATAACAAACCCTTGCCCCCAATCGCGTTACCCTTGAACAGACGCAACAGACATGCCCCAGGAGCCTCTTCCGTTTGTTGCGTGTCTGGGCCACAATGCGATTGCTCCACCTATTTATTGCTACAGATTGCGTCGCTACCTTTATATACCCAGCGTTTTGCCAAAAAACATATGATAAAGAACTTTATTAAACTATGGTACAATAGCTTTATCAAAGAAACATTAGGGTATCATTGAAGCAGTCAGTTTAACACAAAAGTTCCCTACTTAAATATGTATGCACATGTATGCCTCGTTTCTAATCCCTCTGACAACAGCCAACAGACAGACGCACAGCCCAGTTTGAGTTTTTGAAACGCATATCCTGCGTCGTCGCTTATGCGTAGTTAGCTGTCTGCTGCTGCTTAGTGGCCAGAGCTTTTATTTGATCCACCTCCTCCTTGGTGCCGTCTTCACCCATTGTTTCCCATTCCACTCTGTCTGCCGCACATTGTCGCTGCGTCATAATGTTGCTTTATCACTCTGTCGGCCTAAATGCCACACGCACACACAGAACTCTCTCTCTTTCTCAGTCTTTTGAGCGAAATGTTGTAAAAGCATTGTTAAATGAGGCAAGACTAAACTGCACACAGTGGTGGCATATTAGGGCATATGAAAACCTAATGCAAAGGCATATTCTAGCCAAATATATACGTTATTATAGTGTATTAAGCAAGTCGCTTTGGCTAGTACAAACTGCTGTTGGGCAAATGTTTGTTGCTCGGCTTTGCCGTTGGCATATTTAGTCTGCGGATCTTGAAGGTTAAATATATGTAAACACACCTTTACGATGGCATACAACGCCCCATACACACACACTTACATTCACACACACCCGCTACACTTGCTCTCCTTATGAATGTCTCGCCTGCCAGTTTGTCTGGCACTTTTTTGACTTGTTTGCCAAATGGCGTACAAGATATTTATGCATATTAAAACAATTTGCTTATTATGCCTGAATAATTGAGTGAGCTACGGGAATATCCACGCATACAAACATTGCTTTCAAGTCTTTAACCCACGTCTCGAGAATTCCCAACACCGACTCACCGAATACATTATGAGCGAACTTGCAACGATCTACGTAATATGTCACCAAAAAAAAAATAATAATAATAGAGTGTAATGGGAAGAGATAGTATGTTCCAACCATGTCGTCGTCGTCGTCGTCGTCGTTGGCAGCGTCGGCGACATCGAAGCGCAAACTTCAACAAAGCGTTAATTAATACTCGCAAATGTTTGCGCTCCGTCTGGCAATGAAAAAGTTAAACGAGACCAACAACAACACCAACAACGGCAACAACGACAGCGACAAATGGCAACGAGTGTAGCAAACAAACGAACGTACAACTAACCAAACGAACAGTAAAATACAACACACACACACACACACACAACTCTCGTCATAAGTCAAATAAAAGCGCAGAGCGGTGTCGAACTGAAAAATTCCAGTGAACAGTAGGCCCTCGTTTTCCCAAAAGCAAATAATTGTTTGGCCAGATAAGCAACCAGGCAGACAGTCAGCTAGACAGCCGGCTAGACCACTGCCACTGATGTCTGAAGAGGTGCTACTTCAGGTTAAATGTGCAACAAAATGCATTTCGTAACATTGACTCAACTCACCAACTCAATATCCAAAACTTTAAGCTAATGTGTTGCCATATATTGAACATCAAAAGTATTTGCTGATTAGATTAAGCTGAACGAAAGTGTGAAACCCAATTGTTAGAAATTGCGTCAATAATGTCCTATTTGCGGTAGGTAAATATGCAAAAGATAGTGTTAATCTAAATAAATTAAATTATACTCGTCTGTCTATTTCACACATAGCCTAATGAATAATAATATTCAATAGTACAGGGTAGTAACACCATATAGTTTATCTTTTGTTTTGTGCAGCATTTTTACAATGGCAATCAGTCAAAGTAAATTATGTTTGAGCTATAGGAACGGAAGCATAATTTTCAATGGTTCTCAACGGTTCATTAAATTTTTATTGTACGGCGCATTAGAAACAGTCGGCAGCTGTCTTTGGATGCAGTATTAAAATGGAAAAACCAGATAGACGAAAGGTGTTCCACAATAATGATAATGATGCTGTTGATGTGTAGCTCGTGAAGAACCTTTATGGTATTCAAATGACTGCACTGAACGAAGGCGTAGAAAATCGAAAGCGTATATATATACCATTCCCAGCTAATTTTATTGGCGGCATCAATCAGTCTGGAAGTTCTCGGTTCTTGTTGGTTGTCGTCAGTCGTCAGTCGTCTGTCGTTGATTGCAGCCCCGAAACGACCCCAAAGTGCAATGGCGAGCAGACGAGTCAGACGCAGTCATTTTTAATGTCCATAGCCATCAGCCAAAGAGAGTTAAAGAGGAGGAGAGGAGCGTGGAGGATGGGGGGAGAATCAGCAGATGCACAGACGACGGCGGCAATCATCAATTTCTCAGTGTCGCATTAGTTTTCATTAATTTGAGCGGCGACGAACGGCCAAATGAAGCGGCACAGATGAACCCCCAGACCCAATCCCAGTCACAGACCCAGACAATTGCAGCAAGCAGAAAAGAAACAACACCGACAACAACAATAATAACAAAAACTTGATGCGCTGGAGCATTATTGATGCATTCACCAAGCAACAGCGACAGCCAGACAACTTTGACGTGGGCTCTCTGTGAACGCGAACGCGAACGTAGACGTGAACGTGAACGTTAGCGTGAATGTCGACATGGACATGGATGGTGCAAAACGTGGACATTTGTGAGAGAAGACACAACTGAAAAGCTCATTGAGAGTGAACACTGCAAAGGGGGAAGACGACAAAAGCTCATAAATAAACCGCGTGGTCGGTCGCCTGGGCACCTTTTACAACACAAGTTTGACTCGAGTCTTGTGGGACAGACAGAAGACGAAGTCGACTCAATGAATACAGCGACAGTCAACCTTTCACATTTCCGCAAGACGCTAACCTTCAGGCAAGCTTCCTTGCCCCAACCCTACTAACTACTAACTTCCTTGGCAGAGCCTACTTGCAACATTATGACAGACCAAACTGTCGACAAGAGACAAAAAGTGTGTTTTGTAATTCATTTTTAACTTGCGACTTCATGTTTTGCCCCCTCATTTGTCGAATATCATGTACAGTAGTTGCTCGGAAATTGAAATTTCCATAAATTAAAATAGTCTCAAAAATAAGTTGATAAAAAAACGATTGAAGTCCCATCAAGTTGCTGCAATACAATCATTACTTGTATAGAGAAATTTCAATTCCAATTAAATAAAAATCCCAGGCATTCGAATTCGCCAACAGACTACTGTATATTTGTTATAATAATAATAATGATGGGCGCAACCCTTTCAACGGCCGTCTGGCAGACAACTCTCTTTCCTCTGTGGACCTAAAGCATTTGGATCGGGTTTAGAGATTGGGTATGGGTTTGTTTTTGGGTTGGGGGGTGGCACTTATGCAAAAAGTTATTCAATTCAAGCGGCTAGCTTTATATTTTCTTTTATTATGCTTTTCATTTTGGGCAAACTGATGTTTCTGCTCTACGGCTGCTTCTTCAAAATGTTCAGCCTACAAAAGTAAGAACAACAAAAACAACAACAACAATAATGTGAAGGCGAAATAGAAAGGCGGCACAAAAAGCAGGCGGCGAATATATTTCGTAAAATTCATTTTACGACGGAGGACGAAATCTCATTGCCGGCTGTTAGTTGAGCCATGACGGGGAAAGGGGGCAAAAGGGTGGTTTGTCGGCTGGACTTGTTCGTTTTTCAAGGTTAAGCACACACATACACACACACACAAGCACACACCAACACACTTATAAACGAACACACATATTGAAAGTGCCAGACGATGAGCCAGACGGAGTGCGTCGGGCGCTCGGGTGGTGCAGACGAAGGAAGACATTTGAACGACCGACTGACGCGACGAACAAATGTGCCGGACGGGAAAGGGGCGGCGGGTTTTTGTTTTTTTGACGAGTGGGAGTGCATTTCAGCTTACGCTTCACTTAATTTTACGTTCTCTTTTTCTCGCTCTCTCTCTCTATGTCTGCCTCTCTCTCTCTCTGTCTCTGTGGCCTGTCTGTCTGTCTGTGTGTGCATTTGCTCGAGGGTGCAATATTTGGACTGGATGAGGATGAATGACGCGCTAAAGTTTCGCAAACGCCTTTTGGCTTTGTTTGTCGTCGTCGTCGTTGTCGTGTCGTGTCGTCGTCGTATTTAAAGTGCCCGGCAGGCCTTAGTCATCGTGTTTACTCATCTTGCCGCTAGAGTGCGCTTTGTTACTTTGCTTACTGTTGTTAGAAAAGGAGTAAAAATAGGCTCTACAATTAGTTAGAATTGGGATGGTTAATTTGTAAAGACAAAGTGGAGAATAGTTAATTAATTGAATAAATTAACTTTCTGTTGTCCAGAATAACAACAATGTTAATGAAGAGATAAACAGAAATTTTTTTTCTGTATATCTTAACACAGTATTTTTTGGCTACATCGAATGTTCCTAACAGCCAAACACACTCGTATTAATAAGGGTTATAGCAAGATTTTAGCAATCTGCATCATAAATTTGTCAAGTATACAATTGATTTGTACCACTGTGTCGCAGCCTCAAGTGCCCAGCAGCAGCAGCAGCAGCAACAACAATGCAAAATCGACAATAATAGACGCCGCCAACAAGCGTCGCCGGTGCAGACAGCGGTGCGCGGTGCGTGGTGCATCATGATGGTGCTGGTAATGCTAATGGTGGTGGTGGTGGTGGTGGTGCAGCGACATCACCCGTCGCCAGTCAAAGTCATAAACTTTATTTTCTGTTGCCTGCACAAAGGAGCATGCTGTGAGCACTGAACAGACAGAGAGAATGAGAGCAAGAGAGTGAGAGAGAGACAGATTGAGACTTCTCATACTCTATTGTCTGATGCACATACGACTACTTTTGCCCTTCTCCCCCGACAGACACACAACACACAACACACACACACACAGCCTATCCCTTCCACTCCGTCACATTTCACGTGTGTGTGTCTGGTGCGACCCTTGAGTGGGCGAACATTTCATGCGTTTTTCGTCGAGACACGAATCATACACACAAACAACACAAAACAGTTTCCCAAACGTTGACAAAGAGTGTTTGGGGGGAAGAAGAATTTTGAAGTTTTTTGTCTGGTTCGCTCACTCTCTCTCTCTCTTTCCCTGTGAGTGTGTGTCTACATTTTTACTTCATTTTTATTATGGTGTTGTTGTTTTATTACATAATCAACAGTGCATTGAATGTACTTAGAGCGATTCAGCAAGCAATCAGTTGAACCAGACAACACATGTGCCACACATATATGTATAGGGTGTGAGAGTATTCTATCATGCCACGCTAATGCACAGTTAAAAACTTTACTCAACTCTCAACAGGTTGCCCAATCCAAGTTTGGAGTTTTTTTTTTTTTGAGTATTTAATTCAAATTCTATGCGACGAAAACTTATTCAATAATTCATAATTCAATTTTGACCTTGGCCAGAATAAAAAAAACCCTTTTTTCATAACAGACACTCACTCAGACAGTTGCCCACTTCATTGATCAGTGCCATTAGGGTTGTTAATATCTTGATTAATTTGGATTTCTGACAGTCCGTCGCGTTGATGATGATGATGAATAAAAAACAAACGCAGAGCAAATAGCCAGACAACGGGTGAGTGGGAGAATGGAAAGCATCACGCATTATCCAAATCAAAGTCTAAATATGGTTGCTACAGTAGTCATTCGAATACAAGAACTAGAATTAGACTTTGAGTCTAATGAAAATTATTCTCATTATCGAATGCGCACCGTACTTTGGAGGTAAGCAACAAGAATCTACTGTTCATTGTTGTAACTGTCTGTTGTTTCAGTTCGAGTTGTTTGGCTTGGATCAAAAGTTTGGCAATGAAATTGTCTGTGCGCCTTTTGTGGCACGTGGTCAGGATAATGCTCAGTCAGGCAAAGGACGCAAAGCGACGAAAGTCTCCAACAAAGTGCATAAATAAGGCCACTCAGCAGCAACAGCAGCAGAAGCAAATGTTTAACGAGGGGTTGAGGGGCGTGTGTGTCACATAAAGCTGCCTACTTTTTGGCGCCTCGCTCAAACTAGCCGACTTGTGTCCTTAATGCGTCCTAGAAACTCGTTGCTCGTTGTCTGCCAAGTTCTCTTCAGCCGCTGCTGGCATAAAAACTTTTCTCTTGCTCGCCATTCGAGACACACACACACACACACACACATCAACTTTCGCAACTTGGCAGCTTTCTGGCCAGTCAGCCAAGTGACTTTGGATTGGTCGCTGTGCAACCAAAAAAAAATAAAGCAAAAACCAAATTGGTAGCTGCAAAAAATACTTAATTATCTGCCCAATGTGGTGATGATGATGCAGCGGGATGGGGTGTTAGTGGTTGAGGGTTAGCTGACTGCAGTTTGATGCACTAACCGAAAAGTGGAATGGCTGGGAGGGAAAGAACCCTTTCGTTTTGTGTTTTTTTCTGAGGATTTTGGCTGTCATTGCGAATGCGAAATAAAAGGCGAGCAAATGGTATACACAAGAGAAATCTAATAAGGGTTGCCTAACTGCAAGATACTCTTTAAGTTGATAGGGTTTAGGTGTGTTATAAAGGCAACAACATTTAGTTCGCTTCAAACCGACCAAACAATCAACCCGTTTACAGGGTATCCGAAATAAAGCTCAGACAGTGAGAAACTGACAGGCTAACAGATCTGCCATTGACTCTGCCTCTGCCCTGTGGCTTACGGTCTGGTTGAGAGTACCTGCAGCCCGCAGCCCGCAATCCGCAGCAATTTGCTGCAAACCGTTCAGACCACGACTGCAACAGCATGCGGCAGACAGGGCAGATGGACGGACAAACAGACAGTCAGGGCAAAGCCAAATCAAAACGCCGGGGACCCGGGAACAACAACAATCGAACGAACGAACAAACGAGAACGAACGAATGGACAAACGGCAATGTCGACCGGCATTCAACTCGAATTAAATTAAATGAAATGTTGCAAAATCCCTGAATGCGATGCAGCAGCAGCAGCAGCAGTCAGAGACCAGACTCTGGTCAAGCTATGGGGCTATGGCCAAGTTGGACTGCGAATGTGATTACATTAAAATTTATGTGCATTTGTAAAACGAAGCGCGCGAGGAAGAGAGAAAGACGGGGATGTAAGGGGCAAGCAGACATGGACGTGCAACATGTGGAGCACACACACACACACACACAACACACATACACAGTGACGCCCCAACTGGGATTGAACAACTGGGCAGCCAAAGAAAAAGGAGATGAAGTAGAAGATGCCAATGCAATTTTCAGCGACAGCAGCCAAAGTTATGGACAGGATGTTGCATCTGTCTCAAGCGCAGAGATAGAGCTTAAAGGGAGGGTTGAAGAAGTCAATCGGTTCTTCTACTTCTTCTTCTTGTTTTGTTTTGTTTTTTTGTCTCAAAAAGAGAATCTCTCAATATCCTGTCGCTATAAATCTTGCATTTTGTCTCACACAATGGCTTATCAAGCAGCTAGCAATCGCAAAATGCTAATTATAACCAACAAGCCGAGTAGCCGAGACAAGATACTCCTACCCTTTCCCGCACATCTAGAAGCACAATGCAGCTACTGGGCATGCGCAACAGCGTCTACAGTCCAGACAGACATTGCCCCCATACATCCATATTTAGATGAGAAGTCATTACAAGAACTACAGAAAGCAACAGCAAAACATATACAACAAAAAAAATAAAAGAAAACTGGTTGTGCGGCATTCAATTCATAATTTTCCTCTTAACCCTTGCACCACCGTCTTTACTCTGCTGTTTTCTTAATGATCGCCAATTAGAATAAGTGCAGGCTCTAGATTGGTAACCGACTCGACTTGTCTTGGGCCATAACTAATAACAACCTTTTGGCATTTATTGAACGTAATGATTTCGATATCAGACATATCGCTAAAGAGGTGGCCTATCAATTGAAATTGAATGCAATTACCAGGATAAGCATTTTCATGCCAATTTATATTGTTATTGATCGATATGCTTGAGCTATTACTGTTATCGTTTGTAATAAACGATCATGATTTATCGATTACACTTAAGTGTTCTTTCGTGTCTGCCTTAACAAAACAATTACAATTATTTGTTAATGTTGTAAGTCGTTTAAGCTTAACGTTAAGCTTTGCAGCTACTTATACTTTATTTGCAAGTAATCGATTAATATCGATAGTTCAATAAAGGTTTAAAAGACACACTTTGCCTCTTCCCAACATCGACTTTACTTTTAATTGCAACCATTTGCTATGTAAATACTCTTTGATTTAATGCACCTTGGTGGTGCCCCAAAGAGCAACCCACAAAGTTCTCATTGGGTTTTTCGCATCCCTTTCTTAAATTTCATCTGTTTTATTTTGCATGTCTGGGCCGAGGCTATGATGCGGCTGTGGATGTGGCTGCCCCGCCACAGTCGTCCCTAGGCGTCTGACGTCAAAATGCAACCAACTCACACACACACACATACACTTATATAAACAGACGCAGACAGAGTCGCGTCGTGAGAGGCGGACGGCGCGCAGTCGACGTCAAAGTCGCATTTGCCTTTACAATTTTTGTGGCGCGTTCAATAAAAAAAGCCAACTTCAAACATACGAAAAAAAAGCCAAAAACAACAGCAACAAAAACAACGCACGCAGACAACAAGGAAAATGCAGACGGCAACAACAACGATCTGACGTCGACGACGACGACAAACACCAGACAGCAGCCAGAGCCAGAGCCAGAGCCCGCAAACAGCTACACAAACAACCACCGACGCAGACCGGCAACAAAACAAAAACAACAACAACCAAGGAATACTTTTCAAGGTCACGCATAGAATTTCGGTATTTTGTTTCATTGCGTCTGCTGCACATACAAGCAAACACACACACATACACAAACACACAAGCATTAAAACACAGACCGTACGAGACCAATAGAGCGGGATGCAGAGAGAGAGAGAGAGGGAGGGAGAGAAGAAGAGAGAGAGCCGTGCTTGACAGCGGCTATCCCTTTTTGTGGCAGCGCTTAGGCAGAGAGCGCTTTTTATGCCCATGCACATTTTAAGCTGCAATAAGTAGAGAGAGAGAAGGAGAAAGAGAGCAGCTTGTTTGTATGTGAGCCTGATTGTAGTGTGTGTGTGTGTGTGTTTAGGCATTTGAATCCATTTGAACACCCAGTGGTACTTTTATGCCTCAAAAAAGCACAACTATGGCATGCCTTATTGACTTTATGTAAATTAGAAGACTCCAATTAGCTTTCGTGTCGGGACGTAACAGACGAAAAGAGATAATTAACGAAGTGAATATATACGAAATTTGTCAGTGGCAATAAAAAAATATACTTTGTGCAACACCTTTTACTAAGTTCGAATGGGACTTTAGAGCCTGTCCGTGTCTGTCTGTGTCTGTCTGTCTGCTTGTGTGTGTTAATGTATGTGTCTGACATTGAGCCACTTTGCCTGACGCTGTCTGAGCCGGAGACGCTGTAATGATGGGCAATATAATTCGGTGGGGACATAAGTCCCGTGGTTAAAGAAGAGACAGAAAGAGGGAGAGTAAAAGACAGAAAGGGGGATTCACATCAAATTGCCTTAATAGCGCATTTTTGTTGATTTTTTGGCACTCTCTGTTGAGTGTTGAGTGCTGTTTAGTTATTGCTGTAGTTGTCCTTGAAGTCGCTCATGTTTCGTTGTCTATCGCATTTGTCGTCGTCGCTTGTTGCCTGTTTGCAGTAGGAATCCAGTCGCCTGGCTGACTTTAAGGACTTGTCTTTATTTCGCTTTTAATGAGACACTTGTGTATCCTTAAGCCTAAGTATAAGAGCGCTCTTCGTCTTAAGCTACGTTCTACCGTCTACGTTTCGGTATCTCCTTGTTAGTTGTATGAGTCCTGGTCGCACTTTTGGGCAGGTTATTTAATAGGATAATAAGCAAATAGGCTTATGCTTGGTACACACAACAAAAGCTCAATTGACTCTAAGCAAGCAAGGATTTGACTTGTGCTAGATAGATAAATCTAAGACAATTTTCCAAGCAATCTATGTGAAACACATTAATAAAATGGGTCACGTTTTGTTAAGTTTACCTTGAGTTATGGCATATTGACTTATTTCAACAAGGGATTCCTACAAAATAGAATGACATTTGATATCAAATGAAGATAACGAGCACGTAGAAGTTTAATAAATTCGCTATGGCTTGTAGACCGGCTGGCCACTCACTTGACTTGCCAACAAAAAGCATAGATTGGTCTGTGAAAAGCTTTTAGTTCCCATCAAAACGGAGTGGTAAGGGTTTTGCTTTCCAACAGAAGCGACGCCAAAAAGCGCGCGCAACATGTCCAAGAGGTGAGGTTAAATTGAGATCCATAACCAGCTGCCAGCTGCAGTGCAAGGCAACCTTCATTCGGTAGACTCCCGACTTGCAGATGCAAGTGGATTTAAGCGTCTGCGGCTCGAATCTTGAAGGATGGATGCCGTGATGGCGTGAGAGGGAGAGAGCACACTTGAGTCTCAAGTTGATTGATGTGGTCGTTGCGTTGCATTCGAAGGGAAAAGATAGAGAGAGAGGAAGAACTAAAAGGGAGCTATGTATCAGTTAGTCAGTTAGCCATATGGTCCACATGAAGAGCAATTCCTTGATTAAATCACTTTTCAGCCACTGACAGTTAATCAAGGCGGCAAACGGCGAAAAACGTTCAAGGTGCCTTTTTCTTCTTCTTCTTACAAGTCGTGATTGTTGGCTGGCTGGTTGGCTGGCTGGCTGGCATGCCACTCCTCTGTCGGTTGCCCGGGACAACCGTCGCGTCTCGTTGCAATACCTCGTCTCCGCCCTGTTAGCCGCCATGCAACTTCCGCCTGCTCCAATTGTTTGCGCATACAAAGAAGCGTCGCATTCGCATCGCATCGCAACGCAACGCAGCGTTCGCAGCAGTTCGCAGTTCGTTGCAGCGATATAATCCAAACAAACATATTGTTTTGTCTGCCACGGTCTGGCCTGCATCCACCTCCCCCTAAGCCCCTAACCCCCCTCTTCTTGTGTAAAGCCACCCTAATACTACTGCTGCTGCGCTGCGCTGCGCTGTCTGTCGATTGTTGGCCGCCGTTGACGGCGCTCTTGGTTGCAACAACAAAAGCAAGCGTCTGAAGTGCAGCAAAAGCAAAACAAAAAACAACAACAACAGCAGGGCAAAAACTGGAAAATGTTGCACGAACAGAGGGGCGCTTGCGGCAAGGGGTAGTGTGATGCAGGGAGACGAGCTCAGCATGCAGTTTTGTATGTGTGTGTGTGTGCGTGTGCTTAAGTTGTCGCTGCAGTTGCTTGGGTTTGGCATTTACTTTATTGTTTTTGTTTTTTCCTCCATTTTTGAAAACCATTGCAGTTGGGTATATTGAATTTGTCATGTCAAAAGCGATGCATTAACTAAAGGACATCATTCCTTAACCGGACAATCCTTTTAAATCAGACACCCCCTTAAACGAAGCTATCAGGATAATGTTATAGGTTTACTTCATCAAATAACCTAAAGTGCATTGAAAAAAAACTACTCTCTTAACATGTCCCAAATCAAAGTCCGTACTCGTCTGGGACATCAGGTTTTTACAGTGCCATGGCATGTAGCTTTTTGTTGCTTGATGCATGATGTTCTGCTTCAAAGTGCTATTCACACACAGGACAATAAATGAGCGACAATGTGCGCCCAAATCGATGTGTTACAGCTGCTCCCTGAAACACTCTATCCTTATCTCTATCTATCGCTATCTCTTTCCCTATCCACTGTTCTATTCATTAAACCTTGCAACAAAAGCACTTTTGTGTCAGTCAGCAATTCGTCTACGTCTGCAGTTCAGCCTCCCTTTCACTCTTCGCTGGCTGCCCTTTCCAGCTGAGACCCCACCATAAAACTCAGTTTTCAGAGCTCCATTTTGAAGTTGTCTGCGTCTCAGACAACGGCGACAACAAGCAGCAGCAACAACAACAGCATACCTAGCCCATGCGGCCTTTTAGTTTAAGTTGTAGTCAACGTCTGGTCTGGTCTGGTCTGGTTTTGGCTATGGTTTTGGCTGGTTTGGGCCAGGTCTGTGCCAGAGACTAGTCTGTTCGTTGCTTAAGTAGGTTGGCTGACTGCCTGACTGAATGCCTAGCCAGGAACTGTGCACCCTCAGCCTGTGCAACGTCCCCTTCCACCCCTCTGTTCATTGGTATGTCGCGTCTATGTCTACGCCTGCTTTGTTATTCATATTATCCGGCAAATATTTGTCGTTGTCATACGAAAAATGTCTACAAAAAGAGAAAAAAAAAGAAAAAAGGGTTGATTCATCGTCAGCGCCTCGTAAAAACCCCTTTTCGTCTGCACTAATGGCCGCAATTGTGGCTGTGTGCAGTTGCTAACTCTCTCTATAACGTGTGTATACCCTGCACGTTTCACATAGGGAGTATTGTACTAAAGAACACACATCACTTCGATTGACATAGGTTAAGCTAACATTCGAACAGTATCTTTGCGTCGTGCAAGTCTTTGAATGTAACCAACTGGCTGTGTTGCTTGTCTGTTGAATGTTGCAACGACCCAAATTGACGTCTGCAACAATTGCACGACAGCATTTGCTTAGCACTGATTACACTTCTCTTTCCCATTGCAGTTACAATTTTCTTAACATTTCTGCAAAAGCTCGTCTCGACTGATAATATCTTAATAGATTCTTTTGCTTCAGCTTCATTTGAATTTGAATTGCAACAGTAGCAGTCATAAGGTTGTCCAATTGTCAAGAGTTTTAGCTTGCTTCGAAAAGAAACTTTTGTCATTCCGTCAACGTTTGCCATTCAACGATTCATTTGAGTCAACATCAATGCCTTTCTAACTTTAGCATAAAAAGGGGTTCAGGGTTTGTGCTTGCCTCTTCGTCAACTTCACCATCATCTTGTTCTATTTGGTTTGTCTGAAAACTGGCTCAGTGCAATTTGTATAATGAGCACGATTTCTATTGTGGTTTGCACACAAGTCTTTGACTTTCAGCACCTTCGTCTTATTGCATTGTGTCTGTTTGTGTCTGTCTTTTCCTTGGTTTTCATTCATTTACCTTACAAGCTTCTTGTCTTCAGCAGCTCCTTGATGTCACAACATTATGTGCAATCAGATAAATATTAGCTTTAAACCAGAAACAAACTTTAACTTGAAACTTCCTAAGCATTTACTTCTCTTTTCCTTGCTTTGGTTAGCAACATTAAATATTGGATTTTCTCCATCGTACAATGCAACACAATGAGCATGGCAATTCTTTGCTTTGCTAATGAATTTTCAATGCAAGCTCAATGGAGCTCATTAAGTCGATGAAAGCATTCTAAAGAATACCTAACAATAACAATGGAGCAGACATTGGCATCTATACTATGTATACAGCTCGGGTTGCATTCTCAGCGAGTCTCTGACTCATAACTCATTGAACTTTTGCCGGCAGCAACAGCTGCAACAATTGCAACAAACAGCAATCAGGCAACAGCAACGACAGCAGCAGCAACATAAAAAGTGTCAATCAACGCCACAAGCTAACTGATTCATCCCATAAAACCCGCAAGCTCTTTGTCCTGTTCGGGCATCCCAAGTGCGATGACGCCTTAAGTATGTTAGAAACGATGCAAAGAGTCGACTCTCTGTCTGTCTGTTTGTGTGTCCATGTCATAAATGTGGCAATAATAATAGTCGCCATGGGGCATGCTGTCGCTGTGGCTGTTGTCGGGTGTCGAAAGGCAAGACATTAATGCCGAAACATATGTTAGGATCATGCGGACAGGTCTATTACCAAACAACCGAAAATACTAACCAAGCAATTAAAGACTTTGTCTACCCTTGCCTTCAAGTAAAGGTTCTTAAAAGTTAACCAATACATTCGAAAGAAAGCAAACCATTGTATCTATATGAAAACAAAACCTGTTGCATTTGTTTTCAAAGTTCTTGCTTTTGATGATTGATTGCTCTTTGTTATTTGCTTATTTGCATGTTTTTCGGGGAAGTTTCAACGCAACAAATGGAGGCGCAATCAATGCACATTCAATGATTGCAACAAGCATCGAGTCATTCATCATGTGAAGAAGGGGGGAAAGGAAAAAGAACGTTCTGATTGACTGGCTGACTGACTGATTGAATGACTCAATGAGTAGACGCATTGTCTGCGATTGCGACTGCGATTTGCAATTGTGGCATTTGTCGATTTCTTGCTTTTGCTTGCTTTTTGAAGGTGTCACAAACTGGCTGCCTGCCTCAAGTAGCTCACAGTAGGCTAAAAATATCAAAAGAACACATGATGTATAGGTATAAAAGAGTATGCGTATGTGTTCTGTGTGTGGGGTGGATGGTGCATGCAAGTGGCAATCGTCTGCGTCTTTTGTTGTCTCGACACAGTCTGCTTATCAACAACAACAACAACAACAAATAATGACTAACAGCAGCAGCAGAAAGTGTCAACAGCAACAACTTTTCTTGTTGTTTAAGTGGCAGCTCTTTATATATACATATATATAGCTCTAGCTAGGATCGTCGAGGGGGGCACCTAAAAATTACGTATACGACATGTGCGCTTTTAATTACAACGCGATCGGACACAGAAAATGAAAACAAAAACAAATACACACACAATATATATGCGAATACAATGTAGGCAATATCTATTTAATTATTTATTTTGCCCACAAGCGAATTTATTTATAAATGCAGACAACAGACCGACAAACCGACACGAAAAGAACAGCCAACGAACGATACGAATACAAATACAATAACAACAACAACAACAAAACCGACCTTGGCATGCTACTCGATGTGTTCACAAATTAACGGTGGCAAACGCGTTGCAAGCATTTTCAAGTATTGCTCATACGTCACGTGTGACGAACGAGCAAACCATCATCTATGTATGTACGTATTTTTGTATGTATATGTATGTGTATATCAGACTGCAACATTTCTGACTGTCTCCTCACACTTCTTCCTCCAATGCCTCCTTCCCATTTGCCTCCAGCGGTGCTCTTATTAAATTATCAACATAAACAAATGTCTGGCCGCTTGTGGCCGCGTTTTTGCAAAATACAAATACACTGAGCGAAATTGCTTATAGGTTTATAGGGAAAAGAAAAACAGAAACTACTTGAAATACAATAAATATAATATTAAAGGAATATTCTTTACTTGTTAGGTTTTTTTGGGTGCCTAACAACATTTTTTCTTAGTGTCTGTACTTGTCGTGTATTTGTTTGAGTTCTTTTTTTTCAGTTGCTATTCGCATTGTGCGCTAAAGCAAACACAGACGTTGTCGTCGTTGTTGCCGTCCAAGTGCCAGTTTTTGGGTGAGTGTTGTGGGTAGAATTTGTGTGTGTTTTTTGCGACTTTTTTCAACTTTACGGTTAGAAGGGGAGTGGTGCTGACAGGCAGGCAGCCAGTTAGCAAGGCAGTTTGAGCTTTGGAACCGCAGGTAGTTCGACTCGGCAGCCAGACAGGTACCAAATGCTGATTGCATATGAGAGACCAGACAATGTTAATTAGCACTTCATAATAAGTTGTCTCAATTGTTGTTGTTGTCATCGTCGCCGTCGCCGTCGTCGTCGTCATCATTGCCGACTGGCAACAAAACAATAATACAAATCAACTGAAACTGTGACAATTTAGTTGTCTATAGGAAGAAGAACGCTAATGGGAATTTCTTAGAAAGCCAAAGCAAGTGTTAATGTGAAAAATTATAATAAAATAAAGGAAGCTTAGTCAAAAGACGTCATAGCTTTTTAAAATCTTTGATTTTAGTGAATATATTAAAGATCAAAGCAGCGTTTCAAAGCTTACTTCGTCTTGCGTGCTGTGTATAAAAAAAAGCTGATGTTAATAAATTATTTATACATTTTACTAGTTGCCTGCAGATATTTTTAAATACATTCACACTCAAAACAATCAAAACAACAGGGCCAGACAAAAGCCCGATCGCCAGACAATTCGACCCACTGAGCTCTTGGGCGTTGTGGCAAGGGGTGCGGTGGGCTGGGGTGTGAAGGAGAGTGAGAGAATTTTGCATTGTGGCAACAGTCAGCAAAAAATGTCACATATATGTACGTACGTATATATGATTCATATCATTTAACAATGTATAAATAAAACCACAAAATGAGCAGCAGAAAACAATAAAACAAAAAACAAAAAAGCAAAAGCTGCATAAATAAACTTAATAAATGTGCGGTTTGGCCCCCTGCACAACCCTTTAAGCTAGTATATACTGTCTGGCACATTAATTTCTTGGACTTTGCACGGCGGCTCAAGACAACAGCAACTGCGTCAAGTGACAGTGAAACCTAAAGCAATAACAACTATGACACCTGCATGCATTAAACAAACACATACATATATGTATGTATATGTACTAGTACTACATATAGACAATTGTTAGCAGAAGAATTAAGTTAATTGTAGGTTTATTGTTCAATCGCTTTTGAATCGGAATGGAACGCCTCAATGTCTGAACTGATAAATCCCAATAGCCACTTGCTGCTGTTAAAGTAAATACTGTTAACGCTCATCTCTCTCTCTCTCTTGCTGTTAATCACAGCGAGAGAGTGAGAACGGTTGCATTTCGTAACTTTACTTCGATCCGATTTTAACAGAGGCGAAATAACATTTGCCTCACTTTGGTTTCGCAACTCTCGCGTAAAATGGAACACTGAGACATATGGAAACGAATTAGTTAATGCTTAAACATGGTCAATGCAACACTTAATTTATTACTACACCTAGACAAATACATTTATAAATAATACTTGTCACAACAGTAAAAGCAATTGTAACTTGACACACAGTTATAAATTGTGTTGAATGTAAGTTCGCGACTTACAACAAACCACTTTGCATTTTGCAACTGCAATCCAAAAATGACAAAAAACCGGCTGCACGATGTTGTTGTTTTTGTTGGTGTAGCGCATACTTCAACGTTTACAATGCGCTGTCATTGTGTGAGTATGTGTGAGAGCGAGGGAGAGTGAGAGCGCTCTGGTACGGTTTGGGAAGTGGAACGGCAATGTTAAAGCTTTTCAGTTAACGACAGCGACTGCGCTGGTGTTGTGTCTGTCTCTCGTCTGTCTGGCACGGCGCGACTATTTCGTTTTATTTTAATAATTATCGTGGTTGTTGTTGCCGTTGTTGCTGCTATTGCTGTCGCCATAACATCGTTGTTGTTGTTGTTGTTTTTGTTGTTGTGGCGAAAAGCGCAAAACAATTGTTGTCTGATTTACAGCGCGCGCATACAGCCATAGGGAGAGCGAGCGACAGACAAAGAGCGAGAAAGAGAGCGTAACGCAGCGCACACAGATACGAAATGCACAAATACAAATGAGAGACGACGTTTCAAGCATATTCGAGTAGCTTTCATATGGGCGAAACATTCAAGTCGCCGCAGTTGAACTTTGCGTGCGTCTCAGTTCGTTTCGTTCACGCTGTTGTTTGTCCGCGCGCAAATTCGTCGCATTACAATACAGCACCAGAAGCAGAAGTAGCAGCAGCAACAACAATAACACCACACAATCTACAATCTTACATATGTAGTACATATATATTCGTAATAATAATATTCGCCGTCTAAGTTTTCTTTTGTTTAAAAACAACAATAACAACAACAACGACAGCACCAGCAGCAGCAGCAGCATAAATAAAGCTTACCACAACAGCCTAAACAAATAAATAACTAAAACGTATAATAATAATAAACATACATACCGTATAACAAAACACACAAACACATTACGTGTATGTAGCTAGCGTTCCTCTACTCAAATCATTCCTACAATATTATAAAGTATAAAAACAACAAGAGCAACAACAACAGCAGCATAAGCATTGCAAAATTACACGCAAAACAAGAACAACAACAACAACAACTACAGCAGCAGCAGCAATAGCAATAGCAAAAGATGAAGAAGAAGCAGCAACAGCAGCAACAATAACAGCACTGTTAATGTACGACACATAACACATGTAAAAAAAAAAATAGTGTGCATGTGGTTAGAAAAATTCGCATAATATCAAAAAATACCAATTAAATTTTATCAAATTGTTTGTATGTGTATGTGTCAAAAAAAAAAAAACGAAAAAAATGATGTGTCAAACTTAGAAAAACGAAATAAATTGATAAGAGAAATTATAACAAATAAAATTAATCACAATTAAATAAATAACTAACGCAATTCCTAAACAAATATTAGCTATAAAATACACAAAATTAAACAAAACAACAACTAACAACAAAAGGTGAGTTTATGAAGACATTTAGTGTTATCAAGCCATGTGCATTATTTTAGACAGCAGTGTAAAAAACAAAACAACCGCATTACAATTTTGCATTTTCGGCAAAAAATATAACAAAGCTAATTAGATACTTATGTATATGAAAAGAGTTTTTTTTTTTGTCGCATTCCGGCGACTTCCTGTCAACACAAAAACAAAAGCAAACATAGACTGCGACGACATCAGCAACAAATTTTTCAAACATAAAACAAAAACAACAAAAAACCAGAAATAGTAAAATTAAACACAAAATATGTCCGCTGGCCACATAAATGCAATAAATTTGAAAATCAACGCCTCATAGATAAATACTAAAATATAAATAAATGCGAATAGAATTCGAATGCTCTTAAAAACCCTTAACGTATATTTGTTGTTGGTTGTTCAGGTTTTTTTTTTTGTTTTGGCTGTCATAAAAATGTTGCAATAAATAACACAAAACCAAAATATTTCAAATTCTATAAAAATATGAACAACTGAATGCCTTGAGACAACATATATTATTTATTTTTTTGTCTTATTTGGGCTTGAGGGGGCGTTATGTGTTAGAAATATATGACAACAATGAAATGTATAGATCATAACTATATATTTAGTGTAGAAACACTTGTTGTTCTAGTTTTTTGCCTGAAAAAGAGTTTCGAAACCTCAAGAACCTCTAGTTCTAGTTCTAGTTTAATATTATTATCAAGAGGCAGCATCGAGAAACAATGCCACATTTTAGATTTCCGCCTATGGCATGTGGCATAAATTCAAATGCCCAAAGACTCGAGAAATACTAGACGAAAATAAAGAGCAAACTTGTCTTCGTTTGTTTGTGTGTGTGTTAAAGAGAGAGGGAGAGAGACTAGAAGACCGACCTCACTCTCTCTTTGAGTCACATTCCCTTCCTCTTTCAAGCTCTTTCTCTCTCTCTCACTCTCTAGAGTTTAGTAGGCAAATCACTTCCGTTCAATGAACCCATGCGTAAGCTAGAGCCAAGGAAGTAACTCTGCTTTTCGACTTTTTGCTTTCTGTTTGTGACTCCGACTCAGTCTGGGGTCTCTATCATGCTATGCTTCTACTCTCCCTCTATTTCTTTCTCTCTGAAGCAGCACACGTGCACCAACATATGACGATGAGCCAGAGAAAGAAACATAGAAATGCTTGTACATATGTTAAGCTTGAGCTGTCGTCAATCTTGTGTTCTGGTTGGAAATATAAACCTTAGAGCTTAGTCCAAGAGACATTTGCAGCAGATCAATGTGGCAAAAAGTTCTTAAAAAACCACACAATTGCAACAATAAATTAATCGAAAGCTAATTAAACAACTGACGCGATACACAGTTAATAACGCAGACAAAAGCAGGCGAACAACAACAATAAAAACAACCAAGGTCTTTTACTTATAGCTTTTGTTGTTGTTCTTATCAAGCGTCTGACTGCTTGACTGACTGCTGCTTCTGACCGAACGAACGGTCTCTTATCAATGGTGTGTTTCGCAGAATGGAATTGAGTTCATAATGCGGCAGCACCAGGCACATGCATGCCTATATGCATATAGATACTTGTACATTGAGCAGATATCACAAGCACAGCACCTATAACAGAATCACGAATCAAGACACCCACGTGACCAAATCGAAAAACTTGAATAATTTAGATTAGTGTTTGCAGATTTTTGTATCTTTGCTTTAGAGAAAAGCTATCCAAGATCTTGAAAATCGAAACGCAATAGAAATCCGAACCCAAATATCACACTTTTATACACAGACACCCACACAAAGACGCACAACAATCTCGGTCTGGGTCAAAGTCTAGCAAGACTTTTTGTTTGATTTCGTTTACTTGTTTTTGTTTTGATTTCCTTAGTGCTTTTGGCCAGTTTTGTTTTCAGACGCTGCTGCTGCTGCGTTAATACCGTTTGCCATTCAACAGCTGTTGCGTATACGCACTAGAAGTGCATGAAAGAAGCATTCTTATATATTGTATGCAGCAGCTATAAGTTCATAGCTAAAAATCCGGTTATAACTGGGTTTTTCTAATCACTTCAACACAAAGCTGACATGCTGCCTTTGTGTGATATTGCTAAAGTGTGCTAGTGAATGGATGGATTTACGTCACACACACACACACACTCATACAGACGCAAAGGAGGCGGCACATTATTAGTCAGACCGCTGACTGACCTAAGACCAATAAATATATATTTTATAATGCGAAAAAAAGTCCAAAAATGAAATGAAAAATACAAAAAGAAAAGAAACACTCACATCAAAGCCAGACGAGAGAAAATTGTTGACAGATGAGTGCGAGAATTTCTGTATAGCGAATTGTGAATGTTTCATTGATAAAATTTATAGAAAAACTGAATGCTAGATGCCAATAAAAACAAACAAAAGTCTGCCGTTGATTATGTAATAAATCTAAAGTAAGGCCGCTCGACTTGTCGCCTCGCCGCATGTAAGTCAAAATCGCATATTTATGTTTCATATATATGTTTGTGTACATTCCTGTGGGCGTCACAGTGATTAGCAATTCTTGCTCGGCAAAGAAAATGACATTTTGCTAGAGGCTCAAACAAATATGATGT
The DNA here is from genome assembly GCA_035044725.1 of Scaptomyza caliginosa. Taxonomy (NCBI): domain Eukaryota; kingdom Metazoa; phylum Arthropoda; class Insecta; order Diptera; family Drosophilidae; genus Scaptomyza; species Scaptomyza caliginosa. The sequence continues at coordinate 115,174 of JAWNNR010000315.1, forward strand.
ATTGTCCATGCTATTTGGTCAGGTCGTGCGCTCAGCTGTTCTCAGCTGTGCTTAGCTCAAAGCATTTGCAATTAATGGTCAAAGCTGTGAAGCTTAAGTCGTCGTTAACACTGGCAAAGAAATGAGAGAGAAACATCCGTTTGTAATAAAAAAACACTTGGCATCGAGTTTTATGTTCTGTCTACGTCATTCTCAGTCAGCAACGTGTGCGGCTCCCGGTCCAGACAGCTGTCTGCAGCAGATAAGCGGATGCAGGGTGGCAAAGAGTGTTGCATTCTCGAGATTGGTGTGTGTGCGTGTGCGTGTGTGTGTTTGTGTGTGTGCAGTACTGATAAGGCATTGGGAATGGCAAACGGAAACGAGTTATCGCCAATGATAATGGTCGAGAGACCAGCGAGAAAAAGAGACAAAAAAACACACAAACCTAGTGTATATAAATCATGACAAAGCGCAGATGAACATACACTCAAAGAAATTTTTAAGAATTTCCATTATTAAATTGGTATCCATTTATGCTTTGCGTTAGTTTTGTTTGTGTCTTGGGCTTTCTTAGAAATTTGTCTGGACTGTCAGCAGACTTCAACCAGACTTCTGCTTCATCATCCAGATTGGCAACAGTGAGACGTGCCTGTGGCCTACATTTGACAAACACACACACAAACACAGAAAAGGAGGAAGAGGAAGAGAGCGAGAGGGTTGCTCTGTGTGTGTGTTTGTTGCCTTTTATTCGTATCGTTTATGCCCAGGCTGTCTCATCAATGATTTATTCGAATTTCGCGTGTTCTGCACACAAACACACACACACACACACACACGTACATATATTATGCATGCATGAGTGTGTGCGTCCTTTTTGCTGAGCTTGTGCTTTGGGGCTTGGCACACACACACACAGACACACACAAACATATACAAAATGCGCAACTTCCTGCTTTTATGTCTTTGCCTGCTTTGGTTGCTTTTGCCTTTTGGCCTTTGCCTCTACTTCATTTTCGCCTGTATGTATGTATATATCCTTGATTGCCAAAAACGAAATGTAGGTCAATAGAATTTGCCATGATTGCGTAATTTTTTCGTTTATTTAAAAAAAACTGGCTGACTTCTTGAAGCAGAACGTCTTGTTTAATACTTGAACACCATTTCGCCGAGTGTAGCGAGAGAGATAGGCAAGCGTTGGGGAACAAACAGTGCCAGACAGTTTCGATTACATCAGAACAAAGCCCAATGTCTAGCTGACTAACTGACTGGCCAAAGCTAATGACATGAGATATCATTAAGTAAAGCCAGACATCACACACATCAGGCTTTTGTATAAGCGAAACAAATCGTGCCGCCGTTTATCGAGGCCAAAAGTCGTAACATTTCATAGTTATAGCGTGTGCGCATATCTATGGAATCGTTATAGTCACTCCAGTCCAACACACCCAGTATAGCCGCATATAGTATATGCATATATAGTATACTCGTGTGTCTGGAACTTGTGTGTTTCGAAATTGCCGACGCCGATTGTCGTCTGCTGATTAAAAGCCGAAGCTTCTTGACAACAGTAAAATCGAAATGCGAATCACAATAATGTCAGGGCGTAAGGGGAAGGGGAGGAAAGCTGGCGAGTGGATTGAGGGGATTTTTTTTTGCCTATAGCTATTCGTTTTAAATGAGTTCGCATTAAATTTATTTTTTTGCTATATTTTGTTGATGGTCATTGGCCAAAAGTACAAAACAAAGAAGAAATCAAGATAGATATTTAAAATTCAAATTGTCTACGAGGCAAAGAATAAAAAACTAAAACTATGCATATGTAAATATCAAAATAAAATTCCTGACCACTGAGAATGTCTGCATGCGGCGAGTTTGCCTGGTGGCGGGAACTATCAAGGGCGAGAGCGGTTGTAGGGGGGGAGGGGATCACGCATAGGCCTCGAAAACGAAATGTTGTGAAAAAAAAATTGGTATGCGAGACGGTTAGCCGGTACGGCATGGCATGGAACGAAACGGAACGAGTAATATTCGCCCAGGCTTTGGGACAGCGGCGAGGAGCGAGTGGGATGGCAATAGTTAAAAATAGATAGACAAATTGTCGCGTCATGCGAAAGGCAGCGAGCAATAGGAATAGAAAAAACAAAATGCAATGCACACAAAAGCAACAGCAACAAAAGCAGCAGCAATAAAATTGCATCGTCGGCGTCTGGCTTAACTTTTTTTCGGCTATTTGGCTTTTCACTTTGTCTGCTCTTTTATTCAACGGAAGAGCAAGAGAGAGTGGGAGAGAGAGAGAGAGAGACAGAGGTTGAGCAAGCAACAACAAAAACAACAGTATTGCAAATTGCAGTCAAAATTTATTGTCTTCCCCGATGAATGTCTAGCAAATCAAACGAAATGTCTAAATTGTCTGCCTGTATAGCTTACGACACACACACGCAGACCCACACGCTAATATTTATGTGGCAGGGGCATGCACCCTGACGTTTGGACACATCAATTTTAGTCGAACGTAGCCAAACGATTTACGCTATCAAACAGTGCAAACCCATTAAAATGAATTCACTTGATGGCATAGCTAAGAGACCAAATGCTAAAGCAAGTATTTGCGTCTCTTTGGTCTATCAAAAAGTTATCGATTACGCAAGAAAAGTGAGATAAGTTTGGTATGCATAAAGCTGTAAGCGACCCATCTGTCTGTTTTTTTTTTGTTTTTTTCGCCACTCTCTAATCATTTATTTTTTGTTTTTATATATTTTTGTGTTGGCTAGATACGAAAGAACCAATTCAATGATAACTATATGTGGTTGATGAAAGTGCAATGGAAAAAACTTGAATTAAAACGCAATTTCCCTTTCTATTATTCATCGATGAGTATGAGTTATATTTATTGCGTATACGAAACAATGACTTTGATTGCGCGTCATGTGGCGTGCATGCGCCTTAAATCAGGCCAACAAGCGTTAACGACTTTTTGGCCTTTGCAGTAACGACACTCTTTCTATTGTTTCTTCAAGAGTTTCGAAAGGGATATGCTTTTTGGGTTTGGTTAGGACCATTGTTGCCGTGCGCTGTTAAACTAGTTTAGATTCTGACAACAGCCCACACTGACCCACATATGGAGATGAAGCGGCAAATGTTGTTACTGCAATAGTCAAAGGGTCTCAGTTGTGAGGGTTAGTGGCAGTAACAGTAACAGCAACGAGGTCAATGAGTCATTGGCCGGCGCACCCCTTCACAGACCCAACAACCCCTACACAGTTAACAAACCCTTGACGACATCCATAGATATTCATATATATATATATATATAAACCATAAAAAACAGACACACTTTACAATGGCAAATAGATAAAGCAATTTTTCGTAATATTTCGAAGCCTCTGTCAATATTTGCATGCAGCTACGTTGCCGGCAAGCTTAAAACAAACAAAAGCCAGACCCCACACCCTCACCAACGCCTTCTGCCCGCCTTCTAGTACCAAAAGTCGGGGCCAGTCGATGAGCTGGCTGCTGACTGCTGACTCTGACTGACTGGCAAGTCCAAGAGTAGAACAGAAGCGCCAAACAAACAACAGCGCAAAATCAACACAAAGTATGACACAATGTTGCACTAGGCGGACAGCGAGAGAGAGGGAGCAAGAGGGGCAGCAGGTTTGGGTTTGTTGTGGGTGGGTAGAGGGTAGTTACCGAGACAAGCGAAACCCAGGCAAATGCCAATGCGAATGCGGATGCGAACGTTTTCTTTCTTCTTTTTTTTATTATTTTTTTTTCTTTTTTGCGCCATAAAGCCGTAACTTAACGTTGATGGGTTTCCATCATCATCATCAACATCAACATCATCGTCATCATTGCAAACAGCAGGGGGTCGTTAGGAGGGCGATAAATTCAAGTCTAGACTTTCAGACCCTGTGAACTTAATTATGACAACAAAAGCTAGCACTCTTGTGTTTCTCTGTGTGTACACAGCAAAAAAAAAAAAAAAACAAAACAATGTAGAAAATAAATTAAATTTTCCTTTAGAAATGTTTCTTTTACATTTCTTGCTGTACGATTCGTTCAGTGTAGCCATGAACATTGTGTAACACCAAAAATAGAATAAAACAAATTTGCAATGGTAAAGAAATTGTAGCAAACATGGCGTTTACGCAATATGCTCACCATGCATTGCGCATACGCCGCGTGAATGAAGCAAAGTTGTTCACAGTAGATTTATGCATTAATCAATTCATTCGCTGCAGCGTGCTAGATGACGATGCATATGCTATAATGAATAAAGCACAACAACTACAACAAAAAAAATCATAACAGTTTTTTTTAAGTCGTTTCGTATTTTTTGTTTTTGCGATCATGTTCGTTTGAATGCACATGCACTCGCTAAAGGTCAAACAGCAGGCGGCAACAAAAAGTACAACAAAAAAAGAAAAGCTCGAGCCCATCATACCAGACAAGCTGTGCCCGAGACTCAGACTGAGAGAGGGCGATGTCTGCCTCGGAACATACATATATGTCTATATATACTGCCTGACTGCTCTGTCTCTGTTTGTGTGGTTTTTGCCTTTGCTTTAGTTAACTTTTAAGTTTGTTTTTCATTTTTACATTCGTTCGTTCCATTCATTTGCATGTTTGCCAGCAAACGCTTTGCGATTCTGTCTACGTTGTTGACGATTGCATCAAAAAAAGGGTTCAACTCTCAGCTTTGCTCGCTCTCTCCCTCTCTCTGCTGGAGCTCTGACGGAAACGGAAGCGTTGCCTTTCTCCTCGTTTCTTTTTACACTTGATATTGAAAAATGTTGCTTGTTTTTAATGTTAATTTGCCAACAAATTGTTGTATCTCGCCTGCAGCGTTTGTCAAAATGCCGGGCACAAAACTCAAAAAGTGATACCCAAAGTATATTTGCCAGAGCACTGAACAGAAATATGTCTACAATTAAAACTTATTAGAAATCCAAATTATATATGTTTTTCGCATATCAATCACAATTCTAAATGCACTTTTCCTTACTTTTACTCAGCTGTATTATATCAATTGGCGTCTACAAGTGCAATTCCACATCAATGGCATAATAAAAATGCAAATTCGAATGTTTATTCATATATATATAGTACATATTTGGGATGATTTTTTCATTGCTGTCTGCTGTCTGGCATTCGACTGACGTCAGTTGCTGAAACATTTTGCACTCTTGCATATATGTATATATTTTTAATTTTGTTTCAATGTTTATCAGACGCCACGTCCGACGTATACGTGATGCGGTACAGCTGCTTGAGACCTTATACCCTCTTGTACCCGCAAACACCGCGCTCCCTACTCTTTAGCTAGAATTGGCAGAGATTACAAAGTATTTGGACACAAAAATTGCATCACATTTCTAGCTAGACATTTGTGTGTAAGTGTATAACTATATATATATATATATATGCATCAAATCAAGTCATAACAAATTCCTTCAAGTTCAATGTCATCTATTTTGCTGTATACACATGTATTTGTATTATCATAATAAAGCGGCGATTCTGGACTTGAGCTTAACTGAGCCGATTTTGAGTTGATGCGAGTTCAGTTTAGTTTAGAAAGCAACGATCAGCGAGCAACATCAAGGTTAGACCTTGACATCAATTAGGGTGTCAGTGATCCGACGAAATAAAAAAATATCAACTCAAATATCATACTATATCATGATATATATGGGATGTACAATGTACAATGCACTTGACAGTCATTAGCGCTATCATCATAATCATTGAGTTAATAGCTTAAAGAATATGCATACATTTGATAACGAAACTGACCACGATTTTCTTCTAAGAATCTCATAAGTTTTCGCTTAGTGTATTTAGTATAACACCTCACCCTCACACTTGTATTGTCAATTGAATTGTCAGCCTCCAAATTGCCCGATTATCATATCGTTTGAGCTCAGTCTTTGTCAAATATATATAACTGCTTCGGTCAAGGAACCTGCCTGCCGTCCATGTGTTTTTCTTCTCTCTGTTTTTGGACACTTTCCCCCCTTTTTGCCACTGGTTTTTGTGCATTGGCGTTGCAAACAAGTTAAACAACACACGCTGCCAACAGACTTACACAACGCACACACACGCACACGCATGCTGTGCACAGTGAGTGGCACACAGTTGCTGTTGCCCACTCAGACTGAGAGGAGATCAGTGCGTCAGCTAAAAATAGCCACAAAGTCCATTTAAGTTGCACAATTCGAAGGCGGACAAGCTGACTTGGCTAAGAACTAAATCGCTGTCCAGATACTCAACAAATATTAATGCTAAGACCATAATGACATTAGCTTAATGTGTCACTTGAATTTATAGCATGTTCTTGCAGAGGACAAGAAATGTAATTGAAATGATTTGAATTGCTTTCACTTGAAATGTTATTTTTTTAGCAACTTCCAACAATACAACAAACTTAACTGTTTAAGCAATATTGTTATCTCGCTCGCACTGTAGGCTGTTCCAACACGTTGCACAGACCATGTGAGTCTGTCAGTCGAGTATCAGTGAGTTAGGGTATCTATACACACGTGTGTGTGTTTGTTTTTAGATACGTCTGTTGGCGCAGACGCGCTCAATCAGTCACCTGCGATAAAACAGCAACAATGCGGTGTGCAATTAAAGCACAAAGTAAAAAAACAACCTAAAACAACAGCAACACAAAAAACAGACAGACAAAAAAAAAAGAAACTGCGCTGAGCCGGTTGAGTCACCTGTCCGCTGCTGTTGGCTTTTGGCTGCGCTGTCAGCTGCAACGTTGGCAGCGACATCGACTGGGAATGCGCAAAAGTCTAAAGTGCCACTTGTTATTATTGTTGTTGTTGTTTTTGTTGTTCAGACCAGACAGCAACAACAAACACGCGCACACATACACATACACATATTTACCCTGCAATTGCAGTCACACACAAACACACACACACGCACACACAGAGCAACATTGTTGACATATTCGTTGTACATTTTAATTTAAAGTTGATTATTACCTTATATATCTTTCTTTTTCTGTCATTTTTTGTATTTAATATAATCGCAAGCATTTCTCTTTTTTTTTTTGTTATTTTCGCTTTTCATTGATGTGTTTGTGTGTGTGTGTATTGTGTGGTTTCTGTCTACACAACAACAGGGTCTGTGACCGTCAACATCAACGTCGACGTCGACAACGGAGGCCTCTCTCTGTCTGCAGAGACATACATATGTATATATCATTGCTATTCAGACATAGCATTAGTATAAGTATAACATGTCTGCCTGTGGGGCTAGGCTAGCTAAAGCTAATGCTGACTGGCTGGCTGGCTAGTTGGTTGGGTTTGCTTGCTTCTGTTGAGTTTGTTTATCGCCTCTGCTCTGTCACACACACACACACACACGAACGCAGACGATATTGCGCATGTGTGTTGTTGCTTAATATCGCTTAAGTCGTCTGCTATCTAGTCTAGACGCATACGCATTTATATATATACACATATGTGTGTAAAATATGTATGTATAACTGTATAGTATCTACATGAGAATGAAATAGTTGTTTATTGTTTCCACTGTTTTTTTTTTCTTTTTTTTTCTGTGGCACAATTATCATTGCAAAGTATTTTAGCGAGTATTTTTCCAACGTATTTTTAGCTTTATGCATATTTTTGTTACCATAAAATAATCAAAACATTTCGTAAACGGCCTGTTTTTGTTTATATTTTGTATTCAGACGATTTTTGAATGATTTGCTTAATTAAACAAGCTACTGGCACACAATTAGATTTTTCATTTGGGATATCCCATGCATAAATTGTAATTACCTAACTAATATTGCGCATACGACACGTTGCACTTGGAACTGTAACTTACTTGTTTACTCATTCTATTTGATTGCAGGCCACGTTTTGTTGATCGCCATTGCTGTGGCCGTGTGTCTAGTTTGTGGCAGTGTGCTTGTGATAACTGTGATTACACTGCGACGCGGTGGCAACACCTCAATAGCAATCGGAACAACAACCGGAACAACAACGCGACGCATACGCCACAACAAGCAACGCTCGTCGCAAAGACGGCGCAGCAGCAACAGCAACAGCAACAACACACAGCTATCAGCTGGCAGCGGTGGCAATTGGGGCAGGAGTGCGACAGGCAACGAGGGGACTGCCTTTGCTCTGGCCCTACCACTAACACAAACAACAGCAGCAGCAGCAGCAGCAGCAGCAACACCAACAGCAGCCGTAGCAGCAGCAGCAGCATCGCCAACAACAACAGCAACAACACTTTTGTCAACCAAGCCGGAACATTCTGTACCCGTAAGTAGAAAGATTTAAATAAACTTAGCAAAGTAGGGTCGGAAAATCGTTATAGCTCAGAATGTTAAAGATACTTTAGACACAACATTAGGTAAAAACTTGTATTTTCCCCATTGGGAACACAAGCATGCAACATGCCATTTGAAAACGCGTAGAGCAAAAAAAAAACAAAAAAGCAAGAAAAGGGGAGAAAATGATGAGGGAAAAACCAGCAAGGTAAAAAGCTAAATGCAAAGCAGAGAGCCAGTAAAAGTAAGAAACAATGCAAAAAAGACGACAACGTCGACCAACGACACGTGTCAAACGATTTTTTTTTTGTCTTTCGTTGCGCTAACGCTGCTTTCTCTTTGCGCTTCGTTTCTTCTACTTCGTTCTGCATTGCCTTTTGGATAAGAGCCTGCAGCGGAGCGAGAGAGAGAGAGACACACACGCACACACACAGACACAAAGGCAACCACTTTAATATGTGCGAGTGGGTGGCTGGGTGGTAAGCATGTGGTGGCAAAGTCCTTGAAGCAACAGCTCCCAACTGAATGGCAGAAATTCGAGCTGTGCTTACATAATACAACAGTGCTGACAACTTGGCTGTGAATTTGGCAGTTTTCCGGCTGGGTTACATTATGTTTAAGGGCTAGAACTTGGCAGCTTTTTTTTGGTTTCGTTTTGCGACAACACTGCTTTGGCTCAACTAATGCATAGGGAGCTAGGCTTCCAGCTGCTGTTTGCCCATTGAATTTGTGCTTTCTTGCCGTGTGTTATGCAACGACGAGACAAGATGGAACGTGCGCCGTCTGGGCCATTATTGTGCAAAAAAGAAAAGAAAAAAGTATCTGACGGATGCATGGCACGTTTATCTGTCTCCTTGTATGTGTGCCTTGAATTTCGTTCAGTGGCCAGAATTGCGTTATGTCTTTATTATAATCGAAGTAAATTGAATTTGTTTGCACTTCTTTTCACAAAACAAGACAGGCTCGGCTACTTTATGCCACATTCAGTTAACGCCTGCATGTATTTAATGTGTGGGCTGCAAGTTAAAGACCAAAGCACAATGCCGCCAGCTAAAACCGCAAGGCAATGTCAAAAGATAATGATGATTAAGCTGATGAGGAAAAGCAGAACGACCACGAAGACGTTTGACAAATTATTGTACGCTGCGATGACAACTCAAAACATAGTTGGTTATTTATTACAAGCCTACATACAACACAGTGTGTGTGTGTGTGTGTGAATTCGCATTGTATTTGACGAGCTATGGCAAACCACCTAGCAAATGAAAAACACAGTGAACGCTAAGAAATTGAAACTTTTTATATTAAATCCCCAAAGAATAGAAGCTAATACATTTTTTAATGCCACCACTGTACCCGCAAACAGTTAATCACTTAGTGTTTTAACCTTAAAACTAAAGCTTTCAATTTTTTTAAGCCCCCACTGTACTTACCTGCACTGACAAACACTCATGCCATTGCATATGCATACATCGCAAAAGCTGCCATATCATCTGGCCATCAAAAGAAACACACACACACACATGTATTTACATATATGCATGCGTGACTTGACATTTAGAACAGAGACGGAAGCGTTGCGTGGGCGTCGTAACTGGTGCTGCCGCCAGGGCTGCTGGGAGTCTAGCAGCAGAAGCAGAAGCAGCAGCAGCAGCCAACGCAATAAGAAACACAATTGTTGCTAATAACCCAAGGCGTTTGCCAACAACTTTCACAGGCGAAGCGACGAACGTGTGTGTTTTAATCGAATTTTATTTGCCGCCGTTAGCCAATGAATAATTCAATTTGATTATTAAATATGTGCGTCTATTCGCACCCAGACAAACGCCATGACGGGCAGCAGCGCGGCACGTTTTATTATTACCGTTTAATATACGTTTGATGCACGCACACACGTAGCGACGTATCAAAATAATTAGAATTACATTACATACAAATTAACAAGCACAATTTTAAAACAATACACACACTTAAAAAAAATATGTAAAAAAAAATGTTCTCACGATCGCGGTTTTTTTTTATGTTGTCATACTTTTGATTAAAGAATTTGTAATAGTTCGGGGTGAATGCCAAATGCCCTGAGCTGTTTTAGATCACAACACAATTTTCAATGTTCATTTACAGATGTAAATGTGCTTGCATATTTTGTATAATTAAAATGGGGTGGGGTTTGCAACTTGTAAGGTAGAGAACGTCTGAAGATAAACGAATTATTTGCTAGATTTGTCATTTGTCACGCTCACTTGAACACATCAATCGGCAGGTGTGTGCGGATGGGGGAGGGGTAGTCGGCACACAAAAAAAAAATGTATTCAATGTGGGACACACAGCGAATGAATCGTGTCAACGGCAACGAACACAACACGTTCAATATACATACACACACATACATATGTGCATGTGTAGATGCTTATGAATGACGCGCGATCAGTACCGTTAGTCGGCAAAGATTGCTTTAAATTTGGTTTTTTGCGCAAGTTGCACAGCTCTTACACGCGCACCTTCAATAGTTATGCACACCCGACGTACTCAACTAATTGCGGCACATATATACTTTATTGTCCACTGTATATTAGCCCAATTAGGCGGATTTTATATTTCACTACCGATTTGCGAGTCACTGAACTTTTCACAGATGCCAATTGGACTAATGGCGTTGCCACTTCTTATCGATATTATTTGCATATGCTTTCAATCAAGCGCCAACTCTCTTATTCAAATTGGTATGTATGTAGAATGGAATCTCTTCGTTCTCCTACTCAGATTTAGGAATTTTTCTATTTCTATGGCTTATTGTTAACAATTTGTAAAGGGCTAACAGGCAATTAATTAAATTATTTCCATGCCGCCTATCGATTTGATTTACTTTCGATAAACAGACTTTGTGCCAGGGCTGCAATCCAGAAATGAAATACCGCGTCAATTTTATCTTTTTGCGTGTGTAAATCGCATAATCCAAGATTAATATTTAAAGCATCAAAAATATGGCTGCCACAAACATTAGCAGACGTCGCAAAAAACAAAAAGCATTAGACCTTGGCGATTATCATGCACAATTTGAAAAGTTAGAAATCAGCCAGCAACAAATCCCTAAAACAACAACAAGCATGGTGGAAAACGTGAAAGTTAATTCCGCCACCCTAAGAGGCAGCATACGTGGGCGTGGCGGTAGGCGTGTCCGCTCATGTCCCAGAATACCAACGCCAGAGCGTTTCGTGCCCCAAGAACTGGACGCAGTGGATCAGATGACTTCGGCGGATTTTCGTCATGACTTTGCAGCACACCTGGAAAATATGCGTCTTAAGCAGAAAAATCAGCAGCACATGCACTTCTTTCAGACAGCTTTCGAGGAGAACCAGCATCTGATCAAGGGACGCACCATTCTGGTCCTAAGCTGTGGCACCGGCACCCTGGCACTGATGGCTGCACAAGCAGGCGCCGCTTGTGTCTATGCCATAGACTACTCAAATGTTACCGACTACGCCAAGCTGGTGGTGAAGCAGAATAGCTATGACCATGTCATCAAGGTGCTTCACGGACCAGTCTGTAATATAAAGCTGCCCCAACCAATCGATGGCATCGTGTGCAACTGGATGGGTCATTGTTTGCTCTATGAATCGGAGCTGGTGCAGGTGCTTGAGGCGCGAGATCGTTGGCTCAAGCCCAACGGCTTCATATTGCCAGATTTGGGCTCACTTTATCTGTTGGGCGCTGGCGATCATAGACTAAAGAACGATCGCTGCAATTGGTGGCTCAATGTCTATGGCTTCAATATGAACGCCATGCGTCGCTATGCATTGGCGGAGCCACGTTTTGCCAAGATGTCAGGCAATGAACTGCTTACATTGGCGCATAAGATTCTGAGTTTGGATTTGCGCACAGCCAGCTTAAAGGATTTACAAATCTCTCGAGAAATTCGACTGCAGGTGCAGGAGCAGGGTTTCTTAGAGTGCTTTGTCTTGTACTTTGATGTGGAGTTCAGTCGCGCCCATCAGCCTCTAAAGCTTAGCTGCAATCCGTGCCTGCAAACTCCACTCAAATCCTTGTGGTTCCAAACCCAGCTCTTTGTGGAACAACCGTTTGTAATGCGCCCCCGTGTCTGCTACACGGGTCATCTATTATTCAAGGCTCTCTCACACGAGCAACCACTCAATCTCAATCAAATGGAAATACAAATTGAGCTCTTTGAGAGCCAAGATAATGTGGATCGGGGGAACCTAGTGGTGCTCAAACGTTGGCTGCTATTGCCGCGCTTTCAAACTGTTCGGGAAGTGGCCAGCTGTCAGGATAGGCAGCTGGCCTTTGACAAGCAGCATTATCGTAAAGTTTAAGCTTAAAATTAACCAAGTTAAAGCATTATACTTATGTAAATCTTTTATCTTTTGTTGCAGATGCTATCGGTACAGACGGCCGGCTGCGCGGGAATGGAGCGGCTTGGCGTTCCGACCCGCACATCATTGAGCACACCACCCGATGATAGGTAGTTAAATGGCTAAGCATTGTCAGCGTTGTCAGCGTTACTAATCTTGATTTTTGTTTCATTTTCAGGGATCAATTTAGATGTAGAATGCGCGTTGATGCGCTCCAAGCACGTGAACTTCTTGCCGTTCGAGGAGAAACTTTGATTCGCAGCAGCAGCAGCAGCAGTAGCAGTAACAATCAGCAACAACAGCAACACCATCATTATCATCACAACAATAAGCAACAACATTCCCACCATCAACATCAACAGCAGCAACATTATCTTTACCAACAACAACAGCAGCAGCAGCAGCAACAACAACGCATGACAACTCCGCCCCCGCAAAACTCAAGCGCCAGCAGCAGTTGCAGCAGCAGCTGTGGCAACAACTACACTAGCTACAATAACAACATCAACAATAACACGCATAACAATAGTATTAACCAATTTGGAGGTAGCAACAATGTGGCACGTGGCGGCATTGAGGCAACAACATTGAAATATGGCAACACGGGCAGTGGGAGCTTTAAGGGTGAACTCAGCAATTCATCGTGTACATCGTCAACATCATCGTGTGGCTCCCTAAACAGCCACAGTGCGGATCATCATCAACATTACCAATATCAGCTGCAGCAACAGCAGACGCCCCGCTGCCCACATCATGTACCACTGCCGGACAGCGAGTACGGACAGGATCGTCATTTGCAAATACGCAGCAGCTATCAGGTAAGTTCGGCACAGTGCGCACACGCATAGAAACTTGGTATCCAAACTAATCCATGCCTAATATTGTTTTAGCAATCGGAAATCACACGCTCCTATACGAAGCCGCCGCCCAATAAGACCGTACGCGATGTGCCCGAACAAATTTGTGCCGCTGCTGCCGTTGCCAATTATCGTTTGACAACATGCGCATCCAGCTCGAATGCCTCCACGTCCAATGTTTCGTCCGCAGCAAATGCCCTGGCAGCCACCAAATCCAAGCCGAATGCCATAACCAAGTTCTTTTCACGCATCAGTTCACCCAAATCGCCAACGGGAGCGGGCAGCAGTGCGGCAGCAGGAGCAGGAGCGGGTACAACGCCAGCGCCAAGCTCCTCCTCGCTTGCCTCATCCGCTTCAATGTCCTCATCAGCATCCAGCATTCCCTCCTGTGTGTCGGCATCCTCATCAGCCTCATCGTTGGCTGCCGCACCACTACAAACGCTGCCCATATCCAATGCGGCAACACTCAAGAGCACCGCCTGCAGCTTTGGCAGCACGGCAGCAACAGCTGCTGTTACGCAGGAGCCAAGTGAGGAGCAGGAGGAGACAACGCAATAATTCCAATTGGAGTCCAGATTTAAAAACAAACACAAACACACACAAATATATATATATATATATATAAATACTTATATACGATAATAGAAATCTGTTCAAGAACTTCGCGCTGGCACGAAAAGACTGTTTATTAGTCAGAATTTAATTTGTAAAACGTTGATGTAAAAGAAGATGACACAAACACACAAACAGAAACAGAAACACTCTTTTTTAGTTATTGTACCGTTTCCATATATATATATTGTGTCGCATGCTTAAAAAGTTAATTTATATACACAGAGAAGAGACAAAGCATAGAAACAGTACGATACATATTGTATTTTGATTATATAAACATAAATTTATATAGTTTTTAACACACTTTAACTAACAACTCCCACCATCACCGCAAATCATACAATCTCTGATTTGTTTGCTGGAACACAGACAACCAATTATTTGTTTTCCTTTTTCTTTTTTTTTTACTTCAATTAGAATTTGATATGTATATTTGTAGAGATCTTTTGTATATAGCCAATGAATGAATAGAGAGATACGAAATGTTAGCGAAATTTGAAATCTTTTTTTTCTTTCGATTTACTATTTGTATTTGAATTTGAATTCCCTACCCAAACCTAACCCTTGCCGTATTATGTGTTCAAGCAAGTCCCCTAACAAACCCAAACCCTAAGCCGGACCCCAATCAAACTGACTGCCTTTCACCAGCCCAGCCTGGGCAGGGCAGACCCCTTGGTTGGGGTTTGGGGCTAGCGAGCAGGTGTGTAAATTTTTTATCGATTTAGTTTAGCCAAATAGCGCAAATGAAAAACAAAAAAAAATCATAATAAAATTAAACGCTATGGTATGTATAATATATATACATATAAATAATGTGTAATAGTTATTATAAACATATATATATATATGATTAACTGTATGTATGTATGTACATATATTACGATTGTACACAGCAATGTAAATTTTAAGCACAAATCTCAAAAACAAAAAAAATATATATGAAAAAAAAAGAATGCAATTAATTTGCAAGAAAATATAAAAGACCGTTTGAAAAGCAAAACAAAAAAAAACAAAAAAGCAAAAATTTTAATTATTTTTTATTTCTAGCATTTGGCGTCGTTACTTTTCGAGTAAAAATTAATACCAAATAAGATAAAAGTGAAGAAAAATACTATAATACTAAATATATATATATATATTTTTTTTGCCTTTGGTCCTAGACGAGTTAGAGCGAGAGTGAGAAGGGAGTATATGATATAATTAATCAATTTAGATGCAGAACCAGCAAATTCCAATCAAATCACTTTAACGCGAGTGGCATTATCCAACTAAAAACTATATATAATAAAGCATAGTTTTTAGGTCAAAAAAATTCCAAAAGAAAATAAATCATAGATTCATTGAATGGTTTCAATACTTACGATCCATTACGATAGATGAAAACGTATAGAAAACTAGATAATGTATTTAATAATAACTAACTAAATAAGTCCTAAGAGCCATTTTAGTAGAACTCGATGAGTAAATGAAAAGCAAAGCAAAGCCATTGACTGATATTTTATACATATATATCTATATATATATATATATATATATATATATACATACGCATAATGTACATATACTACAATTAATACTTAGCAGGGAAATCGAAGAAGGGGGCAAATATTTCATTTCAAAATTCCACTTTAAACAAAAAATAAACTAAATAAAAAAAAAGCAATTGGCCTAATTCATAGTTTTCAGTTAAATTTCAATTTGTATCAAGCCAATGTGATTAATAATAATTTAACGAAAAAGAAAAAAGAAGAATCAGCAAAGCGAAGTGAGGTTAACTAAATACTAGCGAAATTTTTTAATAAAATGGACATTCAAAACCAGCAAACAGCATAAAGAAAAAAACGCATATATATATATATCTATATATTAAAGAAGAACGCAAAAGAAAACACAAAACGTGAAAAATACATAATACTATATTAAAATTATTACTCATTATTGTTGTTGTCTCATGAATATATAACATTGAAATCTAACAAAAAAAACCAAACAATTTGTATTTAACGTTTAGCGGAAAACTAGCTGAAATTGCAAGCAGTTGCAAAGCAGTGGTAAGTAAACAAGCAGTGGAAGTAAGTGTACGAGACCAGCAAGCAATTCAAGCAGTTGAAATGATAAGAATTTTTATCTTAGCAAAAAGAGTGGAAAAAAATGTCTTGACTTAAAATCAATTATTAAATACAATCTGTTTTGTCACACATGATGAACAAGTAATAGCAGAAAATCATTCTTAATCCCACTGTTACCGGGCATTATTCAACAACAACAACAACAACTTATAAACCACTCCATATTGCCTGAGCTCTGATGACACGCAAAATTTATATTTAACGGGAAGGCGATGTGAAATACTCACGTAATTCTTATCGAACCGCTGAGGAGAGTCCATAAGGCGAAAAAGAATAACGCATGTGGCAAAAAATAACATAAATATAATTAAAACACTAGACGATAAGCCAATTCGTATGCACAGTGCAAGCTGGCAAGTTCATTGAAAAATAACATTGAACAGCAAGAACAAAAAACAAAAAACTTGTGAATTTGTCATCAAACATAAAAAAGCAATTACAAATACAGACGCCGTTATCGCAGTCACATAGTGACATCCAGCAAAATGTCACAGATCTATCAGAAATCACAGGTGGCGGAATGTAATGGCAAAAATGGTCAACCCATTTGGCTGATCTACAAGGGAAATGTGTATGATGTGACGGAATTTGTTAAGGAACATCCGGGTGGTGCTGATCTGATACTTGAGGTAGCCGGCAAGGATGCAACGAAGGCTTTCAACAGCGCCGGACACTCACAGGATGCAGTGGATCAGCTCAAACTGTTTAAAATCGGTGAGGTGGCCATCAATGAGGAGCCAAGGGCACAGACAGCAACGAAGCCAGCGTTAACCAAGTCTGCAAAATCCACATTGTCAATGCAGGGTGAGGTGAAGCAAGCGGAGAAGGCCAGTAACAGTTTCCTCTGCTGTTGCTGAGCTTAAGGATAACAATAGAAGTAGTTGTAGTAGTTTATAGCATTATTTGTTTAGTAACTAACGTCCAGGTCCATGCCATACATAGTCATTAACTAATAAGTATAGAATATATATTAAGTGTAAGAACAAGATCAACTTTGTTTGCGTAACGCAATGTGAATAAAACGTTTTAGTAGAAATTCACTGTAAACTTTAAACTACTGCTCCTCTTCTCAACAATTTGCACTATGATACTATTGGACTAAGTTTCGAATGTCACTGTGGACATGGACGTGTCATCCGGCTCTGTTTGCCTGCTTGGCTGCAGCACATGGCAGGCGGCATCATACAGTTCTGTGGAGAAGCTGCCCACATTGTGGACCGTATGATTGCGTAGATAGTGATAGAAGCGGCTGGAGCGACGCTCCAAGCCAGCGCGTTGCTTCTCGCTGCGACAAATCGCTCGCATCGCTGGCTCAAAGTCCAGGGAGCGAGCCGTGGACGTGCGTAGACAATAACTGCCCAATTGATCCACCAAATTATGCCTGGAAAGAGAGAACTTGTAAGCACTTTGATAGGAACTAAAAGCATCTGTAACTTACCTCTGTTCCGTCTTGTCAAAGAGATTGTAGGCATAGTTCTTGGATGCCAGACACGTGCTGACGGCTTGCTCCACCAACGAATGAGCCAGCTGTTCGCTGAGGTGCGGCTGCAAGCGATCATTGCTGCCCTCCAGCTGAGGACCTGCAGCGTCCAGCAGTGCTGCCGTCGACAGATGCTCATAAAAGGAAGCCAACGTGCGCATTGGACCAACTGGAGTTTCGTTCATTTTGCTGTTGTTGTTGTTGTTGTTGTTGCTGAGCCACGCTTTCTTTGGTGAACCAGACTTTCGCTTGCCGGAGCGTCTTGGTGGCGGCACACTTTGCCGATCCGGCTGCAACAGCGTTGAGTGGCGTATGAACTCGTTAAGATTCAAGCGCAGCAATCGAAAATCAACTGGAAAGGGTATAAAATGCAAAACATTTTGTGCCATGGTATAGAACTCAAAGAGATGCTGATGTATGTGCACGCCATCCTCGGTGGTAAGTCGTGGAGATTTGCTAGGAGATTTGGCTGCGCCAACTAAGTGGGATTGCAATCTTGAGGTGGGTGCATCGCCGCCACTTTGTATGAAGAACTGCAATTCCATAAGAGTTTTGCGCAGATTCTGTTTATTATACAGATAGAGGGATATCAGTTCGTTCAATTCAATTGGGCAGTTCTCCATCAAGGCCAGCACGGCAAGAAATCGAGAGATATTCAATGCATTCGGTGCTTGAAAATTGATTTTGTTCTGCTGTATCAAACGCTGGAGGTGCGCACAATTTGGATCGGTGGCAACAATAATGACCGGACGCTTGGAACTAGCCGCCAGAGTATAAATGGCATCCGTAAAGCCAGCATCTGTATTCTCAAAGAGTATATCCGCATCCTCGATAAGTATCAGAGATTTACGCACATCTTCATCGCCCGTTTGCCGTTTGGCTTTCAAGCCATTCTGTTGCAGCTTTTGGAGCAGCTGTTGTGTTGGTGCCGCACCCGCTTTTGCCTCCTTACGTATCTGATGCGATTGCGTTGCCTCCTGCAGCTCCTGCACCAGCTTCTTACCCGTTCGCCGCATGCCCGCATTTATCTCCAGCACATTGAAGTTCATATCATTAGCCAGAGCAAACACGGCATTGGTTTTGCCGCTCGAACAGGGACCCAACAGAACCATTGTATTGCAATTGACGCCTACGGAGCTGGAATCGTTACCAAAGTCCATGGAGCTGTTGTCGTCCAGCGTTTGTGAATTGCGATTCCCGGCACCATTCCAATTGGATAGAAAGTCGCGCAACTCTTGCACTGGGGTTAAATTCACCAGAACCTGTTCGAACAGCAACGGTTTGTATTTCTCCGTAAAGAGCAGTTCACCATTGGGCGCCAGGGCTGGTGGCTTTGCCTCCTCCTCACCCTGCAGCAGCTCCATGGAGCGACGCGAGCGCCGTGTCACCACAAACGATTCACCCATGGGCTGGGTATCCTGTGCGGTATCAATGGCGCTGAAGTGCCTGTATTTCTCACGCATTTGATTGTAGCACTTGAAGGTGGGAAAGCGATCGAAGACACTTTTCCAGCTCTTGACCAGCGATCGCTTGTTTTCCAGCGACGGCAGCGGCGTAAACACATAACGTGGCTTACTTTTAGCGTTTACAAAATCGGCGGCACTGCAGCAGGTAATGCTGCCTGGACGTGATTTGCGAACCGTTTCTAAATCTTGCCGTTCCGCTTCCGCACGCAACTTGAGCGAAGCACGCGTCGTCGCTGGCTTTGTAGGTGCTGCTACGTGCGCTATGCGTGGGAATAGCTCGTAGTTGTCCTCGTAGTATTGCTCAAAGCAACGCTGACGTTGCTGCTCCTGCTTAAGCTTGTCGGGCACACCGGATTGCAGAAACTCTTGGCGTGCACGCAACACTGTGGGATCTGGACTTGGTTTGGGCAACTGGCGCATAAACAAAGGCGCCAGCTTCTTGGGCGTCGCTTCCGAATTGCTATCGTCCAGACTTATGATTTCAATAGATTCCGAAGCCAGCTCAACCACTGGCTTGGCCTTCGTGGGACTGACCTCCAAGTCGTAGTCATAGCGTGCCTTTGCTGCACACGAACGTCGCGGTCGTCCTGAAGGAGTGCTCGTCGTTGTGGCTTCCACTGGCGTATTGAGTGCAGCGGTTTTGCTAGCTCTTGGCCTGCGTTTGGGCGTCTCTATTGGCACTTCGTTTGCATTCTTGGGCGACTCTAGCTTGGAGAAGTAACCCAGCAGGCTGTCACGTTTCTTGGTGGGTGAAGAGAGCTTGTCGAGAAATTCAGCTGTATCTGTATCCACAACATTGGGACTATCTGCAACGGTTACGACTGCATCCACACTAAGAAGTCGCGTGCGTGGACGTCCTCGTCCACGTTTTACTGGCGCAGATGACGGTTGTACCTCCTCCTCCTCTTGAACTTGGCTAGATGCCTTCTTGAGATCTTTCGGCTGTTGTGTCAGCATTTTCTTCAATCTAAAAGTGGTTTGTGGTTAGTCTTGTGTATGATTTACTGATTTACTCTAGCACTTACCTCTTTGCTCTCTGCTCCATTTGCTGTTCGATGTATTCACCACGTGCATCATCTGCTATGCGTCGCTTGGCGCCGCCCTTCTTCTCATTCCACTCCTGCAGCAATTGCTTGCGTTTCGTTCGGGGCGTAGCTTCAGCTGCAACTTCACTTTCCGCCTGCTGCTCTGGCGGGGATTGCTGACCCGTTGGATTTGTGCCCAGTGAACGATTGCGTGCATTCATCATTAGCTCAAAGACATTGGTTGCCACCTTGGGCTTATCCAGTGCCACAGGTTTGCCAAAGTGCTTCATGATAGATGTCTGTTGATTATCTAGGCCCAAGAGAGTGTGTTTGCCTTCCACACCATTTTCCCGCGCTGTTTTCTCGCGCAGCACGTGGCGATCGTTAGTCTTATGCTGCCCTTGTTGTTGTTGCGATTCAGCTTCTGCTTTGGCGGCGCGTCTTTTCTCCTCACGTTTGCGTTTGTGTTTCTCGCGATGCTTTTGCTTGACGGAATTCAGCACTTCCTCCATGTTTTGTAAGATTAGCTTTGATTTGGCGCTGGGCGGTGCTCTTAGTATAAATGGAGATGTGGGCGGCTCCAATACATTTTTTTGTGGTGTAGTTAAAGTTGTAGTTGTTGTGGTTGTTGTTGTTGTATGCTCACTTGTAAGACAATTTACATCAGTCATTTTTGTTGCGCTTCTCTCTTTTACATTCGTACATAGTGTATTTGTGTGTGTGTGTGTGTGAGTGTATGTCAATATTGTGTTAACTTTGATTGGTTGTTGGTCCGTGTGTGCGTTCAATTTGCAAGCAAGTAAATACAAAGCCAAACTTATAAAATTGCAACAAAGCGAGAGCTACATACATACAATCGAAAATAAACAATGAATGTGTACCTTGTTTTCTTGCACACGCACACACTTACATGCACTTTACTAAATGTATGTACACCAAACAAATGAGCGCTCACAAAACATTAACGCGTTCGAAGTTTTGAAAACATCTCCAAACTCTTTTGCTGAATTACCGAATAAAAATTCTACGAAAAATGCAAGTGGTGAACGATGTGAGAAAAATGGCGCGAAGGTTTTACAACACTAGCAGCACATGAGTGCATTTCACACTATCTATCGTTACTTGCAGCATGTGTTATTCGTTATCGATGAATACGCATTGATCGCAGACACCATGGATGCTAAGTCAATTTCACGATAACAGAACGAACACCTGACGTCACAAACGAAACAAAAAAAATAATGTTGTCAACACATTAAACATTGCAAATTTCGTTCATGTAGACAATTACAAAATTAGTTAGTTTGCTTTGGAATGAACTGCGTTTTATTTAATTTTTTTTTAACTTTTTAATAACACAGTAAAAGACAAATCCAAACCCGTTCGCACTTAACAAACACAGTTTCTGACGTACCACGCAAAGGGAGTAAAACACGCAAGAGGTTACCTTAGTGACTATTGCCTCAGTAGGTGAAATACGCAGATAAACAGAAAATAAAAGCACATAACGTTAAAAGTATTTCAACAAAGGCATTAAAGCTACGTCAACTACCAAATAAACAATGTCAAGCACATCGAGCTTGGGCAAATACGAAAGCGCCATGAAAATGCCAATTCCAAACGATGCGGATTATCCAAAAACCATTGAGACATTGCGGCAACGTTCGCAAAAGCTGGCAATACGACTGCAACAGACGCAACTGGAGATGTCAACAATGGGCCAGCAACAGCAACAGCGACAGCAATCGGAGCAATCCATCCCAGCGGCGGCTCCCACACCAGTTCCCATACCAGGACCACATCTTTCAACCACTGCTCAACACCAACATCAACAACAACAACATCAACAACAACTACAGCAACCGTCACATCAGGTTCAATATCTTAAAAATAATAATCATAGATTTCCCATTCAAGTGCCTATGCCAGCGGTGTATCCATTTCCCATGCAACCAACCTGCTATCCGATTCGCCTCCAGCTGCAATATGCTCCACCAACAGCTCGTGTGGGACAGACACCATCTGGAGCTACACCAAGCCCAGCACCATCGTCACTGCCACCACAAACCGAGTTTAGAAAGCGAAAGTCACGCTCCACACTTTATGGGGAAGTGGACGCACTCAAGGATCTGATACACAAGTTGACTTCCGCGAATCCCGAAGTTAAAGCCTACGCTCAGCAGCTTATCAATCAGAGCGAGGTGCTTCTACAGCTGGATGGACTACAATTGAGCGATCAACAGAACAGCAACAGACCCAACAATAATGGTCACATGCGTAACGCAATTTGGAGTGGACCAGGTCCAGCTCCAGCTGCAGCTATAGCTCCAACGCCAGCGCCATCCCACTCCACTCGCATGTACGCCGGCATGGAACACAATAATTACAAAATGCGTGCACAAAGACAGCATGCGGCACAAACTGCTCCGCCTCAGCATATGGCACAGCATCGTGTTCGCCAAGATTCGGAGATGTCCAGCGCCAGCAGCAGCAGTGCAACTGGAGAGCAACAGCAGCAGACTCCTAGCAAACGCAATCGGAATCGCAAGAAACACAATAGCAACAGCTCGTCCAAGGGCCAGAACACGGAGCTGGATGCCATGCGTGCCTATATCAATACGATTGTGAGGCAGCATGTTGGTGAGGACAAGATGCTTGCACAGGACTTGGTCTTTAAGGGTGACTTTGGAGATCTAGAGTCGCATGCTAGGCGGTTGGTAACAGCTGGCTATGGACGCATTGTGGAGGATGAGATACGCGTGAATCGGAAAAACAATCGACAATCATTTATAACCATGTCAACGGATCGTGAGGCACTTGACATGGATGGCATTGTGCTGTTGCCTGTGGCACGTCGCTATGCCTTTGAGGGTGATATTGTGCGTGCCTTTGTACTTAATCCGGGTGCAGTTTTGACCAAGCCAGCTGCTCCAACTGCCAGTCGTGGTGGTATCACAGGAGGAAGAACCTCAATATCATTGGGTAAGTAAATGGCATACAAATCGTAATTATTTTTCATTCCCGCTCTCCATCCAAGGTGACAATGAACAGTTGACCGAAGAGGAGGAGTCTGGCTCACCGGATTCAGATGATGATGCTGTAACTGTGATTGCATCGGATAATTGTCCCAAGGCTTTTGTCATAGCAATTGTAAAGCAAACAGAGCTACGCCAAGTCGTTGGCAGCATCTCCTTCACAAATCCCTCAAAGCTCTGCAACGATGAGCTCTTCTATAAGTTTCGACCCTTTGACATGCGCATGCCCATGGTCTATATACCAAAGGCCAGTTGTGCCGCACACATTGGCAATCGGCAGGGTGAGGAGGCCTGTGGCCTGCTGTTTGTGGCGCATATACTCGAGACGGATGGCAATGGGCATTGCATTGCGGATTTGGTGCAGCCCGTGGGACGTGTTGGCAATCTGGATGATGAACTCAAAGCAATACTCTTCAATAACAATCTACGTGATATTGTGCCTTTCGAGGAGCGTTTCAATGCAATGTATGCTCAAGCAGCACCTCCTGTGAGTGAAGTGGATCTGGTGAATCGTCGGGATATGCGCAAGCGTTGCGTCTTTACAATTGATCCATTGACTGCCAGAGATCTGGATGATGCGCTCTCCATTGAGCAGTTGGAGGACAATGAGTTTGAGATTGGCGTACACATATCGGATGTCTCTCACTATCTGGCGGAGAACAGTGAGCTGGATAACATTGTCAAGGAGCGTTCCACATCGATCTATTTGGCCAATGAGGTCATCCATATGCTGCCACAATCACTTTGTTTCCGTTGCTCCCTGCTGCCGGGCGAGGATAAGTTCGCCTTCTCCGTCTTCTGGCACATAGACATCAATGGCAAACAATTGGATAAACCATATTTTACTCGCTCTGTGATAAATTCATGCTCTCAGTTTGCCTATGAGCATGCCCAGAAGATCATAGACAATCCACGGGAGCTGTTCAACGAAAATGATTTTCCCACCATTCTTAATGGTTTCACTGTGAAGGATATTGTCAAGCGGGTGACCTGGTTGAATGGCATTGCCAGGAATATTCGCAAGAAGCGCTTCGACAATGGCTCCCTGACCATTAACAATACCAAGGTGCGCTTCAATCTGGATCCGATTAGTGGTGAACCCGTGGGCTTTGAGGTGGACAAGCAACGGGAGGCGAATCACATGATTGAGGAGTTCATGTTGCTGGCCAATCAGGCAGTGGCTCGTTTTATTCACAAATCATTTCCCAATATAGCCATATTGCGCAATCATCCGCCTCCATTGACCAAATCCCTAAAAGCATTGCGTGAGAGGCTTATCTCGCAGGGCATTGATCTCGACTACAGTTCCTCCAAGGCACTGCAGGCCAGCATGAAACGTCTGTGCAGCGAGGCTGCCGATCCTGTGGCCATGACTGCCTGCCTCAGTCAGCTACTGATGAAGCCCATGGCACGAGCCAAGTAAGTTGGACGGAGTAGATACAGTTGGAGATGTTCATTAAACTTGTTGTTCTGCTACCTTTTAGCTACTTTTGCAGCGAGGGCAAAACGGATGCATCCGATTTATGGCATTATGCCCTATCCATTCCCATCTATACGCACTTTACCAGTCCCATCCGACGATACCCGGACGTAATGGTGCATCGGTAAGCACTAACACTCAATAACGTTTGATCAATTGCATCATCTTCATTATCATTTATTACAGCCTTCTTGCCGCCGGCCTTAAGTACTGCCCAGCACCAGAACGCAGCTCTGATGAACTGCATCGCTTGACCAAAGTGGCCAATGAACGTAAATATAATGCCAAATTG
Source organism: Scaptomyza caliginosa (assembly GCA_035044725.1). Taxonomy (NCBI): domain Eukaryota; kingdom Metazoa; phylum Arthropoda; class Insecta; order Diptera; family Drosophilidae; genus Scaptomyza; species Scaptomyza caliginosa. Next base: position 140,204 of record JAWNNR010000315.1, read on the forward strand.
GCTGGCGATGACTCTGGCAACTTGTTCTTTAAGCGTTATGTAAGCAATCGTCAGGCCATCTATATGCGCGCCGTTGTCATGGAGATCTTTCAGCATATGATGAATGTGGTTACACTTGAATCTGGCCATGTCATAAGCATTAACTATCACATGCAGCGGGTTCTCATCGATACGCAGAATGCGCCCAATTTCATTCTAGTTGTTGAGCGTAATCTGCAACAGCCGCCAACAAAGCTGCAGTTGCTCTCGGTGATTCCCGTTCGTCTCATTATTTGGGATGGCAAACTGACAGGATTTCTTCTGTCGGCTGAGCAGCGTTTAAATGGACCCAGCATGGATTCGCCTGGCAAGGACATTAAAGGGAATAATCAAAAACAACAACATCAGCAGCACCACCACCAACAACAACAACAACAGGTGCAAAACAAGAAACACAACAACAAAAGCAAAGCAGCTAAAACTGCACAAAAGCAACAACAGCACCCAAAACAACACGAGCGTGTGTTTGTCCTTCGCAAAGGAAGCACATAATCGATAACAAAAAAAAAAAAGTGCATAATTTTCGGCCGTTTTGAAAGGCATTATTTTCTTATTTTTTAGTTTAAAGTTCAATGTGTTTTCAATTTGATTTCAAACACGAAAATTTATGAATAATAGCAATGCAATTTCTGCATTATCGATTAATATTGACAACGATTACAAATCGAAATTAAAAATAAAACATTTCATCTAAATTCGCAAATACATTCACTTAGAAGTCAAAATTTACAGTCATTAAGTTTACACTTTTGAATATTTGTTACATATTGCTGTGCTTTCTTTTAAATTTTGCGGCTCTTGTTTGTTTCTTGATTAATTGTGTTTGTTTGTTGCGGAGTGTTGAATGCTTACAGCAGAAAGCTGAATTATATGGTGAACATAAAGCGACATCTTGTGGAAAATTGAGAGCGCACTTAATAATCAAAAATAGGAATTCAACCTAAATGCCATTTTGGCAACAAACAATTTAATCTAAATTGCTATCGTCTAAGAGTTAATTTATCAAATTTGTAAACTAAAATTCAATCATGTATTAATTAAATGCGACCGTATTGAGTTTATATATCGATACTACATCGCACGATTGTTATCGATATAACCGTTTAGTTGATGTTACTCTTATATTGTAACATTACGCACAGTTTGAGCCGCATTGCTTGAATTCTGTCGTTCGGTAAGGTTGGTTCGTCCACTAATTATATTTATATGTGGTAAAGAATGCAAATAAAATAGAACCAAAGCAATGACGCGTACTAGTTAAAACCAAGCGTAACATACAGCCACTGGAATTGTACGGCAATAATTAATATTATGGTAGTTGTCATCATCCAATTGCGTGCCTCACTGTTACGGCAAAAGGAAAGCGCAAATGAAAAAATATATACACACAGGCAGGAAGGCAGAGGAAGAGGAGCATCAGGCAACAAGGGACTGTCGCAGGCGGCGCATGCTCCAAATGCAATTCGCGCGATTTTGGCTTGAATTTTTGATAAATATGAAGTGCTAGTGTGTGTGTTTGAGCATATAAATAATTTATAAAAAGTGCAGACAGCGGGCCAAAGTATTGAAGGAATGGTAACGGCGACGGCGGTGGCAGGGGTAATGAAATCGACCAGCCAAGAAATCAACAGTGCTGTGTGGAAAAAAGTGAACGGCACAACTAGCGCTGAGCAACACTGGCTACCATATAGCCGTCCCACTCCCTCCCATGCGGTAGGCCCACCAGTGTTTTGTTTGTGGGCTAGTTTATTGGCCATCTGTTTTGATTTTCTCTTCGCCAGTTTAAGCGCGCGAAAGGGGTGCGCGTGTACTTTCTTTCTCTCTGCACAAAACACAAGAGTGTGGGTGAGCAGCACTGCGCTCCGTAAGTGTATGTGTTTTGTTTTTGTTCGTGTGTGTATCGCAATTTTTACGCGCCGCGCGCGCTTTTGATAATTGATAAGCTTGTGTTGGTGTTGCTCAAATAATTTGACAATAACAACAACAAAGACACACATACATGAGCGCACGCACACATGTTGCACACGCGTTCTTGGTTTTTTGCCGCCATTCAGACTGCGATGTATATGTGTAAATGTGTTGTTGTTGGCGTGATTTTCAACCCATTAAAAAGTGCAACAAGGCTAAACTAAAAAGTTTGACAGCCAGAAAAGGTGCAATTTTTGCCCCAATTGGGTGTTTAAGAGCGTAAAATTCTCCGATTGAGGAGGTTATTTATTTTGTGAAATTGAAAAAATCGGTTTATTTCGTTTATGCAGAAATTGTAAATTTATCGCCAATTTTCTTACAGAGTTTGTCAAGCGCTTAAACAAGCAAGAACAACAAGGAACGACGAAGCAATAGCAAAAGTAAACGATAACAATTGATTAAATCTTGAAGACAGCCCAAGTTTCTAAAACTCAAGCATACATAAATGGTTTCTACTTTCATAGGTCTATTGGGTAAGTTCCTGAACCTAAAATATCATAATTGTTTATTAATTATTTCAACAATTTCTATTGCAGACATACAATCATGGTGGGAGATACCGTGTATTTCGCATTTCTGTTCATTGTTTAGTTCCGCTTTCGATTTGCCCGACATTGATATTGAGGTAATTAATTGTTGTCACCCAGACATCCAATTGGAATTTCTCAATAAAAATGATTGTTTACTTTGTAGGATCTTGAATCGGCGCTGCTGTCCGATGGTACCAGCGATGAGGATCAGGTTGCCCTAGTGCCGGAATTAATCGTACGGCTTCTCACTGGCTGTGATGCGCTACAATCGGTAGCCAATGAGATAACACACAGCAACTATCAGATGTTTTTGCGCCGTTATCTGCGCCAACAGTGTCGCCTGCATCAGACTGAGAATCACTTTGATACGGACATTGATTTCCAATCGCTGCCGGTGCGCAAGCGTCTACAAATCCTGCACCATCTGTGCCACTTTCGCCTCGACTCAGTCGATGTCCAGGTCATACTCAGCAATCTAGAGGCGGACAGTTTGCGTGTTGAGCCACTGGGATACGACGCCAAAAACTCGGGCTACTGGTATTTCTACGGCACGCGTCTCTATCGCGAGGACAAGGTCAAGCCAGCGGCTACAACCGGTTCCAGCAAACAATCTGCAGCTGCTGCGGCTGCGGCTGCTGCACTAGCCAGTGCCACCGACGGTTTCACTGGCAACACAACCCTGTGGAACAACAACACCGTCTGGCAAGTCATCTGCTTCACCGAAGAGGATTGGCAGCATTTGGCATCCAAATTTAAGGCCTCAACGCATGCCAAAGAGCGTGAACTCTTTCAAATACTGGCTGATAACTTTTTGCCCAAGCTGCCGCAGCTATTTCGTGAACGTGAACGTCTAAGACGCAGAAAGTAAGTGATCAAATAGTGCGAAAACGAACTGAATATTCATTCTATCTATCTTTGCCACACACAGACTGTTGCAGGTGCGCAATTCGAGTCGCCTTCGGAACTTGGCGGAGCTTAAGGCACGCCAGGAGGCGGAGCGTGAGAAGCGGGATCGTGAACGTGAACGCGAGCGTATACGCCGAGAGCGTCAGAACGCAACTAACTTGGCTGCAACGGCGGCACAGCAACGCACACGCAGACGGTTAGCACGTCCAATAATATAAGCTAGCAAGCAAGCAGAGCGCAGAGCCCATAACGGACAACATTTCACAATCATCTAAACGCTCAATCAGCAACAAATTACTACAATCACAACAGATCACAAAACATACAGACAACAACAACAACAACAACAACAACAACAAGAACAACACTCACATCTTAAAAAGCATATTTAAGTTGATTTAACAATTTAATTTTCTATTGATTTATTATTTGTTTATTTCAACGAAATTTGCTTCTTTAAACAATTGTTGTCATCCAAAAAAAAAAAAAGACAAAAAGAGAAAAACAACCGTATCAAAACATCCCCATCGACGTTTGGAAGCAGGCGGCCGGCAGCGAGAGAGATAGAGACGAATCCTAAACTGGAGAATCAGCACTTTATTTGAGTTTTGCCCATAATTTAAAAAATAAACAATTGGTTGGATTTCGTTTTGAAAAATATATGAACACACAATATGAACAATTATGTAAGCATGCTTTATATATTACTTCTATATTTGATATGCATTCAATACGGCATTTATTTTCCATTATATGTTCTTATTTTTTATTTAATTTTCTTTCTAATTTAATATTTAACGGCACTTCATTCATTAACAACTTCAGCTATTAAGTTTCTATCATCATAGATTCATCCAACTGCAGCCAGAGATCATCAACAAAAACCAATTACTAAAAGACAAATTGATCAGTAGAAGAGTAGAAATCGCTTAACAAGTTTTAGCTAGCGATTTCTACTCTAACTGACATTTAGTTAAGATTGCTACTTCCGGCATGTTATTGTTAGCCATACTTATCTCGTTGTCTTCTCTCTTTGCAGCTCGCAATCAACATCGACGGCTAGCGGTATTTCAACTTATGCAAGCTCCTTCAAACGTACAACAACAACTAATTCGACCGAATTTCTGTGCCACAGGGAAACATTCTGTCTAACGCCAGAGGAGGATGAGGATGATGAAGACGAGGAGAACGACGACAACGCCAACGCCAACGCCAACGACGAGAAGAGCAATAAAACTGATGTTCAACAGCAACCAGAACAACAACAGCAACCAGAGCAATTAACGCAACCCCAACAACAGCAAGTGCAGGAACTGAACGCTGTTTCAGCACAAAACGCTGATTCTAGTGATAAATCTCAAACGCCAGCGAAATTCAAGAACAAGAGCCATCATCATCATCATCGGAAGCGAAAAAAGTCCAGCAAGAAGCAGAAGAAGCGCTCGCGAGAACGTCGTGAGAGGGAAAGGGAAAAGGAGCGGGAACATCAGCATCATCGGCGGCGACACAAGCATGCGTCTGAGACAGACGAGGATACCAAAAACAACAACAATAACAACAACAACAGCGACAGCAGCAACAGCAGCACACTTGCAGTCGTCGCAGCATCAGCAACAGCAGCTGCAACAGCAACAGCAACAGTTGTGCGTAAATATCATAAGCGACGTCGGAGTCGTCACCGGCAAAAGCAGTTGCAACAACAGCAGCAGCAACAGCAACAAGATCAGGAGGAGCAAAGTCCAGAGACATCTGCACCTTCCTTGAGTCCAGAGGATAAGGAGAACTTTTGTCGTCAGCTGCAATTGCTGGATTCTAATTCAGCAGCAATTGCTGTTGCCACATCTATAGCAAATCTCAGTCTGCCCTCACCGGTGGCACAAAACAGCAGCGACGAATTGCAGACAGAAGCAGCAGCAAACAATATATTAGCAGCAACAGCCTCAGCAGCAGCACAACCACGAGTGGTTGCCAAGCGCGAGGAGCAGCAGCAGATGGCGCCAGCGGCGAATGTTAAGCTGCCCGGCAGGCAAACAAATAACTCATTGAGCTCTCTCACCGGCAACATCTTTATACCAACCAGCGGCGGTAGTGCAACAACCACACACAACCAACAGCAGCAGCAGCAGCAGCATCAACAGCAGCAGCAGCAACAGCAACATACGAGCAGCACTTTAACAACTGAAACTACAGCACGCTCTAAGAAACAGAAGGCCAGCACATTGAGCGCCAGCTCTGGCAGCAAAGCGGAACGTAGCAGTAAATCGGAGGCGCCACTCAAAGCAAAAAAGACTACTGCAACAGCAACGCTTTCATCTGCTGCCTCAAGCGCCTCCTCGTCCAGCAAGGCGGAACGCTTTAGCAGCGCCTTCTCCGACAAAAGCGCTGATGAGTAAGTTTATTCAACTAACCGAACAAATCAATTAGCATCAACAAACATTTCACATTTAACACTCTACTAATACTTAAGCTTCTTGTATAATAGTTGTATTCTAGTCACTTGAATCATGTTAATCATTCGTTTAGTTGTAGTTGCATGCCTATAAAATTCTCTTCACCTTCACACTTTGACTAGTTACAACATTAAACTGTATATAATATATGTATATGTCAATTGATTAACATTCTATTACCCATTGTTATTGTAAATCTTTGTACCCACCAACAAACCAACAACCAAACAACAACATTTTGACTGTTCATCATAAAATCCCATAAACCAACCAAACAAACAAACAAACCAAAAATGTAGCCATGTAAATAGTACCAAGCGTAGCACCAGCAGCTTTAACAACAACAACAACAACAACAGCAACCATAAGCACGCGTCGCACCACAATCACAACAACAACAACAACAATAATAATAACAACAGCAAAAACAATCACATCCATTCAACGTCAACGGATGCAACTAGAACAACAACGTCTCACGGATCCTCACACCATAATCATAATAATAATAATAATCACAAAACAAACACCACCCACCATCCAACCCAAAACCAACAAAACCACCACCACAATCAGCACCACACCACTACTAATCATAGTCATATTAACAGTAATAAACATAAATTAGCACACACACACACAAATCTAACCAAACCCCAAATAGCGCAACATCATTTAACAAAAAACACAACAACAAAACAAAACACATCAAAAGCCACAAACAACAACAATTCAACAACGTACAACAACTCCTCAAATCATGCGAATCTTCTTAGCTTTACCGAAACGGAGGAGGTACTACAAATCGGAATGCATAAGGTGCTTGTCTATGTCAAGAATCATCGGGATGCATGGCCCTTCATGGATCCCGTTGAGGAGGATATCGCTCCACGATATTACTCAATCATTAGAAGGTAGTATACATAAACATCATACACATATACCATACAAACAGTGGTCGCTCGATTCGAGATTAGAAACTGATCAGAACTCATCACTTTTGTAATCACAAACATTATCAAAGTTTCAAGCAACCACTGCAGTATATTTGTTGTAAACTTAGCAATTACTAAGTATTTATATTGTTCTTAAGGCCCATGGACCTGCTTAAAATGGAGGACAAGCTTGACAGTGGGGAGTATCACAAGTTTAGCGAATTTCGTAACGATTTTCGTTTAATTGTCAACAATTGTAGACTGTACAATGGGCACAATAATGGTAAGAGAAAGCTTAGCCAATTATCAATTAGAGATCCCTTATTAATAAGCTCTTTTTCCCACCCATCCACAGAGTACACGGAGATGGTGAATAATTTACAGGATGCCTTTGAAAAGGCGACAAAGAAATATTTTGATAATCTCTCTGATGATGACGATGATGATCCGAATTTAAGTTATCCTGCGGCTGACTCTAAGATGAATGTATTTCGTGAGAAGTACTTTAGCAAGAAGGCAAAGGAGGAAGATAAGGAATCTTCGGTGAATTCTGCAGATGGCAAGCATTTGACAGACAGCAGCGGTGAGGAGGATGGGAATGAGAAGGAGGTAGTAGAAGCACCTAGTGCAGAGGAGGAGGAGGAGAAGGAGAAGGAGGTTGAAGAGGCGACAACAACGCATTCACAGAAACGTAAACGCAAGGAGAAGGATAAGCGGCGTAAAAAGAAGACTAAAACCAAAGCAGACAAGAGTGGTGGCCACAATGAAGATATGGACACAGATGAAGAGGAAATTGTTGAACCAGAGCCTCCCCCGCCGCCGCCAACCGTCAAGAAAGGCAAAAGTAACAAAGTACTTAAGGAAAAAGACAAGGATAGGGACAGGGATAAGGACAAAGACAAGGAAAAGGAGAAGGAAAAGGACAAAGAGTCGGCATCATCAAGCAAGCGTGGACGCAAAACCAATAAGGGCAGCAAATCCACGCTGGCCAACAGTTCCTCATCGAAGCCCACCAAAATACAAAAGACCAAAAAAGCGGCTAAAAATGCAAAGCACGATTCGGATGAAGAATCGGAAATAAGTGAGCCACCGAGTCATTCAGAGTCCAGTGATGAGGAAATGGCTCTGGCCAAAGTCAAGTCGCTAGTGAAGCCTACAGCACGCACGATAGCGGCGCAAAAGAAGAAGATGGTGCCGGCCGAATCCAAGGTGAAGATACCAACGCTGGCCAAGCGTCAGCCAAAAACCAAAAAATGTGGGCGTGGTCGCGCCAGGAGCGAGCGAGATCAGGATGATCTAGACGAGGACGATATACCGTTGAAAAAACAACTGCCGCCAACGGCTGCTGCAGCTTTAGCGGAATCTCCTGAAGAGCTGGAGGAGGATGACGACGATGATGTTTCCCGTTCAAGAAGCATGTCACCCTTCAAGGTGGATCTACACAAAAAATACTCAAAGAGCGCTCTCAACGATGATCTCTCCGAGCTGCTGACCACGGTCAAAAAGGTTAATAGCGTCGAGACCTCAAAGCTGAGCGCACGTCACGAAGGTGAGCAGCTGAAGGACAAATCTGATCAGGATTCAGAAACGGACTTCAAGTCTCTGGACAGCGACAGCAGCTCCGATGACAGGCGGAGACGACGATCCCCGCCGCCGCCGCCAGTTGTAAAGCGTGGCAAGAAAACCGAGACTTCACCTACCAAAAAAGAAAAGGAGAAGGACAAAAAGCGCAGCCAAGACAAAGAAAAGGAAAAGGACCGAAGCAAGGACAAAGAGAAAGACAAAGATAAAGATAAGGAGAAGGAAAAGGATAAATTACGCAGCGGTAAACACAAGAAAAGCTCAGCGGAATCAGCAGCGGCGGCAGCTGCTGCCGCCGAGCAAGCGGAATTGGAAATGCTGCTACCTTTCATGGATAAATATGATGTGATCAAGTATCGACGCAGTCGTGCCGCACAAGGCGCATCCAGTGCATCCATTTCCCAAGCAAGCTACGAGGAACCAAAGTCAAATAGCATAAAGAATATATCCAGTAACAAAAAGAAACGAGAGAATGCCACGGAATCAGCGGTGGAAAATAAACGCGGTCGTAAAAGCAAGGACCAGAAGCTGGCTAAGGAGACAGAGAAACCAAGTAAGCCCGAGAAAGTTGAAAAATCTGTGGAAAAGCATGCGGAAAAACACACGGAAAAGAGCAAAAAAGTTGTGGAGCCAGCAAAGAACCAGGAGAAACCGCTGGCCGAGAAGCCAACGCCAAAAGTAACAGCGACTACTCCAGTCAAGGCAGAAACTGCTAACAAGGAACTGGCTGCTAAGAGCAGCACCGCCACTAGCAAGGATGCGGTTAAATCAAGTGCTGCTGCGAGCAATGCCAAGCCGAAAGAGCCAACGGTAAAGGCGAGCGGCAAGAAACGAGCTGACAAACAAATGCCGCCACCACCAAAACCGGCCGAGAAGTCAACGGAAAAAGGCAAGAAGCTCACGGGTAAAAAGGCAGCGGCAGCAGCAGCTGCAGCACAAAAAGCGGCGCCCAGCAGCAACACAAATCTGGAAGCACTTGATGTGGAAACAGAGCAAACGCTAAAGGACATTAATCGCTGGCTGGAGCATACGCCACGTTTCTCCGAGTTCAGCTCCGCAAGTAATTCACCCTCACGCTATAATCTCTTGGATGACTTTGATTCGAGCATAAGTAAAATGGATGCAGCCGATTTTCGACGTCCTGTGGCTTTGGCTGCACCCAAAACGGAGCTGGTGCCCAACAAGCTGGCGGAGGCACTTAATGATTTGGTTAGCGAAAAGCCTGTGGTCTCAAAGCTAGAAGTCGATGCACTGCCAACAGCAAGCAGTGTGAGCAGCAGCTGTGGCACTCCGCCGCATTCGATGCACTCGAGCAACTCAATTGGCAGCACCTCGGCAACGGCAGCCACTAGCGCCAGTGCCAATTCAACCTGTTCCAACTCTAATTCCAATTCGAACTCCAATTCGAATTCAAATTCAACAACAATGGCAACGACAGCAGCTAGCACTCCACCTTCTTTGCCCACTCCTCCGCCGCCTACACCATCACCTTCTCTGCCTGCTAAGCCCAAAGAACCAAGCACCACACAACTTTTACTCAATCCACCTCCCCCGCCGCATATCAAACAACAGATGGCCAAGGAAGCGAAACGCAAATCCTTGAAGGATAAACTAGCAGCAACTGCTCACGCACAGCAGGCCAAGGTAAAGTCTATGATGCGTACCATTGATCGTCTGCAGCCGGGCAAGACCAAGGGCAATCTTCTGCACACTGTGTCCAAGGCTGAGGAGTCAGAGACTACGGTCCGCCACTCGCCGGCACAGTCCAGCAAGAGTAAGGAGCCCAAAAATGCTTTAACCATAGATTGCAGCGATTCAGCGCCAAAACTCAGTCTGGGCACAGTGCTTAAAACACAGGATTTCGCTCTGGGCAAGACGCTGGATGAGCTGGCAGGCAAGGAACAGCATGACACCAAGGAACCGAAAGATGCTGAGCTGGCAGATAGGTTGCCGCCAAAGCCATTCGAAGCATTGCTTGAATTTAGTAAACTAAGTGAGCTGGCTTCCAAAGCATCCCCAACCGAGTCCTTGGACAAACCCAATTTGAGCGTGTGGTTAAAAGCCTTTGGCGGACCCCTCGTCAATTCAAAGTCTAGCGAAGAGGAGGAGAAACAGCAAACAACTACAACGGCGACACCATCGTTGGGTAAGGATGACGCCCGGGTGGCGCCACCAGCCCATTCACCAGCAACAGCCGCCACTGGTGAAAACAACTTTTCACTGCCGGTGGTCATGCGCCCCCGGAAGCCAAGCACGGGCAGCACTAACTCGGAGCGTAGCTCCTTTAGCCAAGATCCCGACTCACCGCGCATTGCCATCGATGAGCGTTATGGTTCCTATGCGGCTGGATCGTATACGTCGCCCATTGGTGCCTCGCCAATTGGTGCCTCACCCATTATGGTCTCACCAAAACCAAATGATGATATGGGTAAACCTGCGTCGCCCTATACCCTTAATGGAGCTATCAAGGTTGGCTTCTATCAGGATACAACAACAAAGAGTAGTCCTGATAAAAGTTGCAGTCCGCGCGAGATGAACTCTCCGTATCCACAATACTCGCAGCATATTTACTCCTCTGCCTCATCGCCGAATGTCTCCACGCCCGAGTTGAGTGGAACATCGCCGTATGGCGGTGGGAATAGCTATAATCCTTCTGGCTCTGAGGCATCCAAGACTCCAGCTTATTCCTCTACGTCGCCACTCCCAATTTACGATCAGTACAAGCAGCCTCGATCGCAGGAATCCGACTACAACTCCTCCATGAGTCCGAGCACACCAAATCCGCATTCACCCTACCAACAGCCACAAAGTTCACCCTATACCACACCGCACTCCACACAACCATCGCCTTATCACGCCCAATCGCCTTACCACCAACAGTCGCAGTCGCAGCCACAGTTGCCATCGCAGCAGCAGCAACAACAGCACCCCTCACACAGTCCCAGTTCGCAGCAACAGCAACAGGCATTGAGTCCAATGCACAGCGTGGATTCACCTGCTTCCTCGGCTGCAACACAACCGCCAACACCGATTGCTCAATCCCCAGCGGAGCAGCAACATTCGCCTTATCAGCAACCTGTGCTATCGCCTTACCAGCAACAGCAGCAGCAACAGCAACAACAGCAGCAGCAGCAACAACAAGTGGTGCCACCAGTGGTTGCACCACCAACAGTGTCAGCCACTCAGCCAGCTGTTGTTCCTGTTGTTCCGCTAACAGGTACGTTTTCTTTTTCGATAATTGTGCGATTAAATTATATCTAATTATCTTGTTTTTTTAAGCTGGTATGGGCAACAACGGCTATGCGAATACACGGGACAACTACCAACAGCAACAACAACAACAACAACAGCAACATTCTCTATACAATCCGGCAACTCTGATTAATCCGTTGCCAGCTACGGCACCGGCAACTCTACCAACAGCGCCTCCTGTCTCCAAACCCAATACCAATGATTGGAGTCTGGGACACAGCCTGCTACCGCCCAACCTTGCAGGGACTCAAGTACCCCAACAGCAGCAGCAACTTCAACAGCAACAACAGCAGCAGCAGCAGCAACAGATGGGCCATCAGCAACAACAACAGCAGCAGCAGTTGCATGGCATGAAACCCAAATATCCAACCTATGCGCAATATCAGTCAACAAATGCTGCTGCCAATGCAGCAGCAGCAGCAGTCGATGCTGTTGACTCTCAACAGCAACAACAACAACAACAGCAGCAGCAACACCAGAAAATTGTGCCTCCTAGTTATGGCAGCGATATGGCAACGTTTATGCAACATCAAATGCAGCAGCCAGCGAAAACAGATACGTTAATAAATCCGCTAAAGCGCAGCAACGAGGAGCTGTTAGGAGATTATAATAATGTTCCTGCCAGTAAACTAACAAAACTTGACGAGAATCACACACAGCAGCAGCAGCAATTGCACACAGGAGCGCAACAGCAGCATACAGCAACACAACAACATCAGCAGCAACAGCATTCGCAGCAGCAGGTACAGCACCAGCAACAAGTACAGCAGCAGCAGCAGTCACAGCCACAATCGCTGCTCAACAAGCAACAGCAAATGTTCAACAGCTTTTTGGGCTCGATGGCTTTTGGCAAACAGTTGGGCACCATCGCGCCAGATAAGGCATTTGAGATGTACAATCGTGCGGCAGCAATGGGTTTTCCGAAAGACTTTGCCAAGGACAACAGTGCATGTAATATGCAGCAGCAGCAACAGCAACAAGTAGCTGCGAACAAACAACAGAACAGTCAACAGCAGCAGCAGCAGCAACCCCAAACTCAACCGCATTTGACTCAATTGCAGCCTCCGCATAGCCTCAATTATCAACAGCAGCAACAACAGCAAAAACTGCCGGTACAACAACAGCAGCAACAGACGTCGCACAAGCCGCTTAATTATGGCAACAACAGTAATAACCTGCAACAGCAACAGCAATCACAACCCACACAAGAGCAACATGCACAGCAACAGCAATCACAAGCACACAATGCCTATCAGCAACAAGCGCAGCTAAATCACAACTATGTGCCAGCCAGTGTTCCTGGCGTACAGCCAACTGCGGGTAAACCGACAGCAATACAAGCCCAAGCTGTTGCTGGTGCAGGCAACAACGATAACAGCAACAATATGCTGCAACATCTGCCAACGAGCGCACATCAGCATCATCTTAGTCAGACACATCATTTGTCTGCCTACAATAAACCAACACCACCACCACCACAGACCTACAACAATCCACTGATGCATACGCTCACCGAATCCATGTTGGGCTATCCAGTCAACTACTTTGATAAAAATATGCCACCAGCTGCGCACATGTATAGTGCATCTAGTGCTGCCTCCGCTTATGGTAATCCTGCACAGCAACTGCCTGGTAATTATGTGCCTGGCAGTAATGCTGCTGCACAAACGCAACAGCCACAAACACAGCAGCCCCAACAACAACAGCAACAACAGCAGCAACAACAACAACAGCAGCAGCAGGTGCAACAACAGCAACATCAGCAGCAACACCAACAAGCAGCTGTTGCAGCAGCTCCAGCCGCTGAAGTCAAGGTGCCCGCCAAGCGTGGACGCAAGAAGAAGGCAACCACTATCGCAGCAGAGGCAACCAAACAACAGCAGCAACAACAACAGCAGCAGCAACAGGTAACAGCGCAGCAGCAGCAGCAGCCACAGCAGCAACAACAACAGCAGCAGCAACATAATCAGCAATCCATGCCTCAATACAACATGCCACAAATGCCTACGGCTGCAACGGCTGCGAGCTCTGCAGCGCATCAGCTTCAGGCTCATGCTCAAGTGCTGCATCAGGGTTTCCAGCTGTATGCAGGTCTCAAATCAGGAGGAGTATCATCGCCCGTACCCGGTTCAGCAGCAGCAGCAGCAGCAGCTGCTGCAGCGGCAGCCGGCAACACAAGCAGCAATCAGACGGCAGCAGATGCGGCAGCCATCTCCTTAAAGACATCCACCGGAGGCATGGTACCTGGCAGCGCCTTTAATTTTGCACCCACGCCTAGTGCTCTAGGACTCTATGGGGATCAGACGGCAGCAGCAGCAGCGAGCAGCTATTTGGAACAGTTCCGCGACGCGCCGAATCCTTACTATATGCCACCAGCGCCGGCGCATAGTGGTGCAACTGGCAATCCAGCGGGAAATGTTGCGGATAAAACACAAAATCCACTCAATTCCGCAGCTGGTTCGTACCCGTTCCTGGCTGCAGCGCATCCCTCAACACGAGCTGCAGCTGCAGCGGCAGCATATCCTTTTGCCGCCGCACAACTGGACCAAAATTCACAACTGTATCAGCAATATTTGCGCCGCGATGATTTCCATGCACGCATGATCTTCAATCAGAGCCTGTTGGGTGGACCTGCGGCTGCTGCGGCCGCTGCTGGCTACGGACAACCGCCGCCACCACAAGCTGCCTATCGTGCCTCGGCCTTGGGCATGACCAAGCCATATGATATCAATAGGCAATCATGGTTTTAGCAGTACGCCAGTGCCGCCAACGTTGACCTGCAAGGAGACGATCTAAATGCAGCGTCTACAGCGACGGCGGCAATGGGCGTGGCAGATGGAACAGCAACAGGAACAGTTACAGGAACCGGAGTAGCAACTGCAGGAGCAAATACACAATGCTAAAATGGCGATTGGTTTCAATAGAGGAGTTTTTATTTTAACTATGTGTGCTAATAGCAGGCGAAATGGGAGAGTTTTATATCATGTCCCGATATTATCAATGTGTATATTTACTATATATATAAATGCTGACTCGAATTTTAGTCTAATAGAATCGCTATAAATGTTCTATGTGTGACTGTAGTATGTGTGTCTTAGCCACCTGCTTCCCTCTCCCTTCCCACACACAAACGCACATATTTCTTTATGATAAGTAACCAACGTTTTATGCCTTCTTTCAATCACTTTTGTGCAATTAACTCGTAAAAACTTCTCCCAACGCCCAGAATTTAGCACACAACATACACAACGTAAATTTAAACTGGATAGCTTTTAGGATGGTTTTAAGTTTAAGTATTTTTTTTGTTAATAACTGTCGTACTACATACATAGATGTATATCTGTAATTGTTTATATAAACTGTAAGTAAAAAGTAACTTTAGAGGGAACCACAAAAAGCGAAAGATTCTAAGAATTGTTTCGACGTAGTTTTCAAACTATTTGTAAGCTTTTAGTTTGCAGAATTTAACTAAGCGTATATTTAAAAAACAAATTGTAAATTAACTATTATTATTATTATTATACACAATAACTATTACGACTATTTACTATTTTGATTAGTTTTTATATGAACGTGCAGCGGGTAATTTGTTGAAATATTTATTAATATAATCCCAAAAACTAAACACAAAAAATATATAAGTGACAAGATTTTAAGTTGGTCGTTAACCAAAACAAGTTTTGTATAAACTTTTGTTAAATATGCTAAGCTTAGCACATAAATCCAAAACGATTAAATAAACTAAACACCCAACACACGTATAAATATATATATATATTATACTCATTACATGTGCAACATTCCGCCATGATTTCGAAATCCCTACCGTTTTCCAACCCAAAAATTTTCGCTGTACATAAAACAAAAATAATGATAAGAACTTTAATACTGTTACGTTTTGTCCAAAACCTATACATCTCAACTTGTAGCTTTAAATGCTGTATAAAGAGAAACAACAAATACTAAATTCAATATAGTTTCAAAGCAAAATTTATAAATGGTTATTGAAAAGAAAGTGTCTTAGTCGCTATTAAACAAAAACAAAAAACACATCAAAAATTTATGAGAATAAAAAATACTTATTAAAAAGGAGAGAGTCCTTAATATATATATATAAATATATATATACATAAAACCGAAACAATAAAATTTAAAATGAATTAAGTTGTTAACGCTTATGTTTTTGCAAAGATAAATTTTGAATTTTATAAGCATAGCGATAACAAAAAAGGATAGTTGATAACGTATTTAAATAAACAACAAATAAAATCTGTACCTAGAGCATAAAGAGCAACAAAAAGTAACATATTTAAAGAACCACAAGCTAAACAAAATATTATTATATTAATAAAAATTCTTTATGTATATTATGCATGCATGTTCTGTGTATATATGTATAGTATGTGTTTGTCATACATACGTATACTTAACAATTATATATATTAGATGCTACAGCGTGCCGCATGCACAGTAAATCATATACATGTATGTAGCTATACTATATGAAAACAAAAAAACAACATATAAAATAACAATAAAGAATTATATTGCATATTGTACAAATACGCAAACATTGTTTGGTTAATTCACGAGTTCATGCTATAATGTTTCAAACTGTAAGCCTCTCCAATTATTATGCAATTTTTTGTTGAGCGCACGCGTTCATTTGCATACAATTGCGGCACACGGTTAGCCACCTTGATCAGATGGCTGGAGGCGCTCCGCGAGCCCCCTCAACCCCCCTACCCTTACCCTTGTAAGCGTCTCTTAACAATTACAGGCAATGACTACTGAAACAAAACTCGTGCGATAATATTTTTTCTGATGGTTTTCTACACGCTTTAAGCATGGCCACTTGCCATTTGGTTGTACGTCGAACGTTTTAAAACAGTTTTAATTATCATTGCAGATACCAGCATATATACCATATATACAGTATGCATACTAATTACCTGCTAGTCGCTGTCGCGAGGAGAGGCTTGCGATCTACAAAGACTTAGGCAACAAACTGGCCCGGTAAAAGTCAACATTCTATAATTTACAAGGAATCTATGGAAAGTGCCTTGTAACATTCTTTAACCATATAGTATTTGGACAGGGTTACGAAAGTTTAAGCTCATTAAAAGAGTTAGAACAATTAAACAGCTTGATATATAGATCGAAGGAATGTCTGTCAAATGAAATAGACATTCTACTTAAGGCTTAAGCAATTTCTTCAACATTGCTTTGTATTCGATTAACCATCAATTAATCAGACATTTTTGCCTCTTCATTAGAAACTGTTGCATCGAGCTTCACGTGTGCAACTCGTTCATACATATCACAATTATCAAGTGCTTGATTTGCAAAAATGTTAACAATCGATGAAATATTAAAAAAATTTTACTTTGAGTCATTTAAAATATGCTTAATAATGTGTGTGATATGATTGAAGATTGTAGAATACTTTTCGTATTAGTTATGCCTTTTTGCCACCGTTTCGCTTAGTTAACAATTATTATTTAATTTTAAAATGATTCATGAGTAATCCACTTACGACTAGAAGACTAGACTGACGCATTACAAGAACCGGCCGCATTGATTAATGATCTAGTTGTCAGCCATGAATAAAGTTGGGAGTTTCAACTGTTTAGCTGTTCAGCTTTGTTCGCTGTTTATCCGGTTGAAAGGTTGCTGTTGCGGCGTGTGTTTAAAAATATCACTTAATGTACATGTTAATTAGTTTATTCACCGCCAACAATTTGTTTGGGCAGCATCAGCCAATAATTTAAACAACGTTAACGACAAACTTCAAACTCAAACTGAAAATGTCAAACAAGCTGCGAAATAAATATAGATATATACTAAATTGTACAATAAATTGGATCTTCATCATATTTGTATTGTCTAATATGCCGGCAATTACGTAATACACATACAGAAAAAAACAAATCGTCTGGTATGAGAATTTTCAAAAAATGCTAATTGACTCAACAACAAAACAAATATGATTTCAGTTACTTGGGACAAAGGGGCGTGGCACAGCATGGTCGCACGACAGTCACGCAGCCAATTTGCACGTGCCGAGCTATGGATAGATAATATATGAATTCCAAAATACATAATTAGCCTTCCGCTTTGATTCAAGCGTTGTAAATATTTTACATCTCTCAAGTTTGTGCGTTTGTTTCTTACAAACTGTTTGTTAAAAGAGGGTTAGCTTGATCCCAAAAATGAACTTAGTTAAAATTTTCTAATATTGATACGTTGATGAAACTTTAGCTCTATTCAATGACATGGCTTGTTATAGTATTTCATTCTGTTAGGAAATAGGTCGTGACAGGTGTATATCTAGATAATTCTACTTGCATATCTATATATACTTGCATTATATATAGAGTAAATGCAGTTTGTTATGTGTTTTCAATTCAATTGACTATAATTTTGCACAGATCCTACTTAGATGCTAAGCTCTAGAGCATCCCATAGTTGCATTCGATTACATTATTTATGATGACTTAATTATTGCATTATTATAACATATTACGTTGGACTTTTAATACAAACTACTCAAATCGTGTCCAATTATAGTATGTATATAGCATTTCACATGATATTGCAACGAGTCTTTGACTTTTGTTTGTTTGTTTAAAGCTGTTGTTGTCATTGTTGTGTTGTTGATCAGAATGAACTGGCATGCTTTTACTTTCTAAATTTGTATTACCCGTTTTACATACAGTCAGGCAACGCACTTGGTTTGCTGGTTGGTCGGCTTATTGCCGTTTGGCTTACAAGATTCGATTTAGTCACATTGTAATATTTGTTGAATTTGTTGTTGAACTTTGTGACTTCCGTTTGTGATTCAGTTATGGAGTTATTTGCGCATGCATACCAAGCAATTAATGCAAATAAATTAAGTTACAAACGGCTTTAAAAATAGCCAGGCGCTCGTTCTCTTCATCATTTTTGGCACAGGTGTGCCCTTTACTTAGTCCCCGGTCTTTGAGCAGGGCTTTGAACTCTGTTGTTATTCGCGGCCTTAAGCTTTCAATATATTGTTATGGGTATTGTGTGTTTGGTGTGCGGGTGTGGTTGAACTTGGACCGTTGTCCATCGATTGATTGAGCGATAGATGTTTTAATCTATTATATTGTTTTTTTCTTTTTTTGCGTAAGTGGATATCAATTTGTTGCAGCGCATTTGATTAATGTTGTTGAATCTGACTTTGTTTGATTATAGCTGTAATTTGTCACGTAGACCAGCAAGTAGAATTAACATAGATATTACACTAAAGCTTGATCCATTTCCGATAGCGACAGCCAAATGCAAAAGACTGAGGCGACAAACTTGTTAGAATTTTCATTGATCGAAATATGTTAATTACTACACATAATCTGCACATTTCAATACAATTACTTAGTGATTGCAATAAATGCAAAATAAAATGACACTTGTCGTTTAATTAGACACAATATATCAGCCTAGCTATAGTATTTTTAGCAGCTGGCCAACCAATACTATACTAGTATTAGCTAGTAGTAGTTTGTCTAATCAAATTGTTAGCTCACTTTATGAGCAGCTGTGCCATAAAATTGTAATTTATTATAATTTACAACAGTAGCAACAACAGCCGCCTGTTTAATAACTAACTAATACATCTATATAGTTATAAGCGTATAGATGTAGAAGAAGAATTGCAAGAGAGTTGCATACTCACAGTTAAAAACAATCATTTTTCTCAGTGTTCTATTAAATTAGTTTGGAGGCCTGGGATCTTAGAAAGTTCTAACCTTCATCGAACATAATATACATATTGTTATTTGAGGAGGTCTTTTGATCACGCAAATAAATGTGTATACTTGTTGTAACTACAACATATATTCATTAGATTTGGATCAGTTTTTAAAGTCACATTGACGATCGCCTTGACAGCGGCTAAGAAAATGACGAACAAGAAGTTGACAGTTGAACAATTTACATATTATTATTTAGCCAGGCGAAACGCAGCTTATCAAACAACAAATACACAAAACTAAATACAAAATTCTAAGCGTTAAGTGGAGTGTGCTAAATACACAACAAGAACTTGATAAGTATGCAAAATTGTTTTGGACACTGTGTGGCAAAACCAGTTTGGCCGCTTCAGATACAAATCATAACAAAAAATGGAATAATATTAAGAATATAATATATGTACTTATAAACAAGTGTGTTTACCTAAATGTTTGTGACTTTCATTCAACTCTTAACCACAAATTGAGTGGAAAATATTCCTAGGAAATATTTGGCAAAGACTTCTCTTACTTTGTTCCAAAATCAAGACTGTTCAGATTTTGGGATATTCCACCTAATCCTATTAGGCTTGCTCAAGAACCTAATCTACATCAGTGTATAACATCTTCGGTTTTTCTAAGACAGCTGCTCGTTCTTGTTTATACTTAAAGCTCATTCAACCGCAGCATTTCCGATATAACAAACTCGAAATAAACACTCACGCAGGCCGCAACTAATTTAGAACGTTCAACAACAAACGAAGCGAAATAACCAAAAATCCCCATGTAAGTGGGAAAATTTTTTCGAAAGTAACGCTGAGAGCAAAAACTCAGCCTCTGGCCATGACTCAGTTGGGTATAGTACGTATTGGACGCTGCAAATTGCGTTTGCTTGCTGCTGACGTCTCATTGACAAGTTGGGGAAGACCAAACGAGTTCAGTACGCAACACGATGTGTGGCAGCAACAAATGGATAGACACTTTATGCGTCAATTCGTTGCAAGCGGGGATTTTTCATAGCAATACACATACTGGTTAACTTTTGCTATTCAATACGCATACACAAATACTTAAAAGTGTCGCATGCAGTTGACCAAGCACTTGAGAATTTTTGAATACATGGACTTGCTGAAGTGTATTCTGTCATTTGCAGGCTTTTGCTATTGATTTTCAATGTGTTTTGATGGCCAGTGGCTAATCGGGTCAGGTGTGAAAAACGTTTGTTCAAGTGGGCATGTCAAGAGCATGTTTAAGGCCTCAACCACTTATTAGCTGGCATTTAAATGTGAAAATTGTGCAGGGCATTAAAGTTTATAGTAAGTATGAAATAAAATCCAAAAGCCACGGACTTTAATTTTAACTTTCTTTGTGTAGTTGGAGCGAAGAACTGGTTTGTTTATTGTGTTTTTAAATTTTCCACCAGGCTTTGGTAAACCAAATCGACAAGATCGAAACGATTAAGTAATATTCGTAAAATTATTGGTGCACATTTGGACCTTTTGGCGTTTTTGGGGGCTCGTTCGACGGTTTTAATGTCATCGCCACTTGTAAAGACACGCCCTGCAAATGTTTGCTGCACTTAATAAAAGTAAGGCAAAGATATTAAAAATCCCCTCAACCATTGAGCAGATCAATAAAGCGCTCTTACTAAGAAAACAACAGAAAAGTCCCAACACTAATTTGGTAACAGTCATACTCACGAGATTCACTCTGTATCCTGAGTAGAATGTTTATATTTTTTTTCAGTTTCTGAGAAATCTACGCAGTCATTAGTTTAATGGGTTAATTATACTAACTCGGCAATTTATTACATATACAAAACGATTTAAAACTACTTTCTACCGAGCAAAAATACCCATTTTAAGTTTAATATAATATTATATTTATACATGTTTGTTATAAGTATAAATTATATTAATTGTGATAAGCTGACTGTGAATTTAGATGAGCTCATTTTCGAAATGTGGTTTCAGGAGAACTGATAAAATCGAATGTATGTAATCTATTTAAACTGTCATTTAAATAATCGACTTTAGTCAATTTGTACTTTTCTTAACTTATTGTAATTGAGTTAAGTCACACCAAAGATTTTTAATTAGAATTCCCCTTTTGATGTGGAAAAGTAGTAAGCTTACGCAAAATAAACTCAAACGTCATATGATAAGATTGATGGAATGTTTGGCATGGTTAAGTGTTTCCCCAGCAACTGGGCCAAAACATAAACAACTGCCAATGACTGGGAATCTCGTGAATGGTTCACGTGACGCAAAACCAAAACAGAAATCACAATCACAAAAGTCCAAAAACGAACAAACAAAACAAAAACAACAACAAATAAAAATAAAAATATTCGAGCGTGCGCGTTGCTATTTTGCATATTCAAATTAAGCAATAAGACGTCATCTGACGGCCCAGTGAATCAGTTTGAACTGGGTGAGATGAAGAGATCAGATCGGATCAGATGGTTGGATGATGGTCTTTACCCCACTCTAAAATGGATACAGTTGGTAGAGTTGTTAACAGAACGTGTGGCGTTTTGGGAAAGCAAAAATTCGATGCGATGATATTATACAATAATTAGCAACAAAAATGATTGCCATTTTGTAATTAATGCACATAATTGTGAGCCAGATCGATTAGAAATAGCTGGTAGCTTAGTAAATGGGTAATGGGAAAAAATTGTAAAAATGTTTTTTAAATGGATTTTTAATTGTATTATTAATTGCACCTTATTCAATTATGAATAATATTCGATTCACACACATACATACACACACACACAAAGCATTGCCATGTGGCCCTTGCAGCTTGCAACAAAAGACTTAAAGCAAAAACAAATACAGAAATTAAATTAAACAGATTATTCTAGGAAGTTGCCAAGCATTACATTGAACAAGGGCAACTATGTACTTGAGGAACTTGGGAGCTCGAAAGCAAACAAGGTTAAAATACTATGAGAACTACAATTAATGTATAACTCCAGAATGTTACGTACATATTTTATTGCAATTCCATTCCATAGTTCTTCCAAAGTTGAAGCGAACTTTAAGGAAGGTCATTTGAAGAGTTCCTCGACACCTTTTCCAAACAATATTGCTTTCTCAATGCCAGTATTTGGCCAAACGGAACTACTTTCATTATGAGACCTGCCATTTATGATTGATGGTCAAGTTAATAAAAAATATATATATATATATACACATACAATTATAAGTATATGTTGGTAAAACCGTAACCTTTTGTTGGCCTGTCAAATAAAAAAGTGGACTACGTGACTGCCTCAAACATTTGTACATTTTATTGTAGTTTTGATTAAGAACAAAAAGTATAACAAAACAAAATTAAATAAATTTAAATGTAGTTTTCAACTTTTGCCGCCCTGTTCGCAAATGCTTAATTAAAGAACCTAATTTGTTTGAAAACGTTTTTTTTTTTGCTTCTCTTTTGCGGTTTTGTTTTATGTTTAATTTTGATGATTGATCATTGGGCTGGCAACAGTACAGTAGTGTAAATGTGTCTTATGTAACAAATGTCAAAAATTGCAAGGGCGGAGCTTTAAAATCAACCTTCAAATTCTCAAAGGAGTCGTGTTTATAGCAAACAATTGAGAAAGAGCGGGGCGAAGAGCAATACCTAGTTTTGTTGGTTTGTGTTTGATCATGAAACTTTAATAAAACAAACAAACTGGTTGATTAGTTTGCGGAAAGTGGTGGGGAGGAGAGAGAAGAGAGCCGGAGAACAGGGGCTGTGTTTCAGAAGCTGCAACCAGTCAGCCGTTAAAGGGTCATGGCCAAGGAGAAGGAAATCCCAGTGAATGGCTTATATCTCTCCCGCTCTCGCTCTCGCTCTCGATCTTTGCTGTGTGAATCACGATTCTAAAACTCAACTCTATTCTCGAGTCAACCGTCTCCGGTTGCGTTTTTAGCTTCGCCTTAGAGCTCCGCAACAATTTTGTTACTTTTAAAACCTTGAGTTACTTGCTGAATTGTTATTGCTGTTCTCTTCTATATACTACAACATATAATAGCCTAAGAACGAGCTAAACAAAAGCCGTGCACAAGTAAATTTTAATATTTCATTAAACTTTTAGTGTCTGTTTATCGTAACTAAGTCGGAAGACATATTGTAGTTTAGGTAATAAACCAAGTTAATGTACTGAACATGATGTCAATAACTCATTACT
This sequence comes from Scaptomyza caliginosa, assembly GCA_035044725.1. Taxonomy (NCBI): domain Eukaryota; kingdom Metazoa; phylum Arthropoda; class Insecta; order Diptera; family Drosophilidae; genus Scaptomyza; species Scaptomyza caliginosa. Next base: position 163,799 of record JAWNNR010000315.1, read on the forward strand.
TGAGTATAGAGTTTAGTAATTAAATGTGTAATGTATTGTTACGTGAATCGATTTTATTGCCATATTATAATAATAATAAGCCCTTTCTTATCTTTAACTTATTAAATATTTTCCTATTGCATCCATTGGCATTTTTAATTATATATATTTCAATTGCTTGTTTATTATCTCATCAGCTGGCAAGATTTAATGATTGCCAATTAGCTTATGTAACAGCTCTGATAATGAAAGGAACCTCAAATTGGCTGTCAACCCACTGACAGATATATTTAGATCAGAGCGCCCTTTTTTTTGTATTTGCTTAGTTAAATTTCCAGCTTGATCTGCCGAATTTCGTATAAGTTAGTCATAAAAAAACAATTATCTACTAATTTGTTGTTAATTTCGTTAAGAAATGTTAATAACTTCATATGAACGAAGTCGCTTAGTCATGAGATTGAGCAGCTTATTAGCTCATTACTAAATGCTTATTATTGAAGATAAGTTAAATTGTAATCTATAGATTTGATCATTGACATGGCTAGCTGCTATGTTAGCTGTTGTTGTTGTTGCATTTTGTTGTGTTGGCCTGCTGCAAGGACAACAACAAACAAAAAGTGCAACAAGTGCAACAATTTGCTCGACTTCAAATGTAGATCAATGGCAAATGCGAGCTGCTAACTCTGAATTTGGTTGAATGCGAGACTAAAACTTTAAGCTAAATGTCATTCAAATGATCTAAGACTAGCTTCCAATTAGGCGCCAGCCTTGCCAACAACAACTGCTACTACAATCTGTCTCTCTCTGTGTGTGTGTGTTAGCTAGTCTATTTGTCTGTTATCAGCAAACAGGAATTGGAATTAGTTAGTCAGTTAGGCAGTGTCAGTCAGATTGTCACAGGTGCATAGGCAAGAAAAAAAAAACGTAAACAATTTGCCAGATGTTTTGACGGCATCTGTGTTTATGCCTAGTTAAGATATTAATTATAATGTGTTACATTAACGCATGCAAATTAGCTTAAATGCGCTTTCATAACAGCTATATGCTTGAATGGGCACCAATAGAGCGAGAGAGAGAGAGAGCGGGAGAGAAACGATAGCATTGACAAAGTTCAGAAAATTCCGTTTGGAATTTCCAACCATGTCATTATAAGACATTAGAGATAATTCATTTCAAAACAATGGATAATTTACTCAAAATATTAAATATTCAAGACCTTTAATTCCTTCTGGAACTTGCAAAGTTCCTTAAAAGACAACTTGGCTAAATACTAAGACTTTAACTAAGTAAACAACTAGACACCCACCTACTTAATGAGCATTTAGCAGTGCCATTGTCAACAACTTAACTTAAAATTATTTGTAGGCAGCCAGCCACCTTCTAATGACCGATCGACCGAGAGTTCCTGCTCGACTTTCCAATGCTTGAGTGTGTCTTGTGTACATAAGTAGTATCCGCTTGTAAGCATATCTATTACATTCGTTTAACATAATTATAAGTTGTCTATGCAATATATAGAATATGTACAAAACTAGATTGGGGGGATTGTTATACGCGGCGTATGCGCAACGATTAACGCTTTGATGCTTTTGTAGTGTTTTTCATTATGGCTTGTTTAGGCTTTTTTTAATGACGCGCTGAAAGACCGCGACAATTCCAAATATTTCATGTTTTATTGTCGCGCACGCGCTTGTGCCTAAACCCAAGCAACAGCAACATTAACAACAACAACCACAACAACAACAACAGTAACAGCAATGCCAAGCGCCGTTCTAGCTGAGCACTTGAACTTGATCGAGTCAGCCGCAGCAAGCTTGCTGTCGACCCACTGCCAACGTTGTTTTGCTTTGGTGAGAGGAAACCCCACAGCAGCAGCTTTAACTTAAATCAGAGCTGTGCTCAGTCAACAAACCAAACAAAAAAAACCGTCGAAAATACGTCATAGCCGCGTCATGCGAAAACCTGTCGCTGTCTCTGCTGCCGTTGCTGCTGTTGCTGCTGCTGCTGCTGCTACTGAAGCTGTCGGTTTGGGTCTCGGTCTCGGTCTCGGTCGTCGTCGAAGTCGACGTCGACGTCGTTTTGATTCGGGTCTGTGGGGTATTTAAGCGATGGCAACTGAACCTGGGGCATGCATTGACTCGCTAACATTCGCTCTAAAGACTTGCCAAGCCCTCTGTGTGGTCAAGTAGTTTGCTGCTCTGTTTGTTGTAATAAAATATTAGCCAAACAATCAAGGATTCAACACAAAACTCACCACTCGAAAAGTTTTTTCAACCAGAAAAGTTTCGAGTATCGCGTTTAAGTTCAAATCAAGGATTAAACATACGTTAAGCGCGCTGTGTGATTTGGAGAGTTCTTCCCGTTAAGGCTAAATTCTAGACGCAAGCAGTTCAGTTTCAAGAGCGTTTCGCCCAGCCCAATAAGCAGTGAAAGTGTTATAAATTTCGAGTGCTTATTGCTGTAAAATAAAGTCAAATAACAAATCAAAATAGTATACAAAGAAACTTTGTATAAATATTTGAAAAAATCAAAAAAATTCAAAACTTTTAATTCAACAAGTTTTAATACACACAAAACAAATAAGCGAAAATGATGGCCGTTGCAGCAGCTCAAAAGAATCGCGAAATGTTCGCCATTAAGAAATCCTACAGTATTGAGGTAAGTGTCAATAGCTCAACCAACCTATTCTAAATCTGGTCTACGTGACTATCATAAGGTTTTCCATCAAGTCAATCAATGCGTTTCGCATCTGAGTTTGACCTGTATCTATCCTGCTGATGTCTCTGATAAGTTTCACACACCGGTAGTGTGCGTAATGTGACAATGTTATTATTTAACAAATTTAAACAGTCAAGATGCGAGACTTAAAGAGATCTCTTTACTTACCGTTGAGGAAGAGAGAGTGAAAGTGGCCACCGCCTCAGACTCAGTCTCAGTCTCAGTTAGCGACTCAGCTTCATTTGCCCTGCACTTGCTTACCACACAGACACAGACCGCTCATTGTTGATCTGTCGTTGCCGATATTTATGTTGTTGTGCTGTTGTTGATTGCTGTTGTTGTTTATGTTGTCCGAGACTGAAAACAAAATATGAAATCAATAAAGATGATTCAATGGCTTGCCAAGTCTTTCATCAGCCACACACACACACACACACTCATAAGAGAAACTGTGAAAACCCAAAATACAACAAAATACAAGAAAAAAAGTGCAACTGGCTGTCAACAAACAAAAATTTCTGTACATTCAAGTTTAGGTCTGTCGCGTGCATCTGAGCATAGAATAGCCGCTTTTGAACAGACCAATAAAACATCTATTCAATTTGGGTCTTCCTCTAATGAATGGCTTTAGTTTGTCACAATGATCTTCAGGCGCGCTTTGATGATCTCTACGCTTTCACGCAAGCTCTTAAGCATTTCACACACATACTTTCGTTATATACACGACTAGATTGCGTAACAAAAAGTGCGTACGTGCTTGTGGGTGGCTGGTGGGTTGGCTTGTTTGACCAACTTAATAGCTAATTTCCGTCGCATATCCTGTGTGTTGCAAGCATAACTTATAATTGAATATTTCATTTGCAGAATGGGTATCCATCCCGTCGCCGTAGCCTTGTGGATGATGCACGCTTCGAGAGCCTGGTGGTCAAGCAGAACAAACAAACGGTTCTCGAGGAGGCACGCAGCAAGGCAAATGGTAAGTCTACACAACCTAGCCACAACCACCAATCCAACTTAGTTGCATTTATCTTGTTTAGTTATTGTTTTTATGAGTTTTTTTTTTAACTTTTTTGTGTTATTTCTTATTATTTGTTACTTAAAGACGCCTCGTTGGAGGAGTGCATTCAGCAGGCAAAGGGCGAGCATGTGCCTGCCGAGCAAAATGTCGAGTTGCAGGACGAGCAGCCCAGTTTGGAGCTGCCCGTTGAGGATGAATATGTTGCAGGTGCTTATCGTTCTGAAGACAAAAAGCAAATTATTATTTTTTATGTTATTATTTTACTTATAATTTGCATTTGTTTCTTTTTTAATTTTTATTATGTTTAGTTGAAGATATTGAAACTGAAACATCGTTTGACATTAATGCTGAGCCCGCCGATGATGAAGTGTCCAAGAAGAACGGTAAGAGTGGGCTTTGGCATACATACATACATACATATAGTATTAGTATAAGTACAGTGTGACGTGAACTTAAGTGCTTAATATGATAAAGTGCTCAGCACTCAGCGATGCCGATTCTCACTCTATTGTTACCATGTTTGAGTGGGTGTAGCCTTTTAGGCGCACACACTTACACACACAGAGAAAGAAAGAAAGAATAAGAGCTCAACAGGGTAAATGGCGCATTTCCCTTTTTTCATATTTTACGCTCGACTTAAGCGTTATGGCAACCAACTGTGGAATCAACACACACAGCGATAGACGATGCGGTCGGGCTGTGGAACTTCCACACGTAGCTCACTTACTTACTTATAAATTCGTTTACGTGACTTTTGAAAGCCGCTTGACGTTTTGCTGATTGCCTTTTCTTTCCGTTACCTCCATGTTATTGCAGATTATGGCCTCACCGAGGACGAGATTGTTCTGGCTAATGCCGCCTCAGAGTCACCCGAAGCAGAGTCCTCAATGCAGGCAGCCGCTTTGGTGGTGCGCCTCAAGGAGGGCATCTCATCGTTGGGTCGCATCCTCAAGGCCATCGAAACGTTCCATGGCCAGGTGCAGCATGTGGAGTCGCGTCAATCGCGCATCGAGGGCGTCGATCATGATGTGCTCATCAAGCTGGAGATGACCCGTGGCAATCTGCTGCAATTGATCCGTTCGCTGCGTCAATCGGGCAGCTTTAGCAGCATGAATCTGCTGGCTGAGAACAATATTAGCGTGAAGGCACCATGGTTCCCCAAGCATGCCTCCGAGTTGGACAACTGCAATCATCTGATGACCAAGTATGAGCCCGATTTGGACATGAACCACCCTGGATTCGCCGATAAGGTTTATCGCCAGCGTCGCAAGGAGATTGCCGAGATTGCTTTCGCCTTCAAGTATGGAGATCCAATCCCACACATCAACTACACCGATGTTGAGGTCAAGACCTGGCGCTCGGTCTTCCGCACCGTTCAAGATCTGGCCCCGAAGCATGCTTGCGCTGAATATCGCGCTGCCTTCCAGAAGCTGCAGGATGAGCAAATCTTTGTCGATCATCGTCTGCCCCAGTTGCAGGAAATGTCAGATTTCCTGCGCAAGAACACCGGATTCTCACTGCGTCCAGCTGCTGGCCTGTTGACAGCTCGCGACTTCCTTGCCTCATTGGCCTTCCGCATCTTCCAGAGCACTCAGTATGTGCGTCACGTGAACTCGCCATACCACACGCCCGAACCGTAAGTATTCTTTTTCCTTTTTTACATAATAACTTCAAAAGGCAAAAAAGCTTTTTATCAGCTTCTTTTGTGTGCTATGCTTGCCTCTAATTGCATTTGCCTGCCATTTTGTGATGTGGCTGCCTTCAGCAGTAGCAGCTTCCGTTTCCGTCTGCCTTGCCCTGCCTTCCTACTGGCTTCCTACTCTGCAACTTTTTGATTGTGCTCGCAAATTAGTTTAACTAGCACTTGCTGGGCTATTATTTAGGGTCTAATTGTTTTATGTCCGTACACATTTTCTAACACGTTTTCTCTCCCCTTTTCTCTTTCTCTCTTTTAGTGATACCATTCATGAGCTGTTGGGTCACATGCCATTGTTGGCGGATCCTAGCTTTGCACAGTTCTCGCAGGAGATTGGATTGGCCTCGCTGGGCGCCTCCGATGACGAAATCGAAAAGCTATCCACGGTTAGTACAACACTTAACTTAAACTCTCATTACATGGCCTTAATCACAAGCAATTGTGAAGTGCATGACTTTGCCATTTACTGCAAGTTAATCAGGTGTTTTAAATCGAGCATTTTTTATTTGTGTTTTGTCATTCAACACAGGTCTACTGGTTCACTGTTGAGTTCGGTCTCTGCAAGGAACATGGTCAGGTCAAGGCCTACGGTGCTGGTCTCTTGAGTGCCTATGGTGAACTCTTGCACGCCATTAGCGATAAGTGCGAGCATCGTGCTTTCGAGCCAGCCGCAACAGCTGTGCAGCCGTATCAGGATCAGGAGTATCAGCCCATCTACTATGTGGCCGAAAGCTTTGAGGATGCCAAGGATAAGTTCCGTCGCTGGGTGAGCACCATGTCGCGTCCATTCGAGGTGCGCTTTAACCCACACACCGAACGTGTTGAGATCTTGGATTCGGTCGACAAACTGGAGACTCTGGTGCATCAGATGAATACGGAGATATTGCATTTGACCAATGCCATCTCCAAGCTGCGGCGCCCATTCTAAATACTCTTCACACGCAGTATCCAAACAACCCTTTAGAGAAAAAACATACAGGTGCAACGGTCTCATTTTATACAAATTAATTTTAAATTGACATACCACACACATAAACATATACCCTTTGAAGCACCGCAATTTTAAATCAATTCAAACAAAACCAAACACATTTGAATTATTGTTTATGTTTTTTTTTCTTTTTGAGTTTATTTTACCCCACTTTCTCACCAAACACATTATTATTATTGTTCGTTCAATTCATCCCAAAACACACACAAAAACACCAAAACACACACACAACTTTGTGCATTGCATATTTATTATTCCCACTTAATGATATTGGACCAAAAAATCGTTAGACTTTTAAGTGAAAAACACACAAACACACACATTCAAAATCCAATTCACAGATTAGTAGAAGCAAAAGTAAAAAAAAAACAAAAAAAAAAACGTAGAAGCACGATACAACCGCTGTATACTCAGCCCACATATATTGTTTATTTTGTATTATCTTTTGTATAATTATTAATTTACTTAAAAATGCATATATGTGAACGCGATCAAAATATCCATCCAATAGCTTAAAACAGTTTAGCCCTCTATATATACACTTATATATACTACATATAATACTATACTATACTATATACACATATTATGCTATACTATACTTGTGTAGTTGGTATTTGTATTTTTTGTTTTTTTTTTGGCAAGCAAGAACAAAATGTAGTAGAGGATATATTAGATGAAGAGTAGAGATGAATTTTCTTATATTGTACAATAACTGGAAGCGACAATATTACAACTGTGTACTATTATTATTATCTATTATTATTATTTGTATGACTATTATGTATTGTATTGTAGGTATGTAGAGTTTATTATTTTACTTATTATAAGTTTTGTCTATTAATAAAGTTTAAAAATACTATTGAAAAATAACTTTGAACTTTTCGTTTCTTATTTCATTTGATTTGATTTTGATTTCAGCAATTGTTTTTTCTTTATTCAACTCTAAAGTCTGATTTTAATTTGGGAATATGGGCGAGCGAAACAAAAGTGAATGTTATTATTTATTTTTGAGACGATTTAGGGAACAACGATTTGACAAAATGATCGGGATCAAACATCTCAATATATTAAACATATATAGGACAATTATTCTAGTATCAATTTCATGTTATAAAAATCAAATTATATTCAAACAATATTGAAAACAAGTGTTAACATTCAATTAAATACTATCAATGTTTAAAAAAAAGAGTTTACATATTAACCAATTAAAATGTATTTAATAAAATTGCAGCTGGTTGGTCCCCAAGCTTGTTACAAAAGCAAGCTGCAAAAAATATATATATATATATATATATACATAAATATATGAGAAAATATGTTATTAAACTTGAGAATACTTATTAAACAAGAAACTATACTATATACATATATATACTTAAATACAGATATTATATGCTACTAAAATTTGAGTTTTAAGCAATCTGCTTCAATAAAGCTGACTTTAAAAGCAAAACACAATAGATTTTCATATTTATATTTTAGCAAATTTAAGACCTTGAACCTATTATTTAAAAATGTAACATTCGATTTAGCTACGAGTTGGGCGGACTTTATTAATGGGCAAACCATAAATATATATATACACAATGCATAATTCTTTAGTGCCAGCTGATTTGAATGCTGCTAACATGACCTACCTCAGCTTAAGTGTGTGTGAGTGTGTGTGTTTCGGCGATTTATCACATGGCAATTACGGCAACATAAACTCGAGCGTTATGATAATTGACTTACTGTCCGTATAGACATCGAATGTGTTAATTGCTCCGATCAGCAGAATTATTAAAACTGATTGAATGTGGGCGATAAAAGCTGATAAAACCGGGTCCGGGTAATATGCACTACTAACATATAAATAAAACGTGCCAGCTGCCTTTCTAATCGTTATAGAGGCTACGCCTTCTGTCAGTTTTTTACTGATTGAACATACCCCACTTCAAAACTTGCTAGTTTACAGAGTATTTTGTATAACTATATCTACATGAAATTCTTGACTTGAGAATATTCTAAAGATTGCATTTTGATTAATTTGACATCATTTTTTTTTTTGAATACTTGACGTGGGAAATAAGTTGTGTATTATGACACTGTTATATAGTAATAATCTGTAAAATCGTGTATTAACAAATCTTAATTATATAGAGTTTAATTACTATGAAACATACAAAAACAAAAACTAATTTGCGAATCGAGCAGTTGAGGTTGCGTTTCTTTACGGTCAGTTAATGAAGTTCTATTTGCACATTGATTGTTTGACTGATTTGGGTCAGATACAACTTAATAATATATGCATATAGTAGTGTTTAGCTACTACATATTGACTTTGACTGCATAAGTAAGATGTATATCAGTTGGCTGGCAGTTAAAACTTGGTCTAGGCTGGTCAAAGTCAGTGAGTATTTGGGTTAGGGTTGCAGGAAACGCTCTGGGACGAGTTCTCTTCGAGTTTGTTGAACTTGCGTTTTGTTTTTGTCTAAGAATTGGCCAAGTAATGGCCGGAAGTCCAATGCACAATTGCAATTAAAAGCATTTATTGTATTAATTACTGTATGCGAAACTTGCAAGTTAAACTTTAAACACACAAACACACAGACACAACAAAGAGCTAAAAGAGTCTTTAAGCCACGTTAAGCTGGCAGTTGGAACACGTTTCGTTATTGTGGCTCAAGCCGCTGGCCGGCCGTGTAAATCCATTTCAATTTCAATTTTGAAAATTTTGTTCAAATTTGGCTAATTAAAGGCGCGTTAAAGTGCCAAGGCCGAGTTAAACCGTGTTGGCTTTGACAGTAGCCAATAGTAGAACTAGCTAGAACCGTGTTTTTGTTTTTTTTTTTGTGGTTTATAAGTTATTTGGCTAATTGAATATCAAAGTCAATGACTTACACACATGGCGCTTATCCAATTTGTTTGGCATTGGTTGGCCGCCATTTCGGGCCAATTATTCGCGAGGTTTTTTTATGTTTAGGAGTATTTAATCTTGGACTTGTCTTGAACTTTTCAGAAAAATAAAAAGAATAAAGAATAATACAAGCTGCCAGGTGTGATATATATATGTAGAATAGATATAGTTATATGGCTAAACCGTTAGCCAGCTCTTTGTACACTGCTCGGTGTCGCGTAAACGAGGCGCACCTGTTGCAAAATCTAATTTAAATGATCAGCAAATCCATATAATTGCCATTTGGCTCTAAGGCTAATTAGAACAAGTACTGGTTCCACTAGGTGGGGGCTGTCACAGTGTTTGTTCTGTGTATCTGTGTGTGTGTGTGTGTTGGGGTGGGGTGTTGAAAGGGTGTTGTTTGCTATGCCCCGATTAGAAAATAATTTACATACTTGACTTCAGTTGAGGCATCAAATTTAATAGATATCTTTAAAAGTTAAGACAAAGTGGTTTGATTCAATATACAAGAACCCAGCTAGAAATATGTATAAATTTGTTTATGTAGATAGCTAAAAGAAAGTAAAGATACTCTATACTAACGCTGCGAATACTTTCATTCAAAGGGTATCTTTCGGTTGACTTTTATCTATAAATGTTTAAATTTCTTGGTGCTACAGCAGAAATGCATTATAATTTATGTGTGGAAAACAAAGTCAAGATAGACCTCTTATTGGACAGCTGTTCCCAGCTGACCTTCAAACACAGATGCTTTCGATATACATACCTATTGAGGTACTGCTTGCATGCAAAGTGACTTCCAGAGCAATATTATGCCGATTGGTCAATAATTAAAAATTGTTATTACAGCACCAATTGACCACATACACACATATAGCTAATTGTATAAGCCAGGTGCTCAACTTGGTGCTTGCTGCTAATCAGTTCAAATAGTTGGAGCCAAAAGCGACACCTGGCCCAGACAGACTCTGGGCAAATAGAAGGGCCAGCAGCTGGTTGGCAACAACCACTTTCAATCATAAATTAATATTAGAATTTTAAATGTGCGACTAATTAAAGATAGTTGCAGTTGTTCGTGGTTGGGCAAATCAAAACAAAAAACCTGTGAGATTTCATGCCCCATGCTCGAACAATTACAAGAAAATTGTGTGCATTTATTTTCCAATTGCACTGCAAAGTCTGTGGCTAAGGTGAGCACTATTTAACACCCGGCAACCTTCTCCTCCTATAAGTCAACAGCTGCAGTTAACAGGTGAAAACTATTAAGTCATAGCTACATAGCCGCAATGTCTACCGACCAACGGGGCGTATAAGTTGTGGTTTTGTGTTTCTATGGCCCTATGGTTACACGATTCTCTGGTTCTGTATTGTGGGTGGATTTTATTTCAGTTGTGCTATATTCGATAGGTTTTTAATAAGATTTGCACGCTATCATCGTCTGCCTTTTGTTGTGAGTCAGTGTCAATATTTTGGTTTTAGTTAAACAAACATCACAATTGAACACAATCTAAGAAAAAAGAGGGAAAGATGATGAAATGTCCACACAGTAAATGAGTTGAGTTTAACTGCTATTAGCTAAGCTAAGCTGAGGCGAGCTGTTCCGGATGTTGCCCGAAAGTTAAAGTTAACTTTAAATTTAAGTTATGCATATAGAATGACAGTTTTTCGTTTCTATTTTTTGTGTTATTGTTGTTTGTCAAGTAAGTAGATATATACAAAGACTAACACGCTCCAATGGGCCTGTTGACTTTGGCTAATTAAAAGTCGCTCGCACGTGTCCGAATTATTCTCGAAGGGGGCGACATAACAGTCATAACTTAAAAAAAAGAGAGGTCGTTTCAAAGTCTCTATTACCACAAAATCGATCATGATAATGATATGATTCTGTTGTAAATGTATGAACAAGTGTGGGCTACTTTAAAAAAATAAACCCAAAACCCAAAAAAGTTGTATTCTTATAGTTCTAGAGTTTTGAATTTAGAACGTTAAGGTGTTGCATACTTTGAGGCCCTTTAAAAAGCTTAGCATATTTTTAAGTGCTAAAATAATAAAGAATGTATTGACGGCATATATTCAGAGACAAATGCAAAACACAGAGTCACAATTTTTGGTATTTAAAAACAAATTGTATATAGAAAAAAGTCAATATTTTGAAAAAGCCATCTGTTGTTCATTCTCATTATGCCAAAGCTATCACACACTCATAAGCTGCTTGCTTTGGCGCAAGTTTACGTAGCTGTTGTAAGCTTACTTGCAGCTTTTTTCTGTAAACAAAAACGTAGCTGCTAAAAGTATGCAGCTACATCAAACATAACATAAACACAAACTGTTAATATTTTCCTTTTCAATAGAGTGTAATTTTATTTAAACAAATTTCTTATATCAGTCTCAGTCTTTTGGCAAATTACTATCGCTCTTTCCTCTGCTATAGGGTCTTGTGCCGCCGAGCATGCGCTCCAGAAGGCTTTGCTTGGACTTGCGTTTGCAGGCGAGAACCTCCTTGCACAGTTCATTGAATACATCGGCCACCTGATCGACATGATCCGCTGCAGAGACCTCACTAAACTTGCACTCAAAGTCTTTGGCCAGAATTTCGCCCTCATCGCGGCTCACTTGACGCAAATGCACCATGTCCACTTTGTTGGCGCACAGCTGGACGGGTGTATCCGATTGCAGATCGGATTTGGCACGGCGTATATAGTTGAAACTCTTGCGATCCGTTATGGAGTAGACAAGCAGCAAGCCATCCGCCCATTGGATAAGCTCTGCAGCATTGGGATATTCATCATCGGCCTGACAATTAGATTGTTTCAATGAGTTCCATACTGTAGAAATGTCATAAGATCATGCATGCATTACCTTCGGACATGTGTCGAGTATTTCAAAGAGCACCGGCTCATTGTCAACCATGGATTCGTGCTTGTAGCGATTCTCAGTCTGATGATCGTATTCCCCTATATAACGTTTTGTCAAGAAACGCACAATTAAAGCTGCAATTAAATGTAAATGAATGCATTTTCATTTAAGGGCGTTGTCTAATGCTAAGATCAGGTGTAAACGAAAAGGCAACGCCCCTAAGCAAAACAAACCCCTAACTGTATTGGGTCAGCACTTAAGCGAGCGTGAAAAGGAAAAACTTCATATACATTGAAATACGACAGTGAAAAATTCAAATGCGGCTGAGAAAAAACCGCCGCAAGGCAGGTGAAAAAACAAAAAAAAAAAAAAATAAGGTAAGCCTTGAGGGGTTAATACACCCAGCTAACGACAACAGCAACAACAACAACAAAACGTTGCGTGTTAGCTGAAAACTGGACACAAAGGGTACGAGAAGTTGGAGCTATGCCTGCGCCTCTGGTCATTTGCAATGCAAGTGCTTTGAACTCTGACCAAGTCCTAGACTTGCAAAAGCATTATAGCTCACGTATGCAAATGCTTCAAGCGGATTGAGCTAACTTGCCTTTGCCTCGTAAAATAGTCCAACACAAAACCCCTTTCCGCTTTCCCTACACATTTTTAATGACATTTTCATCATTTATTTTCATATGGCAGCCGCACATTTGGCGTGCGTTTTAATTTATATCTTTCTCCAAATGTTTTGTTTTTATACTTTATTTTTATTTTTTGTCCGTATACGAGGTCAATGTTTAAAATTTTTTGTTTAAACTACGACAAAGAATGGCGACGCAATGCCCGATGGCAATTTCAACGGTTTGGTGCGGAAGATGGAGCATTCTTTTTAATTGCCCCACCACGCATGCTGCCCAGACTAGACTCGACTGTCTAGTGCATTGAACAAATATTTGTGTATGATATTCACAAATACTATATGGCAAAAATAAAACAACATTTATCATAGATACGATCATGTGTTGGCTTTTTAAATGCTTTCTGGCACCTAAGAAAGCTGTACATATCCATAAAATATATATATATATATATATATGAAATAAAACTTGCTTTGCTATTTAGTTGGTTTGTTTTTAAACAGAGAGCGAAATATTTGTGCCTTGCTTTACAATGACCTGATAGTGAAATGATTATGTATTTAAGATAAGTTTGCTGATTACAAAAGGTGTTGCGTCTAGCAATTTTGCATATTCCAAATTGCAAAAAACTCGATTTAAACAAGAAAACAAGATTTAGATTGGGAGATACCCTGTACTTAAGTTTTGAACTCATGTAATCTTTAAACACTTTCGTGCTTCTTAACTGATGTTTAAACGATAATCGATAAAACTAAATTGTCTCTTCCCTCTTGGAATGCTGTGTATTTATGGTTCTAGGCCAAATTAGTTGACTCTATTTGATATTTATTGGTAGAGTCATATACTCTGGCCATATTTCTTGTGTTCTACACCAGCGGATTAAGCATTCCAGCTACTAGGTGTTACCCGAAGATGACAAGAAGTTATGGCAAGGGAAGGAGAGGGAAGGCGCTGTCTACAAAACGTAACAAATATTTTTCTAGGCACGAAAGAATGGCTGACAGGGAACATCAATTTGCACTAAGTCAGTGTGCAATGTGGAATATGATGATCCCGTTCCCCATATAAATATCTTCATCTGTGTGTGTGTGTGTGTGTGTGTGTGCGTTTGACACAGTGGCCATCATAAATTAGTGGCTGCTCCAGGGTGCCATGCGTGTCAAATCGAACGGTGAAAACGATTACAACAAGAAGCAAACTCAAACGGACCGACACAGATATATATGTATATACATATATTTATATACTAAGCGGCATGCTCAGATATACATACGTTTGTGTTTGTGTATGCTGCCACTTTATAAACAAAACAAACAACGTTCTAAATATATATACGAATCGGCGATTGCTCAACTAATTTTCTATTGCTCGCTCTTGTTTTCTACACCCATATTGCTTTTATTTTCACCAGGCGGAGCAGGCAGGGAGGGGGGAGGGCAGAGATACAGCAACTTCCATCGTCTTACCACTCTTTCCAACACTGGGCGAGCCAATAACGGCGATTTTCAACTCTGTCAGCGTTGACTTTTTACGCCGTATGCCGCGCCGTCGTCATCTCACAATTTTGCAATAGCCCAGTTTACCGTATTCACCAACGTGCAGACAAAAGGTGTATGTATGTGTGCGTGTGTGTGTGTATATATCTGGCACTTTTGGCTACGCCAATAGCAGCTATATGTATGTATGTATATCCGTTTGCCGTTATTGTCTGTTTCACGTTGAATTATGCGCCGTACGTAGCAGCAGCAGCAGCAGCAGCGATCACAACAAGCGCTACAAATCGGCCTAAAATTACAGCTAAAGTTTTAAGTTTCGCATCCGTCAGATACTTTTGCTCTCCAATTGCTGCAGTTGCTTGTCTCTTAATATCTATATACATCTATATATGTCGAAGAATGCACACTGCACTTTTCAATGTGTTGGTAGTAAATTCCATATATTTATTTATTTATTTAGTAAGATTGAGGATTTTTGCAGCTGATCTCTGCTAAAGGTGTCTTTTATTGTAGTTGTATTTGTGTGTTTTTTTTTTATTATTGTTTTGGCACTATCCGCAAAACGGCATGCGATTTGTACGACCAACGAATTTGTACTAAAGCGTAAATCTGTTCTACGCCGGAACGCAACAGAACAGAGCAGAACAGAACCGAACCGAACCATACCGATCGAGAGAAGAGATCGCCACACGCTTTTGGTTTATTTTCGCGAGCGTTGTCTTGTACAAAAATAGCTGCCAGATAGAGAACGATATGGCCGACAGGGTATTCAGTACAAACGAATGCACCGCAATAGGTTTAATAAAGCCAAAAGGCTAATTCCTGTTGATTGATAAATTTGACTGCTGCACATTCTGAGTGGAAAGTTGGCTCATTTCGTGATCATCTCACAAAGGAAGTACTGATTGCGTTTGAGGCCAGTAAAAGTCGTCTTAAATTAAATTTAATTGCTGCATTTCCCATCTGGTAAAACCAGCTGATATATGGCCAACTGTTTCAGACCAAATCGAATATAGACCTTGAATTGGCTGTGCTCTGACTGCTTTTGAACACTTTAGCCAAATCATAATTACATAGATAAAAACTGTTTGTTGGAAAAATCATTCGGAGGGTCTGCCTACTAAAGTTACATGTTAGGTAAACAAACAAAAAAACGTTTATTGGAAACGTTTTAAATGTCTTTTAGTTATGCATACTACGTTCTTAATTAGGGAAATTGCGTTTGTCCATATCAATCATGTTCTGTTATGTATTCTAGGTACACACGTTGCGGGAAAAAAACACCCTCTTTGGCAAACGTGCAGCTTGCACGTGAGTTCAGGACATAGCAGTGTGTGTGTTTATATGTGTGCCAGAAGTGCGGCGGGGGTGTGTCTGCCTCTGCCGGCTAAGGGTTGAAACGTTAGACAAAAAACGAATTTCGCTAGCCGGAAAATCTTTGCACTTGCACTTGCTGTGCCAGCGACAACTGACAGCTGAAACTCAAACAAACTCAATGTTATCTCCACTCTCTGTGGAGTTTGTGTGAGTGTATGCTAATTTTTTGGGAATTATAAGCTACATTTTGATTGTTTTTTATGACTTTGCACTAAGTAAGTAAGTAGTATTTTCATTGTATTGTTATGACTACAACGATCTTATTCTGTTCCACACCTTATATTCTATATCATCCTCAAAGATAGCTAGATTTGCTCACAACTTATACGTTTTTAGCTTAAGCCTAAGTGTATGCAACACCTTTTGTGGGTTAGCCCTGCATTGCTCTCTTATACGCACGTAAACCCACATAGCTACAAACTTAAATCACATTGGCACCCATTAATCCAATACTGTACATCAGCTGTGTTTGTTGCCGCTCTTGTCGGTGGTGCTTTAGTTAGTGACAATCGGAATCGGTGCTGCTTTTGCTTCTGCTTTTGCTTCTGTCTGCTTGGCTGCCCGAGCGATTCGTTTAGTTTTCCCTCGAACGGCGAAGCGTTGAGAGCGCACCGCGGAACACGCGCATGTGAATTGGCTGCGAAACGAAACGAAGCAACGTTTTTGGCTTCAGTTAGCCGCCAAATAAAAACCAACACAAAATAAAATGTATATATAAAAATCAAGCAAAGAAAAAAACCCAAAAATACAACAAACATATATCAAAAACGTTTTTTTTTAAAAAGAAACCGACGCGCGACATAAAAGCTTTTTTTCGGTGTGTTGTTGTTTTAGTTTTGAATGTTTTGCCGATTGTTTTGTGTTTTTTGGTTTTTTCGAAATTTATTTTTGTAGTTTTTCATTTGTATAGAAACCAAATGTGCGGTGTTTTTGGCTTTTATTAATGCTGCTGCTGCTGCTGTTGCTGTTTGTTTCTTCCTCTTCTTCGACTTGTGCTTGCTGGCGTTGAATTCAAATATTTGTGTTGAAAAAATAAAAAAAGAAATTCAAAAAAACAAATATAACAGACGCATTTTATGCGAAAGTTGTGCGTATAGCAATCCAAAGAGTTTTCGAAACGTAGTGCGTGAGTTTTTTGTTCCTGTTGCTGATCGAAAATAAAATGATATTTTTATAAATAGAACAAATATTATATCATATATGATATGGACTGGCAATTTCGAATTTAATTAGCGCAAAAATAATGTAAACAAATTTTGCACAAATTGAATATGAAATGAAAAGTATTGCAGAAAACAATTTAATTTTATCAATATGGCAATTAGGTATTCTCAGTGTGGCAACGAATGAAGAAACCTCGAGTAGAGTATACTCTGACCTTAAAATTGACTTATCGGAAAGAGTATATTTTGAGATTGTTGCTAAAAGTTTAAAGTCTCTTTGGCTACCTAATTACCAAGGCAGGCCTCACCCAAGAGTAAAAACTATTTAGCATCCAATATGTACAAACCCACTCAAAAATTGTGATGTCATTTTTTGGCTGTGGTCATTTCCAAGCAGATTAAAAGCAAAAAACACAAAATCAAACCAAACCAAACCAAAGCAAAACCAAAAGCTGAAAGGCAACTCAGGCAAAAGACCAAATCTTACTGCCTTTTTGACAGCTTTAGCCCAAACCCGTTTGTTCTGCCGAGGACGACACGCACACGAATGGGGTTAAGGGAGTTGCAGGGGCGGAGAGGATCGATTCGGTTCCGTTCGCATGTTGCACTCGCTTCAAGGATATTGTATACAGTCTGCGCTCAAACACAACCAAATAGTAACGTACAAATAAAAAATGTTGTATGTGAAAGACATGAAAATGAAGTCATCAGCACAATACAGAGCCACGAACAAGTTAGAATGCTACAGTTGTGAGGCAACGACTTGATGATGCTCTGCAGCAATGCAAAACTATTTCTATCTGGCAAACACTAAAGCTAATCATAAAATCAATAGAATGTATACGCATACAAGGGAAACAAAGTATTTTTACACACAACTTTTCCAGCTGTACGCACTTCAAATGCAATTTGTGCAAGTGGCGACTGCCTGGCGCCGCACTCATAATACAATTATCCAGTGCGACTCTTTCATACTGCACCCCTTTATCCTGCATCCTGCAGACGGAAAGTGGTAAACTGGTAAACTGGCAACTGTCAGGCAGCCTCGGCTTACCTCGAAACGCATTTTGTCGCCAGTTTTAACATTTTCCACACCATTTGCTTGAGTAATTAAATTAGCCGAGCGCGCCAAAATGAAACTCAATTGACGCAAGGATAACCGCCAGGCAGACACAGCGGGCGGTGTATTGTGTAGGGTATAGAATGTTGAGGCAGGAAGTGGGAGTTGAGTAACCTTGGTAACTAATTGCTGGCAAACGTTCGGGGCAAACAGCACACATCAAATGACAAATGTGTGTGAACCTAAGCGGCAGGCAATGGAAACATTACGCAATACCAGCAAGGACAAATACAATTGTATTTTGATTATATCCTGCACAAATAGAATGGGTGCAAAACTAACTTTACCGAATTGATGTAGCTTAACTATTAATAAAGTCAGAAAGGGTATTATTTATGCGACTTTTCTAAGCCATTCAAGTTTTATATTTGATTTTTATGGTATTTTTATTTTCCGCCGATGACGTCGTTCATCGCATTTTGAACATGTTTTGCAGTATTGTAAGCTCACCACATAATACTACAACTGTCCAGATGACATAGTTTTCTGGTTGAGGCGAGCCTCTGATTGCCCCTGGTAATGATTGTGGTTTGAATGCAGAATGCAAATGGGTTTGTGGGTCTTGCAAAACTAGAACAAGGCCACAACAAAGGGTTGATTGTTTTTTTTTTGTAAATATTTGAAATATCTTCAGAGACATATTCTTTTTAATATCAACCCATCTAATCATTATAGATTTAGGCGCATAAATTGAGCAATTTATCTGCGCCAAAGGTGGTAACAAATGCCGTTATTCAAAAAACAAAAGCCACCCTTTTCTTAAACCTCTCTCTGCCTGGCATTCAAATACTTATACATAAGGCGTGCCATTAATAAATAAAAGAAGAAAAAACAATCTACGCATTGCACGAAACGAAATATTTGCTAGAATATAATAGAAATCAACCCCATAGACAGAGTGTGGCGAAAACCACCCCTAGATACCACCAAAACAATAGAATCAAGACCCACCCTCAGCTAAGATCATGGCAAATACTTAAAGACACATTCCGTGCGTTAGAAAATAAAGGTATTTTGTTTTGCTTTGACTCAAACGCAAGCTTGAACTTGAATTCGCATTGGCTTTGTAAAAAAACGATAGAGAACTTGACAAACAACTTTAAAGCTTTAAACCGGCAGCAAACAGCATTCATTCTAATGCCAAACAATAGAGAGAGACAAACAAAGAGAGAGAGAGAGATACTAATGTGAAGGAAAGGTGAACTTTTGCAAGACTTCAACGCAAGCATAAAAATGAAATGAACAACAAAAGATATATCTCAAATAAAATAAAAGATAATAATAAAATTTAAATTACAAAAATAAAATAAAACTAAAAGACGACGCAACGAAAAACGAGAAGCGTTGGAGTGTATCCGCTCCATATGACATCATTCGCGTCTCATTAATGAACTAACCCAAAAAAACAAAATATACACAACCTCTCTTTTGGCCAGCTATAGAGTCTATATGCTGTCTGATCTTTATGTGTTGCTTTTAGATTTACTTATAATTGGGCAAATAAGATATTATGAACTCTCTGTCTGTTTGTCTGTGGCACATCTGTTGGCGTCTACCAAGCCATATGCTTATTTATTTTGTATGTTTTATAAAGAAATGACACAAGTGTGTGCATACTTTTTAGCATGTCTGTCAGTTAGCTTGTTTCTCCTTCTATCTGTGCATTAAACTGGTGCCATAACAAAGCTAATAAATCAAACAATCTTTGAGCAGAAAGAGTTTTACAAAGACTGTGCAGTTTTGAATTATATTTATAGCATTTTGAGATCATTTCTATAATTCAGTCAGTGTTGTGATTCTTGTAAAAAACTATTCGTTTTTTTTTTGTCTCTGTGTCATGCAGCCTCATACTAAAGAATTTGATGAGTCAGACTCGCAGGGCAAAGACAAAATTTAAGATAGAGAAAGAAAAAACACAAACAACAAGAAGCTGTAACAGTGACACATACAGAATTATGCCTGCAACTATTGGCGGGCCCGAAACTAGGGCAAACTTTTGCGAATTCTGTTTTGATTCCGTCGTTGGCGGCGAACGTTAGCCCAAAAGTATCAAATTGTTTGCTATTATGTGGCAGTTAAAGTGCTGACGAATTCAATGTCAGGCTAAGAGTCCTACAAAGTGACCATTTAATGTGGCAGACAAATGGGCATTGGGCAACTTAAATTGGAGTCAACTCAACTCAAGACATCAACTCTGAATGGGCAACTATTTGCCAACTGTTGTGCATTTATTGAGAACATGGCAAATGCTTGAATGCTGCTTGAATGTTGAAGTTGCATGCGATTCAACGATTTCCTGTTTATTTGCAGTTGTTCTACCCGCTGAGTGACAGTCAACGTCAAAGCTAACATATAGCTACAAATGTATCTTTCTATCTTAAGTCGAACTTCTTCTTTTGTGTGTTCTTTCAAGCGCATTTCAAGCGAAAGATTGGCGCTCTTTGTCTAGCCGGTTAGACAAGCGAATTGCAGTTGTTGTTGGTAATCAAGTTTTTTAGGAACTGCGTGACTTGCCTCCAACTACAAACTACAAACAGCAAACAACAACAACAACAATAATCAATGACTTTGGTCTCTGTTGGTCGTGTCAGTGCCATTTGGCTGCCAACCACAAACTTGGCCTATGCGCTGCATTTGACTTTGATTTCTATTCGAGGCCCATAACGCGTTTCAACTCAACTAATGGCTGCCCAAAAAAAGAGACTACCCCAATACTCTTTGTTGGCTGTCTGGCCAATTAACAAAACTGTCTAATTACTGCGCAATTGAGCAATTGAGTATATTTATACATCTCACATATATATCAATTAACGATAATTGAGAAATGTTTTTGGAGCTACGCTCGATAGAAAGTTGCACTTTCGACACGTTCCAATTGCATACCAAACAGCAGCTGAGAGCGGCAAGGTTATCGTATGCAAATTGCACACATTTGTTGCCTTAACGCACTAAGGCTTTTGAGTGATATCATAATTGTGAGCTCATAGCCACTGTTGTGTTGCTAAAGTTACACTTAACATTGGCTTTAATTTGAGATATTGTCAATTGGGAATATGTTTGGTTTGTTGTTGACGTCATAAATATTGAAAAGCTAAACATTTTCATTAGATTTGTACAAACTAATGTTGACATACAGTCTTATAGAGATTTTAAGCCTGTTTTGTTTTTCTGTATAAATATAGATCACCAAACTCGACGCAATGCCTGAGACAACTGTGTCCAAAAAAGAATGATGTCATCGACACAAATGTATAAATATATACAAAAGTATATATGCGACTGTGAGTCGTCTATTTGGGGTCATGCCACCAGCAAATTGAGGTTGAATTTAAATTTTCGTATAGTTTAATGGCAGCAGGCAATGTTAATTAAAAACAAAAGAATTTGTTGCAATCGTTTCGACGATTGCTTTTTCATCTGGTCGATTGCCGAATTCTAGATTCAATGCTGCATTTGTATAAACAATAAAATTCCAGGAAGAAATGCAACAAGTGGCATGCAACAGAATCAATTAGTTTGTTTATTGATTGTAAAAATGTTTAAAGATCAAAAACGTGAATATTATACAGCTGTACAGGTTGCGGCTATTAAAAGTTAACTTTGACAACTTTGAAATATTTTTCATAACCCACACAACCGCTCCTCTCCAATCCTCACCCTACCAGTCAACAACTTTTATTTATGCACTTGCCATGCTGTTTTTTTTGTTGTTTTTTGACCTCATTTCTGGTCATTTCTTTTAATTAATTAGCGTGGCAACAAACACAAACAACCCTCAACCATGCATTTAGTAGGAGCAAGGCGGGGGTTGGGTTGAGGAAATGCCTGACTGGGATTGCGTGTGCCTCATTTCTCCCCAGGGGCGTGCTACACCAAATGATTCTAATTCTAGGCAAATGTACATTTGAGTGCATTTATAGCATCTACAAAGAAAGCTTACTAAATATTTGTTAATTCGTTTTGATGTCCAAAAGAAACACAACTTAAATATTTCTACAACATGTCAAGTGTATGCAATCGGAACTGATTTGTTTATGGCTTTTACTTGGCATATAAGAAAATCATTCATAAATTTAAGCAGCATATTGATTGTTGCAGGAAATTGCCATCAATTGAGTTGGATTAACTGCAATGTGCGGTAGGGCGACTCAATCATTAATAACTCAAAGTAACGAGTTTTCGCTCCCTCTCTGTTTCCCTATTCATTTTCATGCTCACCTTTGCGCTTTGTGACGGATCATTTGATTTTGTGGGTCGCTGGCACAATAAAATATGTAATAAAGAAACTTACAATTGCTACGTGCTTAATGTGTAAGCAAACAATAGTAAGAAATATATATATAGTGTATAGTGACACGTACTGTAAAATTCTGTTACTAAATTGGTAAAGAATCGATAATGCGTAATTCGAAATTACATTTGGCATTAGGCTGTGTTTATCCATTTGCTTTTTTTTTTTATTTTCGTTTCCTTCGGGCGTGACGGGCGGCCATTTAAATGTCAAAGTTGCCGCCAAAATGTCAGATGCGAAAGCAACATCAACAACAACAACAACAATGAAAACTAAACAAATCCAAAATACAGACAGCAAATCAAAGTACAAATTTTGTGAATTGGATTGTGTGCTTAGCACAGAATTAGCATTTTTTTGTATTTGTTGTTGAGTTTAGTTAACGCTTGCGCGAATATGAAACAAGTACGCATAGGAATGTCTAACTAGCTAATACCCTAACCAGTATAAACTACTTTAACCAACACAAAGCAGGGTATTAAACAGTAGTTTTAGAGTTGCGATACTTTCAAACTATTGTTTGTCAGTCTATTGTTGCACTTAAGTGGGCTTGATTATACAACTGTAGGTATTAATTCAGAGGTAGTTGTGCTAACAACAAAGATTTTCAATCGTTTAAAGTAAACGTGTTGAATATTAATGATAGGGGCGTTATAGAGCATTCAAATAATCGAACTTACGCTCAATTTGTAATGCTAATTAAAGCTTAGCTGAGTGCACAGTGTGTCCAGATCAGTTGCATTATCTCTTATACACTGCGGCGTCTCTTTTATTTTTCCATTGATTCTCGTTTTTTGACATGTTACGCATAATTAAACTAGCGGCTTGTCATGCACCACGCTGTCTGGGGGCAAGCCCCAAAATAAAACCAACTGAACAACAAAATAAGGCCAATTGACCCACATTGTGAACGCCTTCAACGTTGGCGCACAGACAACAAATAGCTAGAAAACTTAAAACAAAACAATAACAAAAACATTGCAATTACTGTGCACTGCAACCCACAGAGGTGTAAAAAGATGTTTGCCAACCAACAAACAAATAATCACAAGTTTCAACCGTTGCTATTAACTAAAGACAACAGTGTCTTGACTTTCTGAGCTCTATCGCATAATCAAATTTCTATATTTTTCTAGGAGAGTGCTCAGCTTTTACTGTGTGTGTTTGCATGATTGTAATGCATCATCATTATGCTGATTTAGTTTGTAGATTAGCTGTAGTTAATTGTCGTTGGCGTCTTACCTTAGCTGGGTTTGCCTATGCGATACTTTCAAACAATTTCTAGTTGCAAATTCGCTGGCATTCTAATTATCTTAACTTCAGCCAACTCTCTCTCTTCTTTCTCTCTCTCTGTTTACATCATGTGCTGTAGATCTAATCTATTCATTCTTCACACATTATTGATTGCCTTTACAGTCTATAAACTGTGCGCTTGGCTTAAATAAACTTAATTTTGGCCTTCAAAAGGCAAAGATGTATTTTGAAATGTTACAGATGGTTTGCCTGAACATTTGCCCAGCCCAGCCCCGCCCCGCCCTTGTTATCGGCAACACTCTGGGGGCGTAATCCCAGCGTTGTTTTCTGCGTCATCGTGTCATCTGTATTTCCACTGCTGGCAGACAGCCTAGCTCTTTGGTCGCTTTGTGGTGATGTAATTATACTGGCTGACAACTTTAACAACCGGTTTAAGCATTGTGTCCAACCGCCTGTTAAACACAATACACATAAACATCGTACTTTTCAGACAGCTACAAATCTTGTATTTGTGTTCTGCGCATTTGCATATCAAAAAGATTGTGTTAAGACTACAAGATGCCCTGTATCATTTCAAACAGATAGATTTTATTGTACACTCAAACATAACAGCTTGCACAACAGTTTGATTTTAAAGGGTATAGAAAGTTAAGCACAGCATGTGTTTTATTTGCTTACTTTCCATTTCCATTTGGGCGAGCAGACACAGTTATTTGATTGTCAAAGTACCACAAAGAAAGGAAGATCTTCACTTAAAAGCTTTTTTTTTGCAAATTGCACTCACTCCATATCCATATCATATAAATGGCAAAACTACACTTGAGAGTGGGTGTAAAGCAAGTCCATCAACCTCTCAGAAATGCAGCACATGAATTAAGTTATTATGAAAGCAATTTAAGAGCAGAAATTTAACGCACTATGCGGATTTACTTAGGCGTTGCATTAAGCTCATTTACCCCTATCAGCACCAGCCCCTGAACAATATTGTTGCCATTGATTAAAGCGATAACATTGACAATTGCGTTGACAGTCAATTTAAATTTATGTCTAGGGCAGCCACAATATTATTATTATTGTATGCATAAATATTTCATTATTATTGTGGCTACTGCAACTGTGCATTGCATTTATACGCTAGAATACTTTTTGTATAGAACTATTCGATGATCTCATCATTAAATGCTTTAAGGTATATACCAGCGTAGGGTGTAATATTATCAAAAGGGTATTTGATCTTCTGCCATTTAAACCAAGAGCATGTATTTACTCTTGTTATTACACTACTATTACGCTGTGATATATATATATTATTTCAGTTCAACGGTGCGTATGAATGTTTGTGGCTTCAATGGCCTATCGCCTATTGACACTTGTTTATTTACTGACACCCCGTTAGCATTGTTTATAGATATGTTTTACATTCGTGTATAACATTTGTTGATATTTATATGTATATTTGTGTATGTGTGTTTGTTTTTCCACTCTAACTGCTGAGAACTGGAACGTTTTTCAATTGATTTTGATGGCTTTGTTGATAGAACTGATTAGCATCGATAAATGTGAATTGAATGTTTGCAGGGTATTGTTTAGTCGCTTGTTTCAGCTAGTTTTGCTCACCTTTTGATTGTGGCTTGTGCATTTGGTAACATTGACAGGTTATTTAACCACGTTGCAAGGTGCCGCAGCTGCTGCCTACAGACAGCCTTTTCTTTTTTTCGTTGGTTTCTTATAAGTTGCAACACACAGGAAACTGCAGCAATTAGCGTTCAAATATGAATATTAATTAACACTTTTTCTTGCATATTGCAGACTCGAACGAAAAGAAATACCTGATTTTGAATAGTTTATAGTAAAAAACATACTGCCAAGATGGGCTTCAAAGGCGGCCAGAGTCCGCGAATTAACAAAACGTTGATCTCATTGAAGCTGGTGGTGTTCTTGATCATAAGCGGTAAGTACAGTAAAACAATGCATTAAGAAAACCTATTAACTATTCCATTCAACAGGTCTCACAGCGTTGCACATTTTGCATGCCACAAAACCGCTGCTGTTGGGTCTGAACTTCTCGGAGTATCGAACAATTACAATTGTTGCACCCTTTGTCTCCATATTGGGTCCTTTGATAGCGGGTCCTTGGGCCGATCGTTTGGCTGCCAAGAATCCCAATGGATTTGGACGCACGTTGCGCACATTGACTGTAGTTTTCCTGCTGCTAGCAGCCCTGATTTATGCCTGCTTGTTTGCCGTACC
Organism: Scaptomyza caliginosa; assembly: GCA_035044725.1. Classification (NCBI taxonomy): domain Eukaryota; kingdom Metazoa; phylum Arthropoda; class Insecta; order Diptera; family Drosophilidae; genus Scaptomyza; species Scaptomyza caliginosa. The sequence goes on from JAWNNR010000315.1 coordinate 189,542, forward strand.
GGATGTGTCCCGGCAGCCGGCACAAAAGCCACAAGTAAGCTTTGGCTGCGATGGCAATGGCGCCTATATATTCCAGAAGCTCTGCAACAACGGCACCTGTCAAAGCTGGCAGCACAAGACGGGCAAAGTGAACTTGACCCACTGTACATACAGTTGTCTGAATCCCAATCTGCATCAGAACATGTATCAAGTGTGGTTGGGTGAATCGGTCACGGCTGCACCCTCTACCGAACAGAGCTCCGAATTCGATTATGAGGAAGATCAGGGCAGTGCCACCACCGAAAGATTTCGTCCCAAGAGACAATTAAACTTGGCAGCCGATATATCGGCGGATAGTGCTGGTGTCGAACTGATTAGCTCTGAAGTGTTGCGATCCAAGCGGCAGATTAAGAAAGCGACGCCAGAGAAGGTTTATGTGGAGCCACCACATTTGTGCATCACCGAACGCAATGCTGAGGGCAAGAATATTGTTAAGAATTGTCATGTCTACACCCAGGATACACACAGCATTGTGATGCACGCGGATATGGGTGCAGCACTGGAGGGACCAATAACCAATGAGACCGATGGCTGGTGTCAGTATCCATTGGGTAAGTTTGCTCTCATTCTTGTTGCTACCAATCATTCACGTACTCGTTGCTTTGCAGAGGGCATTCAGTGCCATATACCCGATAAACAGGCGAAGTATATGAAGGATTTGACAAAGAGCAGCAATTGTATGCCCATTGTGGAGTGTCTTGTCCTCGATCCTTACGATGGCAAGGGTAGTGTGCTTGCCGATAGTGAATGTGTTAAGGTAAGCATTAAGCTTTCATCAATCTTGTAAATTGCTTATCTATCTTTTCCATCCAGATGACTGGCGATGTGGAGGACACTCTGATAGGCTATTGGATCATACGTTTGTTGGGCGATACCCTATCGCTGGCAGCCCTAACTCTACTCAACACGGCCATTGTGATTGCCGTGCGGGAAACATCCGAGGGTCGTGGCGAGGTGTGCCGTCAGTATGTTTGGGGTGCTATTGGCTATGTGATACTCTTCTCGCCATTGGATCTGCTGTTCATGCAACAACATCCCAATCAGGACGCTGCTCTGGCTGCTTTGATTGTGTTCATCGTTTGCTTTGTTCTTGGCGCTGTGGTGCTTCTCTGTGCCACTCAAATGCCACTCAGTCCACCCGAGTGGTGGTGGCATACTAAGACTGGCATGCTGGTGGTGCCCATGTCTGCCATTCGTCGCTATAGTCCAGAGATTGTGGTGCTCACACTGGTGTCCATTCTCTTTGGCACCTTCTGGAGCAGCATTCACAGTTTCCTCTACTGGACATTCACGGATGCCAATGCCATTTGCTATTCGGGCATCATACTAATCTTGGTGCTCTTCTTCAATGTGGATAAATTCATTGAGTATTGTGGACATTCGAATATATTTATTGCCGGTTTCGCCATCTTTGTCATTCGTTTTACGGCCCTAAGCGACGCTCAGACCAATTGGCTGACTGTCATTATGGAGGCGATTGAGCCGGCTGTTATTGGTCTCATCTGGATTACAATTATCTTGTATATGCGTCATGCTATGCCCAGGAAATTGACTGCCACCGGACAGGCCATTGCTGTCTTGGCCTTCTTTGGTTTGGGTAAGTCTTAGTATCTATCTTATACAATATTTACTTACATGTATCTCACCTTGTTTTAGGCAAGGGTTTCGGTGCGATGATTGGCCTGGCACATGAAGAGAAGCATCATCAGCTGGAGGATTGGACATGCTGTTATCAATGGCTGGCGATTATTGCTTGCATTATATCCCTCATCTATTTCGTTTGCTACAATCTGATATTGGCGCCACGTTGCACTGCAAAGCCGCAGCATGCCGAGGAGTTAATCTCGGGCTCGGCTTCGCAGAACTTTGGCACAAATGGAACAAGCAATGGCAATGGAGCTGCTGCACCGGCTGTTGGAGCTAGTGCTGGTGCCGCGCTGAATGGCAATGCCAATAACAGTTATTCACCGCTGAGGGTCTATCACAATGAGCGGGGGAAGAAGGGACAGTTTAGATATTAAATGATATAATAATACTTACAAGCTACGCTACGATATTAAATGATTTATTTTTAGATCTTTTGATGCGTCTACCGTCTCCATTAGGGGCTATTTTTGCTAAGTGTATACACGGAGAAATAACAACAAAAAATTATGAAAAGTGAACAAACTGAACTTTTTAAACATGTAGAATCTTCTTTTCTTTGTTATTTAATGCAAACTAAGCGTGTTCGTAATATTAATCTAATGTCTACAGACATAATTACTTAGAAAGCTGCCACGTTTTTACCCCTGCCCTTCCCTGCCCTCCGCCTTTTGCCCTTTGCTCCTACAATTCACGTCAATCTTTTTTTGTATGTGGTTAATATTGAAGACATCACAATGAGCAAATAAGAAAACCTTTTCGTGATTTTACTAAGCATACAAAATGCACATACATACATTGTACTCTCCAACAAGAATGTAACAATAAACAAAAAAAAAAAATCAAAACACGAAATGAAATGTAATTATACCAAAATAAAATTAATGATAATTTTATGTTTTGCAATTAAGATAAACAAAAACAACATGCGATGTAACTTCTATTTAATTGTACTTTAAATACGCTTTTGCTTTGGGCTTTATGGTGAAGAAATCTTTAATTTTAATTTTACAACATGAAGGCTTTTCTGATTGAGCGGCAGAGTCTCTGAAGTAGAGAATAAAAATTCATTTTCTTATAACATAGCTCAACGATTAAACTAAATCCAATTTGGTAAGTTTATATATGCAGTAAAATGCAATGACAAACATAATTACAGACAGCAGCGCCATCTATGAACAGTTGCCTAAAGCGCACATTAGCCAAGACAAATAGCAATTTTAATTTTCTTAGCTAAGACACAAACCATTGCTAGGAAACTCTGACATTTAATAGAGCTTTCTTGCAGTCATCTTTGCCACGATGATTTACAATTTATGAATGGCATTTACTCAGCACTTGGATGCCCTCTGATAAACGAACAGACTAAGAGTTTAGCTGTTTGAAAGCATTACCACTTGACCCTATAATGTTCGCTTGCTAATAGCTTAAAAGACAAGACAAGAGCAGCCATTCGATATTGTCTTTAGGGATATAATGTGGCACTAAGGCTAACGTTAAATGATAATAAATGAACACAAACACACACACACACATGCTCATATTCACACTTGGCTATTTACGTAAAAAGTGCGGATTTAATGCCGCCGCACACAGCGCAGTGAAACTTGCTTTTGCTTGGATGCTTGAATGTCATCGGGGAGTCCTTCGTCTGCAAAGTTGACATTACACACACACACATACACACACACACGCATGCATGCTCAAGTAGTCTGTGCTAGTGTATGTGTGTGTTAAAGTGTCTGTAAGCCACTTAAGACTGCGCGTATTTTATTAGTTTCTTTATTGATATTTTCACAACAACACAATTATGAGTAGTAGTAGTTGCTTGCATGTATGTGTGTGTGCATGTGTGTGTAGTCTGCATATTTTCTTTACTTTAACCCAACTCCTACCTGCACTTTACTTTAACAACTTGCGATTTAAACAAAATGCTAGAATAAAGCATACAAGTTCAACAAACTCGAAGCATAGAATGAAAGCTGAGAAAGGCTGACCAAAATGGGTTTTTGCTATGAAAATTTATTAAATTTTGCCAAGCTTATGGTAATGGGTAAGAGCTTGACCCTATTCTAGGCTAAACTAACTGATTCAAAAGCCTAAACATTATCATTTTTTGTAATACAATTGTGAATGAAATTCAAAGAATTAAAGTTTGAGTGTTGTGTTAAAGTTTGAAGAGTGTTGATTTTTAAAGCGTTGCATGTGTCGAAACAAAGTCGTTAGCATGTTTGTTGCATGCTGTCGTCGTTGTCTGCCTCTCTCTACATCTGTCTCTTTCTCTGTGGCAGCCATGCAAATGATCAAAATAATTACATGAAGCGGCAGTTTCAGTTTGTTTGTAGGTTTGTTTGTATGTATGTGTTCCTCTCGTTCACATTCTCATTCCCCAACTAGTTTTTCTTACACAAACATTCAAACAAACACACGCACATACATACACACACACACACACACAGAGAGAGAGACATCTACATGGAGGATTACAAAAGACAAGCGCAGTCGCAACTTCAAAATGATGAAAATGAGTTTTCTTTACAAACAAAATTAAAAGTAAGCGCTGTGGCAAAAACGAACGGGCCAGCAGTTGGTTTGGGTGTTGAAAAACAGAGGAATGGTACAAAGGGGGTAGGGGGAGGGGCTGTATGATGCGGGGGTGACAGCGCAGAGAGCGAGAAAATTGCACACCAAATCCAACGATGTGCAAAGTTATTTTTCACAAGTGCTTTGCAGCCGACAACGCAACCTCCAGCCGCCAGCACCCAAAGACTGTTAACCCCTACAACCCCAAACCCAAACGCAACTCCTAGACCCTTGTAGCTACTCTATGCCCACACCCTGGCTCTGCCTTATCCAGTTGTCGCCTGCATATGGAACCATGTGGCCATGTGGTTGTGTGGATCTCAGTTAACTTATGGTTAGTAGTCTGTATGTATTCTCATTCCTTTCGCCCTCCAGCACCCACCAGCTGCATATTCCTATATTTTTATGCTGTGCAAATTACAGCTATTTTTCATAGGGGCCAAAAGCGCTCACAAAATGCAGCAACGCTTCGACTATTCCACATCCTGTTCCTGCCATCCGCTCCTGCCTTTTGCTCTTCTTTGTTGTCTTTGCTGCTGCTACTGCTAGGTGCCAAGTGACAATAATTCCACTGTCTGCTCAGCTTCCGTCTTTCTCACTCATGCACTCTATCTTCTCCTCTCCCTCTCTTTCTGTCTCTTTCTGCCTCTCGCTCTCTGCAGCAAAGTCAAAACTTTTGTTTTTGTGTCAGGCTCTTGCCTAATTGCCAAGACTTTGACTGGCAGCCTCGAAGAAAAGCCGAAAATAAAAATCTATATAAATGTTGTGGTATCCGTTATTACGCATACGACATGTGTATGCTGCTAGTAAAACGTTTTAGTTAATGGACTTTAGCTATGAAAGTCGAAAATCTTTGCTAAATACATAAACTTTCTTAACATATTCCCATACTTTTGTCAAACGATAGAATGTTTTTGATCGCCCTTAAATTCTTTACCAATTTGTTGCTTATTAAACAATTTGAACTCTTTTTTTTTTGCTTTCGTTTTTTATGCATAATTTTGCACAGCCTTTGGCTATTCTAACATATTACCGAAGGTCATAGTACTTATATCAAAGTGCTATGCAAATTTCACAGCTTTTATTTGTCGCTCTCTGATCCAGCCTAACTGTAAATGTGCCCCCAAGCGCGTAAGGAGAGAAAGGCAAGGAGAAAGGGGTGTTCTGCCACACCTACGTCACATTTTGTACTATGACTATTTGTGTTGTTTTTTTTGCTATCATTTACTTTGGGTCGAGCGTTTTTCATTAAATTCAGCCGGCAGCTGTTAGCTACCAAAGAGCAGCAGCAACAGCGTTCAGGTAGCAGCCGTTGACAGCAACAGCCGCGCCCCCTACCGGAAGGCCTTTGTTGTAAGGCGTAAAACTTTGCTAATTACTGAGAAAATTTTTACACTGTGCAAGTTTGTTGTTGTCTTTTTTTCCTTCTTCTGTTTTTCATTCACTCTGTGTAAATTTTGTTTGTTTTAGTTGCAAATAGGCAGCGCGTAAGGATCCGAAATGTGTACAAGAACCCGTATACAAAAACACATATGTTTTGTGTATTTGTTGTTGTTGTTTTGTCTTTTCTGAAATTCTTTCGGCCTCTCTGCTTTTAATTAATGGCGTTGATTCTTTAATTGTGTGTAAGTAGCATATACAAAGAAAAAAAGAAAGACGAAGAGACAGGGAGAACGGCAGCTGAAGGTAAGCTGCTCTTAATTTGTGGAATTAATGAAAGAACGCAACGTGTATCCTTTTGTATTCTTGTTCAATGTCCAACCAATGCCCCAGAATCGATAATGCATTGCCCATTTTCATATTTTTTCATTAATTGTGAAAATTAATATTCGGCTGCTTTTTGTTGAGCTACCAATTAAGCTGATTGTCACGTTACTGACTGACTGTCAGAAGCTACTTGAAAAGGATTCATTTTAAAAATATATATATATATAAAATATGCTGATGACTTGAAGTTGAATAAAGAGAAATTGATAAAAAGGTTAAAGATTGGCAAATTAGTTTTTATCAAAACTTAGTTTTTACTTAATACTATTAGATGCTTAACACACACATAATTGATTTCAAGTACTTTAAACTAAAAGGCAAATAACAATTCGCAATTTAGTAAACGTTGCGCATACGCCGCGTTGTGCGCGGTCAGCAGACTACGCAATTCGCCTCCTTATTAGCTGCTGGACGTCTCAAGTTTTTCGCTTGCCCGTGCAATTTTCATCGTCAAAGAATAAGCTAGATGCATGTGTGTATCAGTGTGTGTGTGTGTGTAGGAGGGTGTGGCGGTGTAGCTGTGACTACGTCGCTTGCATTCAAAAGCGCACAAATCGCATTTTCTTAAGAGAAAATGTTGCTTCATTTGTGCAGATCGGCGAATTGTGTAGAAAAATGTTTGAAAGGATTTTTTCGCTAGTGTTGGTGTGTGTGTGTGTGTACAGGATGACGAGAATGAAGCCGAGAAGCTAAAAGAAGCAAGGAGGTAAATTGCATGTGCAAAATTAAATAAAAGTGGAAAGCCATAAATGCAATTTGGCTCCAAAAGCAGCAACTGCAACAGCAGCTGCCGCAAGCCCTTTTGAGCATTGATAAAATCGACATCAATTGATTTCAGCCATTGTTTAGAATGTAATGTATATATCTCAGGGATAATACTACAACACACACACACACACATACATAATAAACCCTCTTTGAGGCAGCTGCATGTATGTGCTTGTATATGTGTTTAGTACTTGAAATCGATTTGAAGTATGTGTGAAGGCATATTTCAAGTATTTTATAGACAAGTGCTTTGAAATCTCTCCATCGCCATCAAATGCATAATTTAATATTAACAATTCACTTCACTTAGAGATTCGCTTCACTTTTAGAGCTTCACTTCTTTACTTCTTGCTCAGAGTTTCCACTCTTGTGTGCCATTGCAAATATTTGCTAACAATAATCACACAGCCAAACCATCAAGAGTCCAACTAAACAAGCATTCTACACCAGAAACTCAACAACAACAACAATAGCACAAGCAACGATATATGAAGTTAAGCCAGTCAATAGCCAATTGCAAAAATCGAGCAGTCATTGCTGTTTTATATACCCTGCACTTAAATAGAACAACAGTGGTATGATATGTTTAAAGCCGTAGTGCTAAAGAGCTTTGGAGGATATTCTTATAGTCAACCCCACCTGGTTAATGGTCTGTATGAATAGTATTCGTTTACATGCCAAAAATGAATAATAAAAAAAATATATAGAGAAATAATCATCGTAGTATATGTGGCAAAGTAGCATTTATTTATAAATCATTTGATTGTCGGATTTTATTTGCAGTTGGACGAGCCTTGAGCATGAGAGTTTCTATGCCGATAAGCAGCTTACCGGAAGTTGTAATGCTGTAAATTTAGTTTTCCGGCCGCAAAAGAGCCAAAGCGCCAGAATGCCAGGCAAAGCGTTACGTTACGATTCCGACGATGTTGAGGGCGTTGATGCTGAGCAGCAACATTTGTGGCCAGCAAAGTTTTACGCCCAACCATTTCCATTGAATGCAAAGCAAACGAAATGATGCAACTAATAACAACAACAACAGAAACATACACATATTTGTGTTGAGCTAAGCAAAAAGTTTGTTTTGTGTGGCTGCAACCGCAACTCAAGCGAAACCTGTGACCGATTTTGGCAAAGCGCGCGAGCGCCATAAAACATATAACAAAGGAGCAACAACTACAGTGAGCACACGATAATTGGGCGACAGATTGTCCAGATTTGCCCTATCCACATCATTATAACTAACGTTCCAGATATGGCTATTATGTGTAGACCAAAGCTGACTGGCAGACTGCCACACAAATCTGTCGTGCACACTAATGACTTGTGCTTTACACATGTAGCTCATGTCTATCGCTAGCGCCTATCGTTATGCTTCATCTACTAGTGAACCAACCCACACATTGGTCAAAGTCCTGGTCATGTACCACTTGGTGTTTCATCTTTCTCTGGTTGCAGCATTCTCGCCTCTCACATTCCACTTCCTATTTTTTTCTTTCTCTTTTTATCGACAAACTGCAATCAATTTTTACAAATGGGATTATTTTAAAGAACCTGCAGCAGCAGCAACCCAAACACAGACCCAACTACAACTACTACTACTGAACTGCGCAAGAAAAAAAAAAACACACACACACATACACAACGAATTGTAATTTGTTTTCTCATGCATTTGTTATTGTTCCTGCAGAGTCAGAGCCTTAGTGAAGTCACCACATTATCTTATATCTACACACCTACACAGACAGCAGAGTGGGCGGAGGGGACACAGTCACAGAGTCAGGAGTCCTTGCAGAGAGTCCTTTTACCTGGCATTCGCCATTGCAAAGCAGCTTTCGATAGAGATTTATGCTTTTTGGTAGTTTTGCTCATAAAAATGCATTTTTATTGCTTTAGCAGCGCTGCTTTTCGCTGCTCCTTTTTACGTTTCCCACACACCTCTATCCCTTACTTCAGTGTTTTGTCTGTGGCTTTGAATATTGAGTTAGGTTTTCGGTTGCTGCAGCTTTGCGACGGTTTTATTTTTTACTTTAGCATTTCTTGTTTTTTTTTTTTTTGGGCAAATTTTTCCTTTGTCGCCATCGCCTCGTAAAAACTGTAATCAGAACAACTAAGACTGCCACAGCGCGGGTGTCATTGATCAGTAAAATACCCTGCTTGAAGCATTACTTGTTTAAGTTAGACATTAGCTACTCTTACCTAGCTGCATGTCAATGGATGCCATTCGCTTGACACCACATATCAAACGAATGGTGTTGATCAAAATCAAGATACCCTCTCGTAGCTAATCTCTTTTAGCTTGGCAACAGCACAAAAATAGCGTCATAAAATAAGTTTTCTATCTTTTATTGCCAGCTGCATAAAAATTAAGCTTAAGCAACAACAGCAACAGCAGCAATTTGCCAAATAACTCTGTTAACTTTTAGTCTAAATTTGTAACGGTGTTGCGTAATTTGCGTTCACAGTGAGCACACTTAAAGGCTTTTTAATGCCATTCTTGCATGGAATTTTATTCAATGAAAATGACAATAAATGGCAAAAGAAAGACGACGACGAGGCCGTAAACGTGTTGAAGCTGTTCAAGGTGGCAATTAAGCTATAGATTATTATTGTTGTTGAGCGCTGCTTAGCAATAAAAGCCATATAAATACTATTGGAGATGGGCAGAAGAAGAGAGAGAGAGATTTAAGTGCGATTAAGCTCCGTTAGAAGCGATTTAAAGCGCTTTGTTGAAAAGAAGTGTGATAAAAAAACCATTCATTATCTACATATATTGAGTTGAAAAGATCTGTCGAACACTTTAATTTATGCACGTATTTGTAATTTACGCACATTAATAGCTTTTTAATATCTTTTTATGTTGTTATTGTTGTTGTTGTTGTTGCTATTGTGGTTTGTCAGTGGCAATTATTTAATTAATGTTCTCGCTTAAAACAATTCCATAATAAATTTCATTAAAGAAGCGAAACTCATACTCAATAATTTATCATAAATATTTTGTAATTGATAATGCCATCGTCGTCTCTAGGTCTTTGCTTCTTTGCCTGCTGCCTGACTGCCTGCAATGTTGATTAATTACCACAATGACGACAACCAACAACAACAACAAAAAGAACAGCCCAAAACAAAATAACAATCCCAAAGTTATGGCTGTAAAAATACTTATATATACTTTTTATTTTTCTTTTAAAAAATTGTTAACGCGCCCGTCATGATTTATGTTTTTCTCCTTACTTTTTTTTTATATATCTTTCAGCAGCAATCGCTTTAGCGCAATGCAGTCAGAGTGAAATAGAGATAAAGTGCAACAGAGACAAGTAGATAAATTGAAAGCATTTGGCACAATTTGCTTTTTGATACATTCGCAATTGTTGTTTGTTTAATTAAAAACGCAAAACTTTTGCGGTTCGCAGTCAAATTTAATTATGTTCAATTTAATTTGATGGTCAAACTTTTAAAGGACACACAAACAACAACAAAGACAACAACGATAACAACAAATCAACAACAGCATTGATAGAAATTTAGTTTTCAAGCATTTTTTGACGCACTTCAGTAAATAATGTATAAATATAGCTTTTGTCTACTCTTCAGACATATTTAATCTGTTTGCCAACAACCAATTCAGTTCAGCCAGCCGCAATTTGGCCAAATACAATCTGCTTAACACACACACACACACACACACACTTTCATAAAAAATCCAAGCAACCATAATCTCGCCTATATGTCAGCAGACTTTAATCAGTTATTATTAAATAAATACATTATTTGCTATTGTTGTTGTTGTTATTTGTCCTGCTGTAATTGTGTAAAAATGTTTCACATAAAAATGAAAAAAGAACAACAACTGAGTTGGCAGAATCTAAGAGCCAACTAAGTTTGGTTGGTGCGAGCGGGGTGCCGGTCTAATATCAAACAACATGCCTTTTGTTTTGCACTTGAACTTAATTGCAGCATTGCATGGTAAATCCAAGGGTTGAAGCGGTGGACGCAGTGTGAGCAAAAGGTGGGTAAGCAATAGTAGCTGAGTAAGGTTCAGCTGAGTTTGCAGCAGAAAATATAAATTGCATGTGAGCAGGGCAGCCATTACCTGACATACACACACACTAACAATTGCATGTGTGTAAAGGAAATAGAGGCCACACACATACACACACTCATACACACTAATGCACGCAGCAAGTTTGTATATATATGTGTGTGTGTTGTCTCTTGTGTGTAATTAAACAGTGCTGTTGGCATAAAATAAAATATAAGCACAGACTACAGGCAGCAGCAACAACAAAGAGAGGATAAAATAAAGAGAGCAAGAGCGAGAGAGAGAGAGAGAAAGCAAACAAGAGAGGGTGGAGGTATGAAGAGTAGGTTGGAATAAGGGGCACAAGCGGAAACGTACAAAGCATAGCATGAAATTTTCTTGTCTTGGCATCCTGTCGCCGGATATGTTGCCTCAATATGGCCGCAGGATGAATGATGCACACACACACACACACACAGACACACACACAAAGCCAAAGATACAACTACACGAGAAGAGTGAGAGACAAGATACTACAACTACACCAATATACATTCACAGCTGAGCCGACAGACATACATTGGAATATATATATATATGTGCGCATGTTTATTGTATTGAGAGCTGCCTGAAATTCGATTTATATGGATTTTATATTGTTTAAAATTTAGCTATAAAATATTTCTTAGACCATTAGTTTGACACTTGAAAATTTAGTACAGCACACAATTGCTTTTGTTACCCTGTAACAAACAAAAGAATTTCCAAGAACGGGTAGATGGAAACGCAGAAGTTTATGAAAATGTTGCTTCAGTTGTATTTTAATAAAACATATGAAAATGCAACTTTTCACGAATTCTTCTAAGTAGATTGCTTCATTATATATTTAAAGCATAACTAACTGTCAATCAGTTGGAACTTGCAGCTAGCTGTTCTCAATTTTTTGATAGTTTGTTGGTTAGAAAATTGCAAATGCATGCAGATGATTTTTTCTAACCCAAGGCAAATAAATGCAAGCTATAACAAAGCAATGGCTAAGTTTTAGGCTTGTCTACAGCACTTTAAATACCAATTTCTTTGACAAATTGATTGCAATAAAATTTTAATTATAAAGCACAAAGCACAAGTTAATCATAGTCAAAAACAATACCAATATCCAGTTAAAAATTGTAAAACTTTTAACTTCTTAGCAATAAAAATACCGGAGGCTCAATGGCGATGAAGAGTTGAAATTCGTTTACAAAGATTTGCCCTAATCCGATCGATTATATGAAATGACTCGCAGAGTTCAAAACGTTTCTCATTAAAACAATCAAACACGCCTTCCATCGAATTGTTATAATTCAAATAAATTGTAGTTTTACGTATGTATGTTTTTGGCTAGCATTAGGGATTGTAATAAAATGCAGTACAGTGTAATATTTATGCAGCAACGTCAATAACTTAGTCAAATACATTGCGATTGTAGTTATTGCTGTTGGTGTTGTTGTTTTGTATTGCCAACGGCAAACGACACATAGCAAACAATAAAACTATTTCTATGGGCGTTCGCTTCTCGCTGAAGCCAACAAAAAAGTGTAGCACAGTTTTTGGCGCTGATTGTTGTTGGCACTGCTATTTAGTTTTATTTGGCAATTAAAACCGATTTCCGAACATCTCCTCAGGCCATCAGCAGGCACCACACACACACACACACACACGCCACATCGCACCACAACGCACCAACACCCACCAAACCAGCTGTCGTAAAAGTCACGCACCATAAAACTGACAGCTGTTAAAATGTTTAAGCGTGAGCCAGTGGGTATGGGGTGTGAGCTATTGTTGTTGTCGCTGTTGTTGTTACTGTGGTTGCTCTGAATTTTGAGGACTTAATGCGCTTTTAACCCACCATCTCGCCATTGGGCAATAAAATTCGCTAAGAACTTTACAACAAATTGCACTTTTTATTTCATTTCATAATTGCCACATTAAATATTTGTATTGAATTAACGAACCTCTATTAAATGGCAAAGATTCGTTTTTAGTATATAACTTAATTTTCAATAGAATATTCCAACATATAACAATGCCCCATGTTGCACATTCATGTTGCGCAACGATCTGTAATGCTGCCAAACATGTAACATTGCAAATTTTTTATGCAAATAGTTGTCAAAAGTTGCGGTCATGCGGAACTCGATAATTGTGAGGCTAGCACAGGGCAACAGAACAGTGCGTATGATTGATATGCGTACACACGACCGCAGCAAGCAAACACAGTTTAGCACACACACACACACACACACACATCGCATAGTTATTGATAGAAAGCAAAACAGGACAGGCTACTTTATGGGTAGAATGTCGTTAAGTTTAGCTGTTTATTTATTTTACACTTAAGCCAGGGCTGTTAATTTATTAGGGCCACGTGTAATGCCGGCAATTATTGGAAGCGTGAGACAAATAAAAATATATAGATGGCAATAACTAGGCAATACTAAATGCACCGCAAGAAAAAGTGCATGTAATCCCATACTCTACAGTAGAGCATAGAACTTTTATATAAGCTTCTAACTTCTGTTTTCTTCAAGTGTATGCACAAGTTATAAGGCCGCACAACAAATTGCAGTTGCCCGGCACGTTTTCGGCTAACAAATCACAAGCAATTATAGAAATTTAAGAAGAAGACGTCGAATATTGCCACGACCAAGAAAAAAAAACTACAGCCAGAAGTAGCAGCAGCTGATGTTGACACGAAACACGAACATAAAAGAAACATAAGAAGAAGAATAAGGAAGCAGCAGGGGTGGGGCAGCAGTTAAATCGAAAATGCTTACAGATAAATGCTTAATATAATGTGACAAGAAGACGTTCAAATTGTGCTTAGAAACGAGTCCGAAACTAGATGCGATTTTGGTACTATAAAGCTACATATCAAGTACTTGGAGCTGTACTATGTGGCGTATGCGCATTGAGTGAGTGAGTAAATGCCAGTATGAGCGATTATCGCCGTGTTCTACATATTTGTGTTCATTATATGAGATTAGCGAATGGAAATCGTTTCTGTAATCCCCACCATGTGTGTGTGCATTAGTTAGTTAGTGTTTAGTGTGCTTGGCATAGTATAAACTACACTCATTTGCATAAGCACTCAAGCGTGCTTAATTTGTATTTATTGCATTATTACGCATATCACCGCACACTAAATACAACAACAACCACAACAACAACAAACTGCGCAAATCAGCTGCCTGATGACGTTTTGAATACCGAATGCATTGACAATGACAATAATGATGATAATGATAATGATTATATGGTTTGTTTGTTTATATGTTTGCCATTTTAATATGCAATTGAGTTTGAAGTTGTGAAAGTTTGGAAAAAAAGGGGTTTACAACATGTCCAAATTGTAGGGTATTTAAGCAACAAATTTGTGTTGTTTTTAGTTAGAAAACTTTTACAGACATATAGAGCAGGTATCTGGTTGATGGCGCTTTAAATGCAAATAAATTTCTTGATAATTATTTAATTAAAAGTTACATACAACAGCTTCTCAGATCTCTCTCTCTCTCGCTCGATCTCTCTCCCTCACACACACACACACACACAGGCAGTTTAGTTTATATTTTGTTTCAAGTGCAAAGACAATACACAAAGAAGAAGTTTATGTGTTTTTTTTTTGTTGAGTTTTCTTTTTTGCTTTCGTTTGAGTTAGCATGCTGCAAAAAAAAAATAAGAAACTTGCCTTCAAAGTTGTTTTTGGAAATAAAATTGAAGTTTTTATTAAGTTGAAGCAACTGCAATGTTGTTGTTAATGTTTGTTTTTTTTTGTGCTTCTGTCGTATTTAGATTGCTTGAGCAGCCCACATGAAACTCATTCAAATCAAATTACAGTAAAACACAGTCTACAGTCCTTTTGAGTGTTTCTCACACTACCTACATTCCAAGCCCCAGCCCCTCCACCTCTTTACCAAAATTCTTATACAACCCGCAAATAATTAAGGCGCTGAGAGGCGCTGTTGTCGACGTTTAAGATTGATGTGTATGATTAATCTTTGCAGCACTTTAAAACACACTCAAGAGCTTCATTAATTGTCTTACACACACACACACATGTGTGCCCCATAAATGATCACACACATACACATTCATAAGTGTGCAATTAAAAGCTCATTAGCCGCTGACAATGTTCATACAAATGTACAAAAAAGGATGTTAGACAGCAAAGGAAGTCAACAGGAAACTCTTAAGATTCTCACACATTGTTTAAACAATTTTCAAATGAATATTTGTTAATTATGCGTTTGTGAAAGTGAATCCATTAAAAACTAACTTATTAAAGCTGCTGCAAACAAAACGTTGAAATTTAAACATTGATTTCATTGACTTGCCTTTCGCTCGCACAGCACACACTGAATTATCCCAGAGCGCAAGTGTCTGGCAAGTGGAAAAACACAATGATCCCCGAGTGAAATCTGTTAAGATTCAAGCATTGTTTAGTTGATTTTACTTTCTCGCCTTCTTGAGCATTTCTTGCATTTATGAGATGGCAGCAAAAGTGCACACATAAATATTTTTCGCACCGCGTGTAACTTTCTCGAACTTTTTATTAAATTCCCTTCTTTTTGTGTTTTTTTTTTTTTTTTTTTGCTGGCCGACTGTAACAATCAATTACGAGTCTGGCATTTTATGCGAACCGACATTTATGGTTATTGTTTGGCATCAGCAAAGAGAGAGAGAACAAATACAAAAAAAAAAAACAATACAAGAACAAAAAAAAAGTTATTTTTATTATTATGTTTTCGCAAAGTGCGCTCGCTTCTTCTCTCCTCCCACGCTACATGCAGGGTGTTTTGTCGAGTATGACCGCAGTTGTACGGTGCTCCAAGACAAGGTAGGCCCCAACTGAGTTGGGCCAAAAAACAAAAAAAAATGATTGCAAGAGTTAAAATTAAAAGCAAATGTAAAATCATATTTCTATGTGTAAACTTTTGCCCCAAGCTTTGCTTTCGCACACAAACAGGCTCAATATCAAACGTCCTACTCGCACAGACCAAACGTCTAACCGCCCACCGCTCCCATTTTTAGTCCAACGTCCAATGCCAAGTGAAACAAAAGTTTTTTAATAAAATGTTTGCGTTTCACAGAGCAAAAGTTTGGCGTAAAAAGTAAAGAGCGGGAGAGAGAAGTAAAAGAAAAACAGCAAAAAAAATTATTGTGAATGCCGCAGTAACAGAATCCGAATCCGAATCAAAAATGAAAACCAGCAGCAGTAGCAGTAGCCGCAGCTGAAACAGAGAACAGCAATAGGCCAGCAAAAGGTAATCGAGTATGAAAATTGAAATCGAAGTTCCTCGAATACAAACACACACTCTCTTACACACACACCTACGCGTTACCGAAACAACAACAAACAAAAAACCGGTTGTAATCGAAACGAGCTACCAAAGACAATTGCTGGCATGCTGGGCTGGAGTGGGCCAACGCGTCGTATGCGTGTTGTGTTATTATTGCAGCAGCACGCCCACAATAGCTGGCGCGGAAAGTAAACTAACCAACGCCCCTGGGCCAAAAACCTAAAGTTTCCATTGTTAAATGCAGTAACAGAAAGATTGAGGGTGAGAGAAATTGAACTCTGTTTGTAGTCCATTCAATATTATCGTCGATTTAGTAAATTTGATAACAGAAAGACAGAGAGAAAGGGAGAGTAAGAAAAACTTATCACTCGAGGCGTCTCACTGGCTCTATGCACTAAACTACGTGGAGAGCGCAGATTGAAAATTTATTACATTTTTATTGCCCCTTAATGGGCGCGATAATCGAAAATTTATTTAAAAGTGCCAAGTTGTCAATGCTAAGAATGTCCCAAGGGCGATCCAGTGCCAAAGTGTTTTTCTTCCACCATTTGATTTGTGGCTAACAAACTTACAAACAGCTCTCAAACTTGCACGCCTTTAAACGGTATAAGGCATAAAATCTAAAAAAAAAAAATGCAACCAAAGTCTAACAAGAACTCGACAATCAAAAATATAAAGGAAGTGTTTAAGGTTATCTGCAGTCTTGAATTGTATTTATGTTTGGGCTATATGGACACACAAACTCGCTTTTTCGGGAAATGCAAACAATTGTGTTAAGCTGCAGGTAAGCAACAAAAATAACACCGCACAGACAACAAATTCGGAGAGTATTTTTTGGCTAACTCCAGATGTTATGAATGTTTGTTAACATTGTAAGCCGCTTATGTTGAGCCAAAAATTTTGTTTGTTTTTGAAGTTTTAAGCCACAAAATGGCACACGTATGTGTGTGTGTATGTGTGTAAGCATCACAATCGTGCAAAACTATATATGCATGCATATACTATGCACATACATTAAAGTTTATGTGCGTGTTGTAGAAATGTGCAACGTGGCAAAAGGTAATTATTACAGAAACAACACACAAAAATAAAAATAAAAAAAAAGTTGATTGCATGCATTAAATAAATATTATAATTCCGTAAGATTACACAGCACATACGCAATGCCAACGCTCACACATTAAATATGCTGCATAGCATTTAAATTATTAATTCATATTTAAATATACGTATGCATGTATATGAAACAGGCAGCAAGTTATATTAAGAGCATTTTCATTTAAATAAATATGCATAAATGAGCATTTTAATCAGCCAGACGATGGTACTTACTTTTGCTCATTTTTGTTTACATGCAAAACATTCTTAAAAACACAAACGCTTTTTCATCGTGTTCAAACAATTTCAATGTAAAATCAGATTGCTAAGTTTATCAGTCAGTTTATACATATATGGGCATCATTGTTGGTAACTGTTTGAAAGAACTACCCGTCGAAAAATTAACAATTTTATATGCATTTGTTAACTATGATTACAGTCATTATTTGTTTGGCTTTTTGTTCGCTGCAAACAACAGCTGGCGCTATGGGGCAAATAAATATAATATATTTAAATGCATGACAAGACTCGAAATTGACACATTCAATTTGGCATCAGTTTAGCAGCAATAGCAACAGTAACAGCAGCAGCAGCATACCGTTAAGTACCAGCTGCAACAAAGTATCCAAAGGGATTTACAAAATCGCCAGCTGGCAACTGTTGCCAACTCTCAGTTTGCCCAGTCATCAGATGAAAGACAGAGCGAGAGCAAGAGATGGAGAAAGTGCAGTTTAGTGCAATTTAAGTTTGACTTGTTAGCCTTGATTACATTTTAAAGTTGCACCATTGCATGCTTCTAACAAATGCAAAAACTTTCTTAATACTACAGCAAACTCCTTTGACAGCTTGGCCAAGTCAATCGGCCAACTAGCATTACCATTCTAACGAATCGCTTGCTTTAAAGCACCTGTTTAATGCTAGTTTTAAGTGCAATCTATATTAATAATAGCAAAATGTAGCCAGTTAATGGGACCACAATTCAGCAGTCACTTATTTAAAATTAATTAAATAGCACTTCCTTAATACGCAATTCACTGTCATTAATATTTTAATTACCTTGCACATTTAACCAGGCTTTAATTGCACTCAACATTTTTGATTTGTTGTTTGTTCATTCTTTCCTTTTCTAGAGAGGCAATTGGAGCTACCTCTTTTATCTTAAATTGTATAACTAATGATTTAATTTCTCTCTCTCTCTCTGTGTCTGTGCCTCCTGCTAATTTGCAACTTGAATCTGATTATTTGCATTGCAAATATCCTCAACGAAGCGTTCTATATGAATGTGGTTTTATGTTATTGCCTTAAAGCTTTAGCTCTTAGCACTGAGGTTAGGAGATGTGTGTAGTTATAATATACTTATATTATTTATTTAACTAATCATTAAAGCGTTTTATCTATATTGATTCACAGTGCTATTTACAATCTGCTTAGAGCAAAAACATCTTTACTTCCACCAAGCTCTAATATATTCAGCTTAAGTACTCCCTCTCGCATAGATCACACTTAAAATTGATGATAGTAAACTTTCGTGAACTTTCAACATTGTCGAGGTGCTAAGCCTCATGGATAGATAGACGGACGGACGGACAAAGGGACAAACAGACTGCTTGACACTGTTTTCTTTCATTTCTGGCCATAAACATCATGATGAGGCTACGCTGGGGCAGGCAGCGGGCACATAACAACAATTGAAATACGGCTCCCAATCTACAATTTTAGGCACTTTTTTTTTTTTGTTCTGTGCCCAGTACTGGGCCCTCAACGGGGGCAACTGATGCTAGTGGGCAAAGTTTTGTAGCATTTTTCACACTCGCACACTGACAGACAGACCGACAGACAGGCTGTTTTGGGCTCGAAGGCACAGCGCTCGTTGGCCGACAGCGAAATGGCCATAATGTCATTTAATTAAACGCCTGAGAGCAGTTGGTTGCTTGGACAGCCAAGCTGTAGGCTTTTTTCTGAGTGTGTTTGTGTGTGTGCGTCGTGTGTTGTGTTTTCTTAGCCATGTTTGGCGGTTAGCTCTGGCTAAACGGTTAACCAACGCGGCCAACCCAAGGCAGGGGGATTACAATTTAAAGAATGACTGGGGGTAAGAGGAGGTAGGCGTAAAACAGTCCAGCAATTTACGTTCATTTGCATAGATATTAAAAATTGTTAGGAAGTCATTAGTAGGCATCAGTCAAATGACGCAACCTGCATATAAATGAAGCATAATTTTATTATATGGCTGTGAACAACGGGAGGGAAGGCGAAGCAAGGCAAGAAGCAAGAGTCGGTGGCAGATTATTGGGCTGCTTGACAAATGTGCCCCAAAAAGTCGTATTAATTATTAGTTTTAATTGCGTTTTGGTTTGGTCAGCAAAAAAAAAAAATAAAATAAAAAGTGTTACAGTTCTTAGGGGTGTGTTTGGACAGTTTTTGGGCTTTAAACTTTGGCTTAAAAATCTCTTCTGTCGCATTGTTTAAATTTTCTAACCAAACACACACACCCATATGAAACCCTAAAAAGTTGTGTGTGTGTGTGTGTGGGATGCAATTAAATACTTAGACCATAATGTATTTTTCACAAGTTGAGCAATGTTGACCATTTGCTGGGTCTGCGGGCTGCGGTCAGAGCAGTTTTCCCTCCACCCAGTCACTGTTGCTTATTTTGTGTAAATTACCATGCGCCAATGAAAGCTGTGATGTGTTTTGCAACACACACATACACACACACACACGCACATATACACTCACAAACACTCCCATTCGAACCCAAGCCACACTAGTCAAAGACTTAACCACAGGCAATTTTATTAAATTTGTTGCTGGTCCTTAATAATGAGAACTATGTATTTCTTCCACTTCTCTGCTTACCAGGCTTATCAAAATTTTTAATGAGATTTTTGCCGGAATACCTTTGCTTTGTTTTGTATTTTTTTTTTATTTTGTGGAAAATTTTCAGTCGCGCCTCATCTATTTATATGTTTGCGGTATTTCCTCTCGGTGTTATTCTTTTTTATGCCCGTTTATTTGCTCACGTTTGGTTTTGCTTCAACTGTGCTGGCTTTCAATTGCACCCGCTTTCCAGCTTCAATCCCCAACGACTTTCCCCCATCTACTTCCGTTTCCGCCACCAACGTTTCGATATTAAATGGTGCGCGTAATTAGATTTTAAATTTATTGTGCTTCGTGTGTGTGTTTTTTTTGTAAGTTTTTGCTTCTTTCGTCTGCTTGCATTTCTTTTTGTCTATTTTATTTTATTTTTGTCTATTATAACAATGCAAATGTTATTATAAATAAATAAACAAAGTGGGAATGCAATGGCTTCCAGCGGGTCGGCAAAAGAATTTTATATAAAAAAAAAAAATGTTTCATTTAAATCAATTGTATATTCGCTTTAATTTCATTAACTGGCTTCTGGTTCATTATGACAAATCTAGTAAAAGTCGCATTATCATTTCACTTTGGATTCCCATTTGTGTTATTAATAACTTATTTGCCTCCCATTCGCCCTCTCCCTTTATCTATTAGTGCCGGCTAGCGAGCACAGAGGACAGCTTGCACTTTTGGCCACAATGTTGTGGATTCGTTGTGCAACATTTTCATTCAGTTGGGGCCACATTTTCCTGACCACAGACAACTGACAGCACAGCACCACTGCGGGAGTAGAACTGTTTGGCGGTGGGTGCTGGTCTGTGCTAACTAGCTCTTAAATAATAATAAATATAGTGACTACACAGTTATTACAGTTTGCCGAGCCACTAGGTGTGTGTAATGAGCGCTTAATAAAGCATCCTGGTCATATATTCAAGCCAAAAACACACAGAACACAGAAACAGCGGAAGAGAGAGAGAGAGAGCGAGCGAGCAGATTTATTTCTGTGTATTATAATTTACATATGTGGAACATATATATGCACATTATGCACATTAAATATGCGCGAATGAAAGTGCAACAGTTTGGCAGCTATTTTTGCAAAATTTCATAAATCACTGCACGAAAACATTGCCGGTCTGTGTGTGAAAAACGATGAGTCGACTATGCCAAAGCTGTCAGATCAGGCTGCTGGCAACAGTCAGTTCATATCCTGGACTCATGATATCGCGAGCATGACGTGTGTGGTCTGGTTGCGACAGGCCGAAAGAGAGAGAGAGAGAGAGAGAGAGAGAGAGAGAGATGCTGAGGGAATGCCGGCGTCTTAACTTATTTACACATGTTTTAAACGCAAATGAGCCGTAAAGCGCCGATAATGCAACAAACTGACAATTGTCGTTATTCAACTGATGCGACGACTACTGCTGCTGCTGCTGCTGCCACACAGCAGTGGCAAGTTTAACTGTAATAAACAGTTACATATGCTAGGCATAAATATATTCGAATATAGGCAGGATATTCTAGAACAAAATATTTTCCAATTAAAAGTTCTTCCCTTCTGTCACGATTATGTTGTGCCGATCGCTTACAATTTTACACTTAAGCAGTGGTTCGTATACGGTTAAGGCATTGCACTGTGTATTTGGTTAATGGCAATCGCTTTCAGATTGTAGATTGCTTTGCGCCATGGAACTTTTGCTCTGTCCCTAGCCAGTGAAACCGCTAAAGTATTTTATATCACGCGAACAGCTTTCGGATAGAGTCATTTCTCTTAAGCCTGCATACTTGCAAAACAACAGCAACAGAAACAACTGGAAATAATAATAATACTGTGAGACAGAACTCAAATGATGCGTTCGCATCCCGCATCCTGTCGATGAGTGGCAGGAATCGTAAACCTTCTGTGCATTGTACATCTCACACACAATCAGAACGATGAACCATGCGCCAACACACAATGGCGTTAAATGTGTTACGGAAACCGCAGCTGAGTGAGCCGCACAGTCCAGAGTTTAAATCGTTGCCAATTCCAATTGCAATGGCCAGCCATTGGACAACATCCTACGACCGGCTCAATAACGCAGGCGATAAAATTTTAACGTAAATGCTGCGAATTTTAAATGTTTGCGTGTCCGTGAGTTTGTGTGTACTTATGCTCGCCGCACAACAACAACAAAAACAAGAAGAGAAAAAAAAAAAAAATAAGAAACACAATTAAATGAAATTGAGATCCGTTTTTTGTTTTACTTATTCAACAGTCATGTCCAATCAGATCGAATGGTGAGACTAGATTCATTACTATGACTAGAACGATTGGTTTATATAGCTAAAAGACACCCTGTATTTGCTGCATACATCAGTTCAATGACATGAGTGCATAAATTCTTGCCCAGCTGCTGACTTGAACTTACGCAAAGTGTCATAAAATTAACGCTTTTATACGAATGATGGCATAACAAGCTCAATAATATCACACACTAACTGAAGTCCAACCAAGAAACGTCAAACGGTCGAAATTGCCACTCATAAGGGAATAAAAATGTTTAGTGTTGATTTAAGGAGATGAGCACTAAAGCATGCCGAATGGCTAGCTTATTATTTACGTGCTCATTAATAGCATATACAAAAACGCAGGCATAAAGAAATATGTTTATTTTAGGAACTGGTAAAGTTGATGTAAGTAAGCTTGGAGACTTGTTTCCAACTGGAAAAGGGGGCAGTAAATTGTAGTTACGTAGTTTTGGTATGAGTGTTTGTGAGGGAAAATAATTCAAAGCGAGCTGTAAGGAAAAAAAAAAACAACAAATAAACGTCGATAAAAATTTTTTCGAAAGACGCGTTTAAAATTTAACATTTGTAACAAGAAAACATATCACAATGTTGTTGGCCACACGAAATAGTTTTCATATGCTGGCAGAGATCAACGCCGATTACCCAGCTGTGGATACGCAGTCCACTTCCAACCAAGAGCAGCTGAAATACATCTCAGATGATGAGCTACCGCCGCCAAGAAAGTTAAGCAGGGTGTTAAACACTGTGCCGGTGCGCTACAAGCATCCGTTGGAGCATACCTGGACACTGTGGTATCTGGAGAATGATCGCAGCAAGAACTGGGAGGAGATGCAAAACGAGATAACTAGTTTCGATATGGTTGAGGATTTCTGGAGTCTATACAATCACATTAAGCCGCCATCGGAACTACGGATTGGCAGCGATTACTCCTTGTTCAAGAAGGGCATACAGTAAGCTTAAATTAACATGCATATCAAGTTGTTTCACCTTGTTTCCACACAGACCCATGTGGGAGGATGATGCTAATAAGTATGGTGGCCGTTGGGTTATTAACATGGGACGCTGCTTTAACCTGGAGCTGGACAAAA
The DNA here is from genome assembly GCA_035044725.1 of Scaptomyza caliginosa. Classification (NCBI taxonomy): domain Eukaryota; kingdom Metazoa; phylum Arthropoda; class Insecta; order Diptera; family Drosophilidae; genus Scaptomyza; species Scaptomyza caliginosa. The sequence continues at coordinate 213,037 of JAWNNR010000315.1, forward strand.
TCTGGCTAGATGTGGTAAGTAATGTCGCATAGGTGCAGCATTCTCCATCATGTTTGTGTATCCTGCAGATGCTAATACTGATTGGTGAGGCTGTTTATAATGCCAATGAAATCTGTGGCGCCGTCATCAACATGCGCAGCAAAACCAACAAAATTTGTAAGTACAAAATGGAAACGTGGTTACCAATGTTGTCAAACTTTGAATCCCTTCCAGCGATTTGGACCGCCAATGGGGAGCATGAGCTGGCCATCATGGAGATTGGGCACAAGCTGCGTCATCTTTTGGGCATGCCCCCAAACAATCTGCAATACCAGTTGCACAGGGACTCAATTTCGAAGCAAGGATCGATAGTAAAAGCCGCTTACATTCTCTGAAAGCCTGAATGTTATTTAGCATTTTTTTTCCGGTTTTTCTCTTTTTTTGTCTTGTCTATGCTAGCTGCTCTCACTTCAAACCACTTCTAATTTCCTCCTCTTTAAGCAGCTACAGCGCGTGTCATTTTAAAATATCCAACAAAGTAAAGATCCACATCTTTAGGTCGTATGTGTAGATGGCTTAATCTTAAACGTAAAGCAAATAAAAACTAGGCAAATGAAGATTAAAGCAAAACGTTAGTTTTATCATATTTTTATTATCTAGGTATAAAAAATTGTTAGCCGAGACACGCTTACTTTTTGAACAGTTCACGGATTGTGCTGCAATAAAGCAAAATATATATATATATATAAAACATACGAATATATTCCACTTGAAAATTGCATACGTATTTCAAGCGGCTGACAACGCACACTCCATTCACATATATATATATATTTCTTTATAGAAATACTGTCAAAAATACGGCGAAATGTTATGCAAACATATGCAGCACTAGAGCTGCAAATAAATGCGCTAAAATAAATATAGTAAAAGTCAAAAAATGTGCTCGCTGCATAACTACTATTTGTTCGAAGTGGGCATAGTGCAACACACACACACACACACACACTTCTACTGTCAGCAAGCAATGTGTGTGCACTCGCGCAAGCATATACACTGTGTGACTGCAAAAGATATATGCCCACTTGGCGCTTGGTTGGCCGAGCGTAAAGCTCAAGAAACACACTCACACACCCACACACATGCACACATATTCACAAAAAGGGTCAACAATGGAGGCGAGCTGTGTGAATTGTTGCTGTTGCCGCTGTTGGTTTGTTGGTTGCTTGCAAGTTGCAAGTGGCAAGTGGCATCGAGTGGTGCTGCTGCCTCGTAAATTGAAACAATTGAATTTTGATGAAATATATGCAGTGTGGCAGCATTCAATTGAAATATTGTGTGTCGCTCACCCTTGCACACACACACACACACACACACACACACTCAAAACATCAAGGAAGACACATAGATCACGGGGCTTATGAGCACTCTAAGCGCGTACTTCAAGTGAAGGTAGATTGAGTTGTGACAGGCTAAGAAATGCTCTGATTTTTCTTTTCTTTACACACTTTTTATAGACAAACTGGACGCTGATCATAGTTGTTAAGGTTTGATCCGTATAATAACCAACTTATTTTAGGCTAAGTTAAGTTAAGACCTAACCTAACCTACGTCCCCTGATTCCGAGGAACACTGTGTTAACATTTCAATCAACGTTCAAGCGACTGCTTTTTGGCACGTGCCAACAGCCGGCAGAAGCCAGCAACTTCATTATGAGGCAACTTAAGTTTGACAAAACTATCGTCAACATCGTCAAACTTGCACCTGTCTTACTCTCTAACTGTCCCTCTCTCTCTCTCTCCCTCTCTATCTGTTGGTCTGTCTGTCGCGTTTTGATGGGTTTAGCTCAGTTGAAAGGGCATCAAAACCACACACGTGCCACATGTCATGCAGCAGCCGAAGCAGCAGCTAGCTATCTATATTCCTTACCACCAACTTTGAGATATTGCCTCTACACATAAACATACAAATATGTACACAACTATAAACGCAACAGCACACAAACACACACATAGACACACCCACACTATCATCATTATCGTTTGGCCAGGTAAAGGTTATCTCGCCCATCTACCCTTGCCATCACTATTACCATCACGCACCCGCACCCTAACCTTGCTGCACTGTAAAATTTACAAATTAGTTGCTCGAAACGTGACTTGAAAATTGTTTGCAGTTAGTTTTTTGGCGTGTCGCAAGCGTTTGCAAAATTTGCAGCAACTTTTGCAGCATGCAACTTAATTTCTAAATAAATAAATTATATTGCAATTAGTTAAGTTCTTAAAGTATATCGTCGTGTGTGTGTGTGTGTGAAATAAATGTAAATTCATTATATGCTTCATTCAAACCGATTGACTTTTCGGCATTTTTGATTAACTATTCATGTTTACTCAAAATAAAGTTTTTATATTAATGTTTGTACTGCTTGTAGTTGGGCTTTGTTTCGAACTAAGCTTGTTTATGTTGAGAACTTTAGTCCAACATATGTGTTTTATTCAACTTTGACCACTCAGCGTATACGTAATATCTCTTTGAAACATAGTAGTAGAGAAATGATTGGAAAGCAAAATGCAATTACTGGCAAATTGCTAGGTAATCAGCAACAATTACAATGTGTCTACAAACTAACTGAATACTATGCGAATTGTTAAATTATTTTTCGCTTTGTGCTCCCTTTTGTTATATTCGTCGTTATTGTTCTAGTTGTTGTTGTTGTTGAACTAACCGTCTGGCTCATCTCTCACATATATCAACACTTTTCATGTAGTGCCGCCGAATGAAAGAGAGAGAGCTTGAGTTGGTTTTTATTGCTACAGCAGCTGACCTAACATCAACAGCAGCAGCAACAGCAGCAGCAATTCTAACTGCCACGCCCACTTCTAACCTTTGGCTGAATGCTGTTTGTGTGTGTTGTGTTGTGTTGGCTCGAGCTAGATTTTTATTTTTGGCAAGAGCAACGCAACACAACACAACATAAAAATAAATTGCACTTCTGACACTTAAATACAGTTGAAAAGTGGTGCGAGCAGGCGGAGAAAGGTGGTTGGCTGGGCAGTATGTATAGGTGGGGGCACAGAGAAAGAGAGATAGAGGCAGGCAGGCAGGCAGCTCGACTACTCGGCAGCGGACACATGATTAAGTGGAGTTTGTGGTTCGCTTTTGGCGCGTTGGGGAATACGCATGTAAATCTATTTCAGTATACATTATCGTCGTCCAGTTGAAGCTTAACTTTTATCATATAATAAAATGTTATTTTCCAACTCGTAATTCTCTGGTAATTAGAATTTATAGCAATCTTAATCGTTTTTGGCAGCCCGGAAACAGGAGAAAGCCAAAATGTGTAGTTTACTTGTGCTTGTCTGTGTTTGGAATCTATTTGATAACATTTTGTGCCGCATAGAATTTCATTAGCTCAACACACAGACACACAAGAGAAATGCGAGACTTGAACTATTGTTAAAAGAAAACACCTTGACCAACAACAACAGCAACACCAACATTGAGTTAGAAACCTTATCAATGCAAAGCATTTTAAATGAAATATTAATAAACAAATTCCATTGGAAGCAGAAGGGCCCAGGAGGGGAATTTTACTTTTCAACAAATTTCCATTACGAATTAATAGGAATTTATGACGCCCTCAACAACAACAAGACACCAGAGACTGGCCTCACCTTAAAATACATGCATAAGCAGAGCGAGAGCGAGAGAGAGAGAGAGCTAGCCAAGAAAGAGCGATATAGAGCAATGCTTGGCTAAAAATATTATTTCTATTCGAAATTTTGTAGGAGTTGTGCTCCATTCTTTTAACAAGTCAAAAATTCTTTTCGTTTTTGCCCCACATGCAATCAAGCTGGCAGGCAGGAATGTCTGCGCCAGCGAGTTTTGGCGAAAGTAGTATAAGTGCTTCAGTTAACACAGAGAGCATGGGACAGAGAAGAAGTAAGAGTTGGGTTCGACTGGAGGATGCCTAACATATATGCGAAATTACTATTTAGTTGAAATTTTCATATTTCTTATGACATCTTCAAAGTGAAATGTACTTTTCTAAAATATCCAGCTTTTAATATGTATATATACTAATCAGACAGTTAGCAAAGGAAAGTCAAACGTGACATAGGACGAATAACTGTCTATTCAAAGGACTGTTGGTCAAGAATTTACATATCTACTTGCACCATAGCCCTGTTTACACACATTTAATGCTAACAGGGTATAAGGGCACGCTTAAAATGCTGCTCCTGCTATCTCTAATATATGTATATACATATATAACCTCATAAATACAAAAATATGCTAAGCGAAATAACAACTACAATAGAAAAGCAAACGTTTTGGTCCCGGTTTTGGCCACACACAAACACACACACACACGCTCTTTTGTAAGCAAGGGAGAGAACTGAAAAACGTTTGAAGAAAGGCGGCAAACTATGATATCAATAAAAAGAGCCACAAAACCGCATCAAACGCACTACGGGATATTAAGCACAAAAGTTGCACGAAAAAGATTTTAATTTTTTTTTTTGGGGGGGCGAGGAGAGTTTTGGAGAAAACAGTTCAGTTTAGATCAGAGTTGAACAGCGAAGCTGAACTTAATGAAATAAAGCACTTGCTTAACGCACACACACTTAAACACACATACACACAAACACATGCGGAGAGAGAAAGCTAAACCCAAAAGCTAAAGCTAAATGCAAACCTTAGCATAAGAAGTCAGTCATGAAAAGCGTACGTGAGCAATGAAAAAGTCGCAAACACTTTATTACACACATATATATATATGTGAAAGAGAGAAAAAGAAAGAGGGTCAAAGAGTGTGTGTGTGTGGATAAGAGTAGGAGGCGTGGCAGCCACTGAATGCTACGCGCTGCGTATACGTAATATTTTCCATGTAGATAAAGGCCAGTCTGATGGGGAAACAATGAAAGACACACACAGTGGGTAAAAGAAAGAGAGCAACGATTCACACTCATTACTCATACGACGCGTCATTGTAACACACACATATACACACACACGCGCGCACGCATTCACAGTTAGATAAAGAGCAAAAGACAAAAGGAGCGCGAACGAGCAACGAAAAACCGCACGCAGTATACACAACAGGGCATTGGAAATGCACATAATGTCGAGAAGGGGAGTCAAAGGATGGCGACGATGATGATGCTTGCTTTCTGCCTGCTTTCCTGCCATCCAGCGCGTAGAGGTATTTTTGTTTTGGTATTTTAGACATGTTCATAGCCCCAGCTAATGCATAGTTTATGACACGCCTATTACCCCAAAAGTGTTGCCACAAATAGGGTCAACTTAAAGCCCGAAAGGACCTTTAGCCGTTAAGAAGAAGTTTGCATATTGTCAAATGTATTAAGAGCGGAACGTCTACTTAATTTATTAATTCAGCCAAGCAAATCATTGCTACCACAAAGCCAAAAAAACACCATCACAATATTTTCCTCTATTTTCGTTTTGAAGGGGCCTAAAACGTGAGCAAACTGGCCAAGGCTTAAGCTGAATGGCCAACAAATTTGCCAGGAAGTGAAATCGAAACTACAAAGTGTACTAATTTGAGGTGTCGAAAAGGGTCGCCACAACAAGAAAGGAGAAACAAGAAACACAACCGCACGTGCAGAGCTTTGATGTGCGGCTCTGAAGGGTTGTCCAGGTAGCACAGATAATCTAATCAAAGCAACAACTTGAAACCCAAAAAAGGTTTTCGCATTATTTGTTTATTTGCTTATTCGTTTGTTTGTCCTACACAAACAAACACACACACACTCATACATACATTAAACATTCTAGTTACAAAGTGTGCTATATAAAGTTGGCTTATTTACTTTAGCTCTCATATATATATATATATATATATACAAATATATGTGATTCTAAGCGCCTTGGCATAACTGTCAACTGTGTTGGGTTTTGTGTGTGCAACGGCTGCTCATCTTTTTAATAAGTATGCAAATGCCCAAGACTAAGTTAAAAGTCCTGTTTCAAGGGTTTCCCATTAACCTTCTCGTCTGGTTCTTGCTCGCTCTTGAAGAGTATTTGTTTTTGGGCTTTTTGTTGTATCTTCTTTGACAATGTGCACAAAATTCGTATAATTTGGCCAAAATTGTGTCTAGACAGCGTTTCAGGTGCCATCACATATTTATAAGCTCTGCTCGTTGACTAACAAAATGTTGGCAATATTCAGGTTAAATCTTAAAACCAATTAAGGCAGGCGTTGCAAGACGAACGCAGCTTTTAAACGTGCTTTATAACAAAGCAATTACGGCAAATGTGTAAGAGATTGCTAAAGAATAAGGACAACATCTAAATGCTCTCAAGAATATAGTTTTAGTAGTTGGTAGAAAACTCGAGATACTATAAGTTAGAGTATAGAGAAACGACAAAAAGCAAAGTGAGAAATGAAATGCTTCTTTTGCATTATGGCAACTTAATTACAGCACATGGCGCGCATAATTGCCATACCTATGCATGCCTTTATTCTATTGTATATATTTATATACACAAACAGATATATATGTTGCCTGGTGCTGTTGCTGTAGCTGGTACTGGTTGTTCTGGTTGCTGTTGCTGCTGTGGCGCTTACTTAAGCTAAAAGCTTTTGTGTATACATTTTAATTAATGTGCAACATTTAAATGCACAGCAAAACCGGCGTTAACATCCTTGCTGTGGTCAGTGTACGACGTAACTACAGCAGGTTCAAACTGTACAGGTCGAGAGTGTGGGAGAGAGTTGTGGGAAAGCCTTGCCAGAATCTGCAGCATTACTTTTGTGCCACATGCGTGTGCGGCGCTATACTATACGTATATATACATAGGTATATATATGGCTATAGCAGACGACAGATAAACCAGCGTTAAGCACAAATTAATGGCCTTAATTTATGCACAGCAGCAAAAATCCACCCACCACACAAACTCCAATCCTTATTCACGTTTCGCGTTGTGCGGTTTTTAATAACTTAACAAAAATGTATTGCCAACGAGGCGAGGCGTGGCGCGGCGATGCAATGCGACGCGACGCTTGCAAGTGTGCAGGGCTAATTAGTATTTAGTAATTGAAAATGCGCTCTCGACTGCTTCAACATCGACATCGATAACGCTACCAAACAGTAACAGCAACAACGATGCGAACATCATCGAAACCGTGGGCAAATGTAATCAGCACTACTTAAAGCCAATTAGCCGCAAATATGGCCGGTAAGCCTCCCATACTCATAGTAAAGCTGTTCCTCCCGCTCTCGCTCTAACCACAAGCAGCAACTCTCTCAATGGGGCATGAAGCGGTGGCAGCAACGGCAACGGCGGCGACGGCGACGGCAACGGCAACATTCACATTTTCTTCCGTATGCCACGCCTTTTTGGGCACGTTTGCGGTTTGGCGCTGTTGCCTGACTGCCTGCTGCCTAACTGCCTGCCTGCCTGCCTGACTATTGTAGCGATTTTGTGATACGGCCCGTTCCCGGCGACATTGTGTTAACGCCAAAACTGCACCTACCTCAACCATTTCCCTTCCCTTACCTCTTCGCCCTCTCTCGCTTTCTATGTGTGTAAATAATTGGCAACATTTGTGCCGCGCACAAAATACAGCAGCACACACACACATAGAGCACAACTGGCACGCCCATGCCCACGCGTTTACGCCCCGTTTGGCCAACATTCAAACTATACACACACACACACGCTGGCAAAATGAAATTTGCAAAATCCTCAAAAGGTGTTGACAATTATTTGCATAACAAAGATGCACAGCACAGTTGCCAACTGCTAAAATTGTTCAACAAAATAAACATTGACGTTGGCTTTAAGTTTAAAGCGCGATCAACACACAAATTAATTGGTTGACTTGCTTTTAAACGAGTTTTAGTTACTTTAAGAAATTTTCTGTTAAGTTTACTCACACGGTCTACGAGAGCAGATGCTGCGAGGCTTGTGATATATCATTTTGACAAGCTGCACAGCATATGAAAGGAGCCTTTCAACTGTTAATTGCATAATAAAGTTATAAGCCTGGTCAATTCAAAGTTGGCGCACAGCGAATATATGAATAAACAGCGAAGGCGAAGACTGGGCCAAGGCGAGAAGTGGACATATAGTTTGAAAAGTCTGAGATTCAGTGCAACGAGTCTTTGACTGTTTGACCATAATTTGCCACGGAAAAATTGAGAAGTATATGGCAAACGGCAACGGATGGAGTGAGATTATGTTGACACACCCACAGCTTGTGGCACGTTTGTAGGCGCAACGAAATATTTTTGAGTACCAACTTTGCTGCGTGACACGAATGTTGAAAGTGGCACGAGGCGCTTATAAAATGTGTTCAGTGGATTCCAGCACGTTTCTACTTCTGTCTGTTGCTAATAATGAACTCTTTAAACTTTAACCCAAAATAGTAATATATAAACAAAAGGGTTAGGTCAGTGGGAGAGAGAGTGAGAGCTTGAGTTAACTTTAAATCTAAATTACCAAGGCTTATGAATAGAAATAAAGTTGAAATATTTTATGCTAAGCCTGAAGTAATTTTAATTTGTATGAAGTGTGAGTCTTTGTTTTCACTATTTCATCTTCATTTATCAGGCAAAAGGAAACAAAACCATCAACAGCGCCTTAACCTGGTCTTAACTGCTCAAGACAAAAACTGATGTTGACAAATTTGCAACAATTTTTACCTTGATATATATATTATATATATATAAATTGTATTTCTATGCGTTGCAGCATCGTTTGCTGTTTGTTAACTCATCATCAAGCATCATTTCGTGACAAAGGGCTCAAATCTGTCACATTCGAAACACGTGAGCGAACATCATTTATTTTGTTAGGGGCTGCATTCACCCTTCACCGACCTAAAACTGTAAATGTTTTTATTGGCTTTCTTTTTTCATTCTACCCCTTTCTTTTTGGTTGCCTAGGTGTGTGCACAGTTATTTACACTAGGCTCTGTGTGTGCAAATGTCAAACGCAATTGGAATATTTAAACTTTCCAATTTCAAATATAATTTTATTTTCGTTGTTTTGTGTTTTTTTATTATTTATTTTTTTGGCTACCAAAATTTGACTTTGAAAACAATTTAATGAAAAATATTAAAGCGCTTAAATTTGTTACACGTATATATTCCCTAGGGACTTCAATTTGTTTGACTTTTTAATAAAGCAATAATGCAAATAAATAGAAAATGAATGATTTATTGTACAGAGGGAAATATACATACCCTTTTATATTCAACAAGTTTTTTTTGTTAATGAAAAATATATGTATAATCTATGCATTAGAGCTATATTTATTTTTAGTTTAAAGCCTGCTGATTAGTTATGCATGCTTAATACACTTTGTAACTATTTCGATATTTAATGTAACCATTTTATAATGTCATTGCTTTTTTAATGAGCCATTCAGGGATGACGAAAAATTTGTGTATTTCGATTTGGTGCCAGGTCACACTTTGCTGACCAAAGCCCAAATCGGATAAAAGGAGCAAAATCTGTGCCAGCATTAAGGTTCATAATCATTAGTCGATAGAGAGTTCAACTGGCCACACAATGAACTGTGGCAGCAGGGCAGGAAGGATGTGCAGGAAGTAAAATGGAATGGTCGTTAAATTTTGTTACCATTGTGAGCATTATTTTTAATAAGGAGTCGCCAGGAGCTTGGCAGCTTAATCCTGGTCGGCTCTCTGTCTCTCTCTCTCTCTGACTCCCTCTCGTTCTGTGTCATAAGGCTAAAAGTGCTTACTTACGATACACTCTAAGCCACTTAACATGAGTCAGTAAAGCCAATCTCATTAATAGGCTTTAATTTTGAAAACACACTTAAGTACTTCGGCCCCCTAACTGCAGACAGAGAAATAGATAGATAGGCAGAAAGAAGGGGCAGTCTCATCAAGTGCAAGAGACAGCAGGAGCAGCTATAACCAGCGTCGTCATTTAGTAGTCTACTTAACTCGTCTGAGGATGCTCCTGGCAGCAACAGCAACAGCTTGAGTCAGCCCTTTCAGTTGCTTGAGTCTAAGCATGAAGACGCAGACGAGAACAAGGACGAGGACGTGGACGAGAACGACTGGTGACAGCATTTGTTGCTCAGTTGCCTCAGCTGTCTGTCCTTCGGTTGTACTCTTTGTTCTGTGCGCTGCTCAGTTAATGAAGCAAAGTTCACACAGGTAGTGAGTATAGTATATACCACTCAACTGCCCACGTTCTTTTGGCCATGGCTTACAATTCGAGCGTTGCTGCCACTGACGGCACACACACAAATAACAAGTGTAACAGCCAGCTGAATTGAACAGAAACAACAGAAATTAATTGCTTTAAGTGGCTGACAGTAAATAGAATAGAGATTTTTTACTTTTCTTTTGCAATTTGTTCACAAGTTTCTGAGCAATTGCTGTAAACTTTCAACTTGCTTACCCTACCTTACCTTGGCCATGTACAAAACAACTGTAAATATTGTATAATAATCGCAATGCAAAAGGGGGGTTGATTGTAAGTTTTCATGGCTAGACTTATAACTAGAAGTTAATCTTTCTTTACAGCAACTTTATAAAACATTTTCTTTGATTAGCAGTCTTATTTTAATAAAACACTCCCTCTACATTTCTGCATATGTAGATTTTGTTTGTGTATTTTGTATATATATGCCCTTGGGGCTGCTCAAACACTTAATCAAATCATTGTCACGTATGTTGCTTTGGGCAATACATCCTTATAGCAGGAAATTAATCCTAAACACAACATGTGAACTGCATCGAGATTTGCACACAAAATTTCCAGAGGGATGGAATGTATGTATGCTGTGTCTGTTTCATTTCAATTGCCTGCGCGAGGAGTTTGGTATGCGAAAATTTTCAATTTATTTTAGCCTAAGGCTGTAAAAGCAGCATTTTTTTGTATTCTTCTTTTTTGGTGACTATACTTTTGAGGGATGCGTCTTTAATTTCCGGCTGAATGAGGAAAAAGTGAATAAACAAATAAATAATGCAAGAGGCTATTTGAGTAGTCAAAAATTATTCAAATATCAGCTCGTGTGGAAAAAATTGAACAGTTTGGCAAATGTCTACACGGAAAAGAACTAAGCAAAGAATTTGCCTCAAGTGGCATGCAAAACTTGCCAAGGTCGCAAGAACAGGGCCCCGTGGCGCTAGCCAAGAGAAGGTTCAAATCCGGGGGCAAGGGCGTAGTTTGACCCTTGGCCCGCATGAAATGTAGTCAAGCCAAACACAGAGAAGGTCAAACGTCATTCGCGTTTCTGTGTCGGTCTTTTGTTTTTCTTTAGCCAGTGCCTGTAAATAATTTTTTCATTTCTTCCATTTGATTTTGATTTCATTTCGTTCTCATGGCTAGACTTTGGAAGCTGCTTTAATGTTTTTCCAACGCATACACTTAAAATACTTTTGCTTTGATGATTTGCTGATCAAAACGAATCCCTCAACACTAAATGCTGTTGGTAATTGGGTCTAAGTATGGTTCTTCAGCGATTTTAAGCGGCAACATTATTAAATTATATCTTAATAGCCAAAAATGCCAAAGCAAATATTTAAATTCTCGTTTTCTAACAAAAAGATTATAAAACTATTTGTATGTTTTTTGACAATCCTAGCTTAGGATGAAAATTTACGCTTAAAGAGCATAGATATATATATTAACCAACATGTGGCAAGTACAACATCAGTAAGTGATCAAATATTCATTTAATGAAGCACTCAGCGCCTAGGAGCGAAAGGGATTAAGAGTTATTAGAGCAATCGGTATAATTGCCAATGCAAAAATAGCATTCAATTCGAGCTATTAAAAGCTGCTTATGACTGCTTATATCCTTATATTAAACTCAAGTTCGTGACATATTATATTGAAAGCATTATCATTACCCAACAATTGAGTGCTATTATCCATACAATGCAAGCTCATCTACAGCCAATCAGTATTCAGGGCTTTAGGTGCGCTCTCAGATACAAGACTAGACAAGCTTAAAAGGCTTTTTGCATTCGAAACAATAATTCTCATTGATTTTGTCAATCGACCAAGCAATTTGCCCCATTTCAATAGACCAAGCTGCTGCTGCTGATGAGCAAGCTGCTTTATTTGTGTCCTTGAAATTAATAATATGTATTTGTGCAAGTAAATGTAAACGGTGTAGTGCTGTTAAGTTAACAGGTCTCAGACTGTTATGTTAAATCAGCCCCTGTTATGTGTGTATCGCAAGTTGCCCCAGCTAACAGCAACTGTTCCCAGTTCACAGGGGTTGCTGTACAGCAATCTGTCTGTTAAGGCCGAACAGCGACTGTTGGCTGTTAAGGTTTAGGGGATTCTAACATTTTTATGGCAGGAGGAGGCATAGTGAAGGCATTTCTGTAAAAGTTACACTGTTATGTTAAAAAACGTTGCTCTTGAAGTTGTTTTTTGCTGGTTTGCATTGAGCAAATCATAATAATAGGAACAATCAGGTAGTTGAACTTTTAAATATCCCTCATTTAAAGTACAAAACGCAGCTTTTAATTACTCAACAAACTGAACATGTAATTAATTGAACTTGAGTATGAGTCATTGAGCTGTCATGTGAAAAAATATTTACAACATTTCAAGTGTGCCAATGCCAATGGCTGTATTGGAATCGAGCCTGCAAGTATCTTTGTCGACTGGCGCCTGGTCAGTAACAATTTAAAGTCTGCGTTGGGTCTGGTCAATTTGCAGAAATGTAGTTCAAGCATTGACAACAACAACAACAACATAGACGACAACAGAAAAAGGGGGCAGAAAAGCAAAATGAGAGTCGCGTCGTTGCCATTTCGATAATTAAATGTATGCAATGGAAGGGTGTGTGCTTGGGTGTGTGTTTCGATGTGTGTGTGTGTGCAATGTGTGTGCCATTAGTGGTAAAATGTTGTACATTTTTATAGTGTGCTGGAATTATGCAAATTGAACCGCAAAAGCGCTTTTAAAATGTTTTAAGTGCATTTGCATGAATATTTTGGGGGTAGTGATGCACACATTGACTACATTTGTATACCGCATTGTAAGTGTGTGTGTGTGTGTGTAATGCAGGGAATGCAATGTGTGTCAACCAATTTTAGCGAAATTGAAATTGTAAGCGACGACCTTCTCGACCCGGACGCAGACTCAGGTCAAATGTCAAGAGACAGTGCATGAAATAAGGGCGACATGAATACCCTATAATGCATATAATATGCTAAGAGGGTAGATCATTGCGTACCTTCACAGAAAGAAACTACTTATGGGTATTTGTTGGTCGTGCACAAGTGTCTAATGTCTCATTTGCCAGATGAACATCGTCGCTGTTTGCTTCTGCAGCTTGCACATTGAAGCCATAACAAAGAACCGAATCGACAAGTCATCATATTGTTGTTATGGGCCTCAGCTTGTTGTGTTGTGGTTCTTGCTGTTTTGAGACGGGTCGGGCAGGAGTGGACGGCTCTTTATGTTGTTGACTAAAACCAACTAATTGAAGTGCAGCGAAGCAGAACCGTTTGCCAATCTCTGTGATAACCCATGCAGAATCATACTTTCAGGCGTAAATTAAAAATATAAGAAGCCCCCTAAAAAGCACGATAAGAATGCGCTTGCCAAGAAAAAGAAGCAGATACAATATATATATATATATTCAGACTCAAAGCCGAAAGGCGCTCGTGTTGATTAAATTCAGTATCAATCAAAAGTTTATGGCCTCAAAAGTCATGGGTAAGAAAAAAAATACTGGAAGAAGAAAGATTTGATGGATTTTCGAGGCAATGTTGTCAAGGAGATGCCCCAGGGCTGCCCCTCTTATCCATCAGCAGCAGGCTATTGCGAATGAGATTGGTATTGGTTAAGTATTGGGAATCCAAAGGAAATCATTGCCAGCGCTGGTCTTTGGCTTGATTGCTTGCGTCACGTTGATATCTTTATATATCAGAGGAAGAACTCGAATCGGCTTGTGCCCTCTGTTACTTCTTGTATTTGTGCAGCTTCTTCGATTTGTTGGCCTGCCCTGGACATATCTACTGCAACAGCAACAGCAGCAGCAGCAGCAAGCGGAAACGGAAGCAGAGTCTGCAATAGCAATAGCAATGGCGGCAGCCGCTCAATTTGGTAATGAAGTCCTCATCGTCATCGTTGTCCTTTCTCTCGTGTCTTGTTCGTCCTTTTCCTTGTCCTTCCGTCGCTGTGTTGCTGTGTCGCTGCCCTGTCTTGCTTCATTATGTTTCATTTTTGGTTCTGGGGCATTACAGGAAAATCATTAGGCCACGCCGATTTGGCGCACTGATTGCACTCCACTCGAAACCCCCCGCAAACCCCATCACCAAAAGCCAGAAACAGCAGGGAAACCAGTTGAAGCTGAAACTGCTGCTACTGACGTCATGGATGCTGAGGCAATGCAGCAATTTACTGATGCCGCCTGCAATTAATTAAATTTTTTCCTTCTTTTGCTTGCTTGTTGTTGACTGCCACTTTTGATCTCCCATGCGGCAATGCGTGCGGCTTAAATAAATTGAATGTATGTAAAACTCATTTAAAGTTTAAAATGAAACGAATCAAAACGAAACCCGTCTGGCAGCTGTGGATATTCAAATACTCTGCACAATAATACTGTTGTGGAAATTGCTGCCAAAGCAAATCTCAAAAAAAAAACCTCAACACAATGAATTTAGTTTTTAACAAGTCAATACATTTGACGTTGTATATTGAAATTGGGCAATAAAGTAGAGTTTTTATAGGGTATCTGTCTGGTCGAGCATATCCTAGACTGCATGTTAGGTTGTTGAATGTGTGTTTGGGCTGGCAAATAAATCACGTGCACTTATTTATTTAATTAGACTAACTTCTTACAAACGAATAATAGACACATACACACAAATTGACTGTCTGACATGCCACGAGATTGATTAGCTCAGTCCGCACTTGGGCGCATTGCTTCACCGTTCAACAGGATACATATGTGTGTGAGTGTGTGTGTGTGTTATTGTTTTTGTTGCTGCTTGTGGATTGGTGTAAATTGTGCATGGAAATGTAACTTCTGCCTCTGGCTGCTGACATTATAAATCACCAGAGAAGTAAAGAGAAGAGAACACAGAAGTAAGCAGCTAACAGCAAGAAGCAGAAGTAAAAGGAGAAGCATGCAGCAAGTGAAGCAGCCACCAATTTCACATGGCGAAAAACAACAAGTTGAACTCATTAATGTAAGTGATTTTTCTTGCGGGCGTTTGCTTAGTTGGTTGGAAGGGTAAGGAAATGCCAAGCGCCTAAGACGTACCGAGGCATTGAAATCATCTTTTAATTTCAATTGATTTTACTGTATGCCAGTGTGTGTGTGTGTGTGTGTGTGTTTGTGTGTTGCCAGTGTTGCAAGTTGATTGATTGCACTGATTTCTTATCCAAAATGCCAGAACGCCTGGCAAAACTTTCACTTTTCACAACTCAGCCTTTTATCCTTTAAGTAATTGCCATTGCAGTGCATCCTCCCCTCTCCCCAGTCTACTTGTTAAACTTTCATAGAGGAGGCCAATTTTCTATCTGTTTAATTTGCATTACTCAAGTAGCAGCAGCAGCAGGTGTTTTCGTCTCTTGACTTTGTACACATAGTAAAACCGGATTCTTTTGCATTAAATATTATTTTGAATTTAAAAGTAAAGAGTAAAACTTAAGCACACAATAATGTATTTCAATAGCTGCCACACACAAACAATGACATAACCGTTCTATGCTTGCTGTCACGCAGTCAACACATTGAAAACTACAAAAAACCGCCGCTTAAGGAAGCCATTTTTGAAACGTTGCCACACCTGTTGTCGCACCTAGGTCAAAAAATAGCTGGTGCGGGAGGAGGTTTGGCACTTTAGCGCTTCATGTGCAACACTTTTTGACAATGGCGCCGTTTGCTGCTAATTGAATCTCAAAGCACGACGCGACGCCGGAAACGGAAATGTCAATGGCACAGCTTAAAAATGGCGGCGACTACGTGTAGTGTGTAGGTGTGTGTGTATGTGTTAGACATATAATTGAATATTGAACGAGGCTTTTAGTGTTGAGTTAATTAGCGTCGCCACGAGGCGTCGCCTAAAGTGCCGCTTGAAAGCTCAATTATGCAACCCACACACACACACACACGTTGAGAGAAAAATAGGCGCTCAAAATAATGCGTCAATTGTTTGAAGCACACACACAGATGAACAAAAAAATGTATGCTAGGAATTAAGCATGCAAAATATACATAGATGAAAGGAAAAATGATGATGAAAGCTAAAAACGTTTGTGAAAAGCAGTCGTTAAGTTAATTATGGCCACAAATCGAATGTGAATGCATTTTGAACGTTGTTGCATCAGTCAATAACTTGACTAAAACACACATACACATACAGGAAGAGAATGGCATACAAAGGGCCACATTTTAATTGCATTTACATGTCCTGCGGCGCAACAGCAACAACAATGAAGTTTGTTGTCCTTTGTTGTTTTTGTTATCACTGTTTATGCACTGACATTACATACAACACATATTGAGTCATTTTGTTGTGCGCCTCTCTCACGCAGTTTATTAGACTAATTGTTGTCAATGTTTATGGGTGTGTGTGTGTGTGTTTGTGTATAATTTTGTGTTCTTTGTTGCGTCCCGAGGCATACCGCTAAATGACAAGTTCAAAATGCCAACGTCATGGCGAAAGCAATGTAATTATGAAATATTTTAATGCTCTTAAAGTCAATGCGAATTGGCAAGCAAACAAACAAAAGCAGAGAAAACTAAGAAAGGGAGAGTGAGATCGACTTACGTAACAGGGTATAGATGTCTGTTGCCTTGGACTCCAACTCGATCCTGCCTCAACTCACAGGCCAGTGCACTTGTCGTTTTAAGAAGAAGCAAGCCGTGTATTAAGTTTAATTGACATGTGGTCAGTGTTGGCCACTTTATGGGTTTGTCAGCTTTTCGAAATAATGATGAAATACTTCCAATATGTGAATTCTCTTTTACTTCTCCTTCTTAATGATTTTTGGTAAAAGATTGAGGGTGGCACGTGGCCTCCTCCTTTCCACACACACGCACACTCAAACTCTTAGCTTGCTTAAAGACAGACCTTGTCGTCGCGTCGAAGGTCAAATAAAATCGATGCTCGGTGTATTTGTTGTCTGCTTGTTGTTGCTGCTGCTGCTTCTGCTGCTGTTGTGTCACTTTGGGGAAAAGAATTAACCTTAAAATTAATGGCGCGAAAAGATTTCTTCACTGCCAAGAGTTTTTCACTGCCTGCCTTTTGAGCTGTAAGGCCTAATGTGTCTTTAACTTGAATGTGCTTAACTGGCGGACATTTGAATTGGTTGCCAGGCGACAGAAGACACTGAACATTGAACAGAACAAAACAGAAGTGCCAGAGATTGTCATTCAATGAAATTAAATAAGCTCATTATGCACACACTAACAGACACGTATCTATAGTGAGTTTAATCTTAGCTTTAATCAGCTGTAGTTAAAGGTTTCTGTACAGAACATGCTTTAAAATAGTTTTTCCTTAATGCGTATACTTAATATAGTTGGAAAATTTCACACCGACCAGCTGAACAGCCTTATTAAACTGGGCAACAGGCGTAATTACCACACACACCCTCCCTGCCACACACACACACACACACTTAAACAGACTAACGGATGCAATTCACATATCATCATTAATATGATGCCATAATGAGCATTTATCTTGGATATTACAGTGTAGCTGGATTCAAAATGAAACTATCTGTGCATCTGGTAATACGTACAGCCAACAACTACGTTCGGAGAAGCAATGCAATCCAATGCCTGCCCAGCGAGTGTGTGTGTAGAAGGGCAGAGCCAAAGTTAAATCTAACTGCATGCAGTGGGCTTTTGGGTTAAATATCTGTGAGCTTAGTATGTTTAATATACGGCTGGCTGGTTTCCTGCCCCATTGGTTGGACCAATTCTCAGCTCATAACTTTGCACAAAATTAGTTGCATTCATTTCTGGTTAAAAGTAACTCTGGGCCGAAAAAAGAATGCACACATTCTGCCTCACCTGTGTGTGTGTGGCAGCATTAGGCAATTTTATGGCTGCTACAAATGTTAATTTAATTAAAGAAATTGCAGTTCGAAACATTTTTGTTTAAATTTTCTCAGTCTGGCTGAGCAGCATTAGTCTTAAATAAAGTTATAAAGCAATGTATTAAAGAAACTTTTTTGCCACCCGAACACAAAGCTGTATAACAGGGCGTATAAGCGATTTTTCAATAGCATTTAATGAAGCATAAGAGTTTCTAGCATCGTTACCCTGGATTAGAAAACATGTGTCAATAAATAAAACCATTTACTTTTCGCCGATATCGTCAATATTTGCCAGGCAAGCAGACATAAAACAACAAATGATGCAAAAAACTGTATAAAAGCCTTTTAAAATGTACTTAAAATTCAACAATGACAATCACATCACACATCTCGCATATTTATTGATTTGGCACAAGGAAAGCGAAAGATCAAATGCTTTTTGTACTCTACGCACATTTTATGAATCAATTTCGTCGTCTTGATGTGAAACACATTTGAGTCTAGTTTTTGGCTTTCTGGACTGGAAATCTCATGTTAATGTGCCGTTTGGCGTTTAGTGCCGCTTAAGCGGTTAAATAGCGTAAAAGTTTGCGATAAAATGTACGCTTGTACTCTTCAACTTCTTCTCTCCTGTGTAAGGCTAAACTTTAGTTTTATGCGCTCGTTTAACTGTCGGCCATTTGTGCGAGCGAAACTTGCTGCTTCTTCTTCGCTGTGCCAAAGGAGAGTCACGTGTGACTGACAAATAGGCAATCAATGGTCGGCCATCATAAAAGTGTGACCTTACTTGTAATTCACCAACTGCTGCAATTTTTGTGAGCCATGTGCACATTTTTCAGCATTGGGATTAGCATTTACTTATATATGAAATTCGTTTTTGGTTTCGGTTTTGGCTAGGTCAATTGGTTGATGGCAACAACTGCAAGTTTTAACGATTTAATAGCTAAAAATTCAATACAATTTTCCAGTTGGCCAAATGTCACGATTGCTCTCTTTCACTCTTACTGTTTGGCTACAATCTCTTGTGTTTCTTATTGTGGCGAGAGTTACAACAGTGACCCTATAAAACTTTTGCAATTCAATAAAAATGCAAATGTTTTTTCTGCAGTTCGTTGCAATTTTTGGCAGTTTTCAGTATATTTTTTTATTTATTTTTTATGCATTTTTGTTCTATACCCTGTAGCCCAACCAAACGAATAAGATAGACTAGAGGAACGTTAACGAAAAAGTTTGAAAATTTATACCATAAATATTTGTATTATTTACACTTTAGGTTATCTACGAGGCCATCATTTGTTTGTTTATCTATGACATATTTGTTTTGATTCTTGAAATGTGTTTTTTGTACATACCCTGTACCGGATAACAAACCCATCAAGTACGTCTGTCTGTATTATTATTAACATTAATAATTGCTTAAATTTTTAACAGCTGTTCAAGTACATGTATTTCCTGGATTTTTATTCAATTGATTCATAGTTTGTTGTTACACTTTTTTTTTCTTTGCTGTTGTTGTCTCCGTGTATAGAGTATATTCAGTAATATGCTGTGTGCAGCTGTTGTGAACTCTTTTGGCTGTGTTGTGTAATTGAATTTGGAGCAGTTATGCAAAAGTTCAAACCCAGAATATAAATAAAAATTCAAATCCACACACACACACACACACACACACACACACACACAAACACTGTGACACTGAAATTTTAACACAAGCTTATTTATATATGTATGTGCGTACACGCTATTTTTAATATTTTCAATGGCGACTGGACGTCTCCACCTGCCTGCACCGCTTACCCCGCTGATGACCAAACTCTTTCTCCATCTTTTTGTTGATATGTAAATCAAATTTGGCTTTAAAATGCCGTGGCACAGATTTTTAGCCGTTAACCGAAGTGAAATTTTTGCTAGCTGCCAGGCAACAAGGCTGCCAGGCTGCGAGGCTGGCAATGTTTCGCGATCCTGTCACTAATTTTGGACCCATCTAATGCCGCCAACAACGACAACAACGAGTGGCAAAACTTACAAAAAAAAAAAAAAGGAAAGGAAAAAAATGTGTCAGAGTGCGCGTTGAGCATCATGAATTTTCATGTAGTTGGTTCTCTGCACTGACAAGAGGGTTGTGCAATTTTTTACGTGTTCTCATAACAAAATGTCACGGCGACATTTTCGTTGTCTCATGTATGAAAATTGAGCAGCCACAATTTATAATGCAAATGTCAGTGAGGCCAGCCCTCAAATAGACCTATAGAAGAGTGATGATGAGATGGATTTTTGGAGGGGGTGGAGCAATAAGTATGCCTAGGTAAAGGCGTGACATAAATTGAATTAAATGTTGCTTAAAACTTTGCCATCACCATCGGCAACTGGCTGACCAGCCTGACCTGCCCCATGCACAAGTTCACAAGTTTAATTAATTTTCTTTTGTGTTTTGGCGCTAATTAAATGATTGAGTTTCATATTTAGCCACGCTTGCCTGCATCTAGCTTCCATTCTCTTCCAGAACATAAATCATTAGCACCCTTTCACGAACGAAAGAAAGAGAGCGAGAGAGAGAGAGCGAGTTTCAAGTCGCGCCCATCAGGTGATTGATGAGGCTGTAAAAGCAGCCCGTGTGTTGCATGCAACCTGTGGGCCTTACAACACGTGCCGCCAAATTGTTAAATACATTTAATGGCAAGAGCTTTAAATCAATTAATTGACGCATTGTTCGATTGTGTCACATGTTAAACACTTGCAAAAAAAAACACAGTACAGATTTGTTGAATCTATTTAATTTGCAAAACATTTGAGAATATTTGGAGAAAACCATTTAAAGTCATTTTAGCATTCAATATCACAGCCAGAGTATGTAGTTTGTTATTTGTTAGCCGCAGGCGCATTGCAGAAAAATTTTTGGGATGGTTTTATTTTTTGTTGGGTCGTTAAATGCTTTGCGCAGCAATTCAATTTATGTAATTTAAATGAAATTTGTAAGCGATTAAATAATCAATTTTCAATTCAAATTAAATATATATAATATTGAAGCTTGATGCTCTAATGCAATCAATTAACTAAAATATGAAACCTCAAAGTCATGTGAAACCACGGAATTTGTTTATATCAAATTCCGTTTAACTAACGCCGCAAGGGCATTAAATATAACAAACATGGAACACAACACCTCATAACAATGTGTGCGCTTGTGTGTGTATGGCTACATCTGCTGTCTGCCAGATAACATGGAGTTTGGGTGCTTATGTACAAATAGTATATATATATTTAGTGTAATTGCATATCAGAAATCGCTGACCAAAACTATTGTTTGGCGACCGCTAACTGAAATGCCGTTGGGCCAAATTCCATTGCTAAAATATTGCCCAAGACTAACATTTAATGTGTGTATGTGTCTGTGTGTGTGTGTATGTAAAATTAATTAATATTATGAAAATGCATTGCACATCTGTGGCGCCTTTGTTTAAGGGCCCGCTAGGTAATACAATATACACATACATAGTTGAATTAATTACGATAAAAAAAACTAAAACAAACAAACATACAAATATGCATTTACCATATAGAAATATATTTTTATAAAGCCCTATTAGGTTTCATTATTGTGTGTGTTTGATTGTATAGAAAAACATGATGTTTAACACTTTAAATGCAATTTGTTGTCAAATTAGTGCTAATCAAATATTTTCGACAATAGATTGAAATCGATAGGTGGAAAAACAAAGTAAAATAATTGGGTTTTTGTTCATTAGCTCTGATGACAAATATTTTTATCGCCAAATAGATACTTATAATATATATATTTGAGTGTAAGCTTACCTGAACTGGACTGACTGACTAATTGCTTTCAACGCCTAGCCTGAAAGACACAAAAGGTATATGAATAGTTAGTCAAAAGTAAGGTTAAAGGTAACTGTTGCTTTTAAAAACAATTATTTGTTGTTTTTTTTTTTGCAAAACTCTCTCTCTTAAGTTTAATGTCGCGCTTAAGCAGTGTTTGTAATTTTTCTGTTATTTGGTTTATTTTCTGTTTGTATTTTGTTTGAGCGCAGCTCATAAATTTGGTACTTGCTGTTGCAACGTAAGCGAAACATTTGGCGCGGACACATTTCGCCAACAAAGTTTTCCAAGCTTTAGTTTTCCACTCTTTTTGTGTGTTTTTGCGAACGCTAAGCGAATGATTTATGTGCGGGGCGGGTGTGGGAACTGAGGTAACTTAAAATTGTGGCATGTGAAAAGAGAGTTGGTAATAAGCAGTAGACGACAACTGTAAATACAGTTTGCATTCGGGGCAGAGGCAAAGAAGTTAACTTAAGTAGAAATGGTATGAAACATATACATATAAAGATTAGTTAGTAGGGGTTGTTAACTTTGTGTCATTGTAATTTGTCTTTGTGCATATGCGAGACAATGACAATTAATCAAGCGAGCGCCTTAAGTCAATTTCAACAGATTGATTCAAATTTGTTGTGTGAACATGTAAGATGCCACGCCCACTCATCAACCAGGTGGCAAGACTGGCATTTTAGTTTTGGCAACACGCAAAAGTCACTCGCACGTACACACAAGCCACTCAAACTAGACCGATAGCGAAAGCGAGTGGAAGAGAGTTATGCAAACCCATAGATATGCCCATAGTCCACAGATACACACACACACACACACCTGAGAGAAACTAAGGAGCGGTGGGGTGAAAGCGTATCGCAAGAATTTATTGCATCAATTAAGTTGGACATGTTAATTGCGTCAAGCTGAACATCACGCACATGCGAGCGAGCGTCTGTGCTTCCAATAAGTCAGAAGCCTACCCCCAACAGCAGCCCCCGCACGCAACATCCTACACCCTCGGGTAGTGTAAATGTATTTATGTATGTGTGGCATGACAATGTGGGTAAAGCCGTGTCAAAAGAAACGAAGCTTTTGATTGTGATTTGCCTTTGTATATATATACATATATCTCGATGCGTACGTGTGAGTGAGTGTAAATGTTATTTCAATTAAACAACAAGTTTAAAGTGTGGGAAAATGAGATGGGAGACGGTTAAGATGAAAGCAAGTTGAGTGCTCGACTCAAGGCATGCCCTAGAGTTCGACTGAATGGGGCAACGTTCGCCGAGTCTTATGAAAAGCCAAACTGAAATAAGCTGTGCATACATGATACTCAAAGTTGAACAGGGTATGGCAATTTGTAAAGCTTGTTAATTGCATTTATCACGTATCGCCAGCGGCAATAACAAATTGATTATTTATCTAACATTGTTAATTGCATTTAAACATACATCGATTTCTGATAATATTCGCTGCTCTA
Organism: Scaptomyza caliginosa; assembly: GCA_035044725.1. Lineage (NCBI taxonomy): Eukaryota > Metazoa > Arthropoda > Insecta > Diptera > Drosophilidae > Scaptomyza > Scaptomyza caliginosa. The sequence continues at coordinate 236,357 of JAWNNR010000315.1, forward strand.
TGCAATCAGTGTTATTGAAATTTCATAAATAATTTTAATAAAAAATAACTAAAGCTTGCCTTTCTCTCTTGCTTTAATTAAATATTCAATATAAAAAAGAAACAAAAAAAAATTGAATGTATGTGCAAGCCCCAAAACATATTTGATCTATCTACAGACAAGTATATATGTATGAATTGTTGTCATACAATAGATGGCTTATGACTTTGGTTAACATCACAGCAGCAGCCACACATCCATTGTCCTTGAATGCCTGGCTATATTATTATTTTGGCCACAAGCTTACCGCTCAATTTGAGAGCATCATAATAATGAAATGGCCCACCCCGGACACTTGACACCCCCAAAGTAGGACACTTGTTGTTGTCATTGCTGCCAAATGTATTATGTGTCATTGTTGTTGTTGTTGTTGTGGCTGCTGCCATGCTCTGGCCATAGCTGATGCAGTAGAAAAGGACGTGACTGTAACACTAAAAATGCAGCATAGTCAGGCTGGTTTCCAGCTTCAAAGTGACGACCAAAGTACATGACATCGAAAATAGTTTTTTTTCTTTGTATTTTTCAGCTTTTATCATTTTGGGTATCGCCTTTTGGTCATTTCCTAATATTCCTCTCTCGTTTGTTCGTTCGTTTTGGGGCTCGTGTTGTTGTCAACTCATGTTGCCAATTTTCACCTGCAGCCGCAGCTTACATAAATGTCTAGTATAACAAATGTAGCATGTTGTTGCAGCACAGTGGGGAAGCAAGCACCTGAAGCACCAGCCGGTTGGTTGGGGTACACAATGTAACATACAGGACATAGTTGAAACTTGGCTAAAATGTTTGTGTGTATGTGCCGAATGCGTTTATGATTTGTATCATGTCTGCCAAATAAATCAAATGCAATCAACAGTTTCAGCCGGGGCTCAGAGAGCTTATTAAGCATGTGGAACAGTTGTCTAGCTGCAGGCATCTCACGGTCCATCTAAAATCTTGGCTATATCAACAACTAAGCACCTGCTTGATATGGCAAACCGGCAATGAAAATTCAATTTCCAACTGCAATGAAATAGCATCGTAAATAATTGCAGTTCTGCATCAATGCAGTCGATTTCGAATTATGCCAGTTGTGTGACATATTAAAAATAGATTTTTCACTTGATGAATACGTTATTTTCGACTAAAAAGCTTAGCTTAGCAAATGGTAAGACAAAGCACAAGAAAAGACCGCAGGTTCAGATTACTTTAGAAGTTAACTTTTAAGCTTTAAGCACGTCTTCAGCAATTGCTTGGTATAAAAGAATGTGTAAAGCGCACTGGAGCTGGCCGAACAAAATTCAAATCTTTTGACTATCATCTCAGTTTAGAGTCTCGAAAGCTTCAAATGTCTTGATTGTGTCACCCTGTGTGCACAAATGCTGAGAATCAGAAAGCCATCTAACATTACAACATGAATCGGACTTGGATTTTAGATATGGATTGGTTTCTTTTTTACGCTGTGCTCGTTTTGTGTGTTTTTATTTTAGTTTTTTCCGGTTGTTCTGTTCGTTTGGCTTTGTGTTTGCTTGGTTGTTTCGTTTGGAATTTAATACATATATACAATCGTTTTTATAATCTTTTAAAAATACAAAGCAAATATGTGTGTTATATAAGCAGCACAACGTGTAAGTAGAGTGCGTCCTAAGGGATCCTAAGAGGGGTTGTTGGGGATATTGTGTCCCAAAAGCGCAGCGAGTGTTGCTTTGTTTTTCTTCCCCTGACAGCATTGACAGATTCGACAAAAAACTATGGCCAAAAGAAAGGCAAAAAAAGCAAAAAAAAAAATAAAATAATACCCTTTGCGATAAAAAATATGAGAAATTCTTCTCCCTTTCTCCTGTGTCTTTCACTTTCTGTATGTGTGTGTTGGGATGCTCTTGTCTTTTATTGAAATTGATTTTCTTGGATGCGAATGCATTTGCGCCAGCATATTACTTTTATTATATGCTATGTTGTATCTTTGCCTTGGCTCAGCTCACAGTCCCATTGCATTCTCAATTCTTTGGCATCTCCTTTCCACGTTTTTTTTTCATTTCATTCGTGTTGCTGTCGTTGTTGTTGTAATGACAAAATAAATATTGAAAATGGCAAATGGGAATTGCCGACAATGGATAGTTTTTGCTTGTTCTTGCTGCAACTAACTTGAAAGCTGCACTCTCCTAACAGAAAAAATGTTAATTTTAATGTCAATTCTTTAGTTTTATACAAATTTTGTACATGATCCAATATATATTGAACTCTCTAGTTAAAGCAGCTGCTAACTTGTTTACTCAAGATTATAATACTCAACAATTTTATTTTGTATGCAAATGCAAAGTTAGCTAACGTTTTACTATATCTTTATGTAGGGTCGACTGCCTGCCTGCCCATACAATGTGCTTTATTTTTAGCCCCGTTTATTGTGCAGGCGATAGAGAAAGAGGGAGAGTGGGAGAATGTGAGAGAAGCGCACAAAGACCATTCAGTTTGCGGAGGCAGAGATGCGTTTCGAGTATAATAGAGACACACATACACACACACACACACACACACACACTCTTTTAGTGCAGCATACCGTTTTTGCAGGTGGATCGTTGGCAGCGGCAGAAAAAATAATTAGAGCCTGCCAACCCGGCAGCTGTAACGCACTATGCCCAGCCTTTATTGTTTACAAAGGACTCCAGGCCCATGCCCACCGCCCACTATAGCTATAGTTGCACCGGTTGCCATAGCAGCTATGGCAACAGCAACAACAAAAACAACAGCAACAGCTACAACTACAACTACAGCTTCTACAGTGACAGTTTCAATGTGCAAATCTGCATAAGTGCGCATTTTAATTTTGTTGCACATTTTGCAAACGGGGTTGCAACAACGACGACAACGACGACGACGAGCGCCGTCTAATTGAAATGCATGCGACGGCAGCTCCAGGTTGCTACTGCTTGACTCCTGGCTTTAAAACAGGACACATTGCATGCTGTCAATGCTTGTGGCTTTAATGTGAAAGTTGAGCTCTTGTTGTTTTGTGTTGTTGTTTTTGTTGTTGCTGAGTAACTTCATGCCGGCACGTCAAAGCCATCAACGCATTTTTATGGCTGACATCGTCGGAATCTTGCACACACGCACACCCTTAGAGCAGGTTTGGTTATTTTTTTTTTTCATTTTGGGCTGTATGTAGTATAAGCCACCATTAGCAAACCCTTTTTGCGTTTATTTACCTTTATTTTTTATTTATATATTTGCGTTTTATTATTGAACGGCTACATGACATGAATATCAATGAATGTCAACAAAGTAATAGCAACTGCTGCTGCTCCGTCTCCTGCTCCTGCAGCTATGTTCAGCCCCTTTTTAAGCTCAACGCCTCCCTTATTGCCATAAAATGAGCGTGTCATCAGAAATCGCAACAAATTTAGCAAATTGCCGTCGAATAAAATTTAAATTAGCAGCCTCTGCGTAACAGCACTCAAACAGATTATCTATTAAATTGTGCCCTGCATTTTCCAAATGAATTGTCCTCGAGCATGCCATCTGCTCGTAAATCCATTCAAGTGCAACTCGAGCTATTTGCCTAGAGTATACCGTTAATGTAAGTACAGTTTGAGGCTAAACATTATTCTCAAACTGTTTCTGGGCAACAATTCATCAAGATGTGAAACTCGATTTAAGCGCTTTCAAATCAAAAGAGTTTTTACTGAACAGAAAAAAAAGTGTCAAAAATAATATAATTTTTTTTATATATTTATGTGCGGCTATCTGGCTCAACAACTCGCACACAGACACACACACGCACACACTTTTATGGGGTAGTTTTATTTGGCAGGGGCAGAAAGCTCTCATTATGCAAATTGTGAAAATGCACATAAGCAGCTCACCCAAAACTAATTTGTCACTGTCTTTTGCTTGTTAGTCAAACGAACGGACAGCAACAGCAGCAGCAAGAAACTGTGTCATCTATGTGTGTGTGTGTGCATATGTGCCACGCTTTTGTGGCTTACATTTTTATCACTCTTGTGGGACAGACAGACAGACAAAGTCCTGCTGCTTGCTGATAAACTCATGTGCAGAAAGACAGACACAGACACAAAATGCTAACAATTTCATAAACTTTTCACAAGCGACAACAAAAACCACACACACACTATACATATAAGCTATAATAAAAGCAATCGAACTACTTAGTTTGCCAAATGCCGCAATAATCACCCCCCAAAAAATATCGTTAATATTGATTGCTTAGCCTGGTTTTGTGTTGGCTGCAATAATTAAATAGGCAAAACGTGAGCGAAAAGTTGTTTGTTTGTTTTTTTATTTTAGTTCAAGGGAGGAAGCAGTGTGGTTCCATGGGCAACATAATTAAACGTTGCATACTTTGCTGGGCGCAGTTTTCAATTTATGTAATTACCGTCGTGCCGTCGCACCCAAAGCGCATTTTTGCACTAATTAGTGAAATTATGGGCAGCAATAGCAGCACCAATGGTAGCATGCAGCATGCGGCATGATTGTGCATTGCCAAACTTACACCCGCTTACACCTTGCCATCTGCTTGTTTTAAATGCATTGAGTGCGGCACAAAGCACAAGTGTATATAGGTAAAGGTATATACTATGAATGTACATATATACCCTGCTAATGTCGTTGGACCAAGCAGATAGTAACGATCTAAAACAAACCTTATTATAAAGTAGAATGTACCCTATATAGTCATGTTGCTACAAAATGTTTAATTGATTTCTTATTCTAAGAAACGTAAAACGATTTAACTTTAGTTTGCTAGCTTTACTAAACTTTAACTTTCACAAAGTGGCGACAGAAGCAATGCAAACGTTTTCAAAAACATTTGCACAAGTTGAAGGCAACACAATTCCTAAATTTTTTTTTTGTTGTTTGCTTTACCATGTACAAAGTTTGGCAGACCCCACTTTAGCATCCCAACCGACCATTCCACGCATAAGCTTGTCAAATTTAACTGTCAAACGCACCTGTCAGGCGTAACAATTAGCACGGCGAAATGGCAACTGGCAGCCGCAAACGAGTCTACACACGACAATTCCCAGCTCTAACCCACTTTCAACGTACGGATTGTGATTGTTTGTGTGTGTGTGATGACTGCTGAGGTTTCTGAGCTTTCCATAGAGTCGTCTATGTCAAATGATTTACGAGCATTTGTTGAATTTGACAAATTTTCTTGCGTTGCGTTTTTGGGCTCTGGCGAGGAAACCAGTCAAAAATCAAACAAACATTGAAATCTTTGTGATAAAAACTCGCCTTCAGAATGTTTAAAGTTTGTCAACGCTACTTATGCAACACTTTACTCTTAGTCGTGCTTATTATAAAGCTTGCCAATTAGTTGACAGTTGGCCATCATTGTTTGCCCAATTGCAGAGCCGCAAACAAAATTTCTCTCTCTCTCTTTCGCTCGCACGCTCGCTAGTTTGTTGTGATCGACGATGTGGTCTTTTATAAATGGCGGCAATTGCGACGGAAATGTGCCACAGAACAGGACACAACGTGAGTGAAAACGGGGCGAGTGAAGGGCCACGAATAACAACGCGTTTTTGCACGGAAATGACTTGATAAGTCCGGCAACGCCAGCCAACAAAAATTTGCATAATAATAAAGCAAAGCAGAGCAGAGCAGAGCTGAGCACCAAAGCCAGTCGCACTGTTGTATAGTTAGTTTTGGCTGACAAAGCGCCAGCGACAATGACCAGCATTTGCATTATGCGGCTGACGTATTTTTGGGCTGGCATAATAACGATTTAGGCCAATTACCTGGCATGCAATTGCAAATGAAATCAATCAAAATGTATGTGTTTGTTGGCTTTTGTTTGCACAAATTACTAAGGTAACAATAACCGCAACAAATTTATGTGTATAAATGATGCGAAAATTATCAAAGAACATTGTTAGTTGGGCTTTCAAATAACGTTTACTCCAGGCAATAATCTCTTTTGATGCCCTATGGTACTGGAATTAGTAACGTGTGTCCATAAATAACTGACCTTAGCAGACTTCAAATTTATTTTAGGGGCCAGCTGTTGCTGGCATTTAGCTTAAAGTATTTTTATTTGTACTAATTTTAGCAGCGAATTTCTTTTTTTTTGTTGCCGCTTAAAATGTTTTGTTGCTAAAAATGTTTACGTTTTTCTCTTTTTTGTTTGAGTGTTTGTTTGGCCGTTACAAAAACTGAGAGCGAAGTAAGCCTCATGAAAATGCGTCACGCATTTCACACACAAAAAAAACAGAGCCTCAAAAAAACTTTGAGTTTTGGCATACAGGTGTGCGTATGTGTGTGTGTGTGTAAGTTATGACAGCACACGTAAAGAAGAGAGAGAGAGAGAGAGAGAGTTTGCAACAAAAACAAAAGAGCGGCAGACTTAAGATTTATGTGCAAGAGTTTTACAATTTGATCGCCTGCTGTTGACATTCGTTGCTGCTAGTTGCACGAAAAATTGTTGTAAAAATGTTTCATTGCCACACATAAATTGCAATTTCAAGCTAAAAACAACTTGCAGTAACAGTACAGCAGTTGTCTGCCACAGAGCTTTAAGGGAAACTTCTAGAGAGAAAAAAAAGCGGGGCGTTTGAAAATCTGTCACATATGGCGTATACGCAATCCACACAATTAGTTGCAGCCTGCAGGTTGTTGTTGTTTTTGCTGTTGGTGTTGCTGTTGTTGTCATTGTTATTATTGCTGCTGTTGTGAAAATCACATTTTAAAGAATTTTCATCAATCAATGTCGATGGGGTGGAAAAACAGTTGCATTCAACGCTCGACGCTCTCAACGAAAATGGAAAATTGATAAAAAAAAAAAGATAAATTGTATTTATTATTTTTTAAACGAACGTCCTTGGCACAGAATTCTATAAATCTCTTTCGCTCTCCTTTCACTCTGCGTCTCTATATTTATATAAACTGTTTGCAATATATATGCGCATGTTTACTTATTGAATTTCAATGTAAGATGAGAAGCATTAAAAGCGTATTTATGAAAAGTCTTTAAGTTGCTGGGAGCTGACTTTGGATCTAGAGACCTTATTATTTTATTATTGTCTGCGCTTTTTTCCTTAGTATTTAAGCATTCCATTCGTTTGTTTTTGCATTCCTTCTTTTTATGTTTTTGCTGCTTTCGCTTTTAACAATAATATTTTTGTGGCGGGTTTTAATAAACTTTTACGCCACTCATCAAACTTACTGAGTAACTTGTACAAAACTTTCTTCTTTCAAAGAAATTTATGTAAAAAGCTGCAAAGCTGAATTTCGATTGAGATGCGCAAAATGCACGAGCATTCAGATTTAAGGGAAAGCCATTGGGCTGGTGTACTAAGGCTAAAGAAGTAATATAAAGTGTCGTTTGTGTTTTCTTTGTAGATTATTTCAAGCAGAGAAAACAAATAGAAATTCTGTGTACTAAACAAAGGGCGAAATTTGTAGAAATATTTGCAAGCATCTAAGTAAAAGTGCATTGAAGTACGGAAAGCAATATCTGTCTTAGTTTGATAACCACTCAGAAGCTTGAATTGGCCAACAACTGTTGATAGTTGGCAATTGATTTTGGTGGTCTTTAAATAAATCATATATGGTTCGATTGAACGCTGCGCATATCAAACAAAACAAAACGAAAAAAAAACCCTATTGTATAATGCATTAACACTTTATCCGCGCACCTGCCAGTGAATTCTAATAGCTGCTTTTAACGCTTCTCAAGAGAGAGAAAGTGAGAGCAAAGGAAAGAAACTCAACCGAAAACATCACATTACTCATGTTTGTGGTAGCTGAACACAGCTGCTGGCAGCAGCACAAGTAAAAGGGCGAGACGTAAGCGAAGACGAAGACGATGAACAACAACAACAACATTGCCAAAGAACAACAACTTCAAACCTAATGCCAGCTCCCTGTGTATGTGTTTGTGTTTGAGTGGCGTTGAAGTTAAAAATATGTGAAATTTAATTTTCCTAAGTGATTTTTCATGTAATTCGGCACCTGCGATTATTTCGCTCTTTGCAATTTTCGCTCCTCATCTACACCACATAATACTTTTTTCGCCTAGCATCGTCTTGATCAATTGTTAATGCCACATGTATCTTAAACACACACACACACACACATACTCGCAAACATATTTTGGTACATATCAGCGCCTTGTGAACTTGGTAAGCAGCCAGCCATACATCAAACGAAAAACTTTTTCCTTACGTCTTACTTTTTGGTTTTGTCGCCTGCCTTTTTTTGGGATACATAAAAATTTTCATTTTCTAAGTAGTATATAAACTATGTATTACACTGCATATCTCTGGCATAGTTTCTATTTCTGCTGAATAATTGCTAAAACTCTCGCATGACGCTCAAAATTTAAACCAATGACACATCATTGCAACAGCAGCCAGCCAGTGGGTGGAATAATAAGCAAGTTTTAGGTAAAACGCTAGATCAAGAGCATGCTGCAACTTTAGCGACAATCGTTTATCACATTCAGCTGGCAACCAACTTAAGAAACACACACACAATTACGTGGCGCCTTATAACTTACTTAGGGTTTCTCTTGGTTGAAGGTGCTGAAAAGTATGCCACAGCAAGTTGCAAACGCCGCAGAGGTCATAAAAATGAGTATACGCAGCAAACACAAATATGGAAGTTTTTGTAAGACATAAAAAGATTTTTATAAGAACACTTGAAACTAGGCATAATAAAAATGTTCATGATTTCTTTAAGCATTCAAAGTAGTGCATAAAAGTAATGGTAAATAAAAACATATTGATGAGAGTTTCAAGTGAAATTGCTTTCGTTTTCAAACAAGCTTTGAGCATGTTCCAAGAATATCATATCACGTTTAACCACAACTTAAATACTCTACCTGCTGTGTAACATTGAAAGAGATTAGCATAGAAGCAAATTAATTAAGATATCAGCAAAGAGCTTTAAATCTACACACAAAATATACTCTTAGTTGTTGTTGTTATTAGTTGCTTCTGGTTGGCCATAAATTTGTGCCACTAATACCATAATGCCATTTTATGAAGATGAAAGTCGTGCGTTTATTTCATTACACAAATAATAACAGCCAAAAACAAACCGCAGTAGCAAAAACCACCCTCTCTCTCTCTCTCTCTCGCTCTCTGTTTCTCTCTGCCCCGCCTCTAGGTTAATGAGCTGCTGTTGCTGCTGGCACATGCCTCATTGAAGGTCGAAAGGCTTATGAAAAAGATGGGAACGCTTTGGGACTGCCCCAGAATTGAATTAATGACAGCACATGTACACATAACTCGTTGCCAACGGAGGGTTTAGACGGTGCGGTGGACAGGGCGGAGGTATGGGTATAAATATTTCTTATGGCATTAACGCAAATTTGTTAACAAATTTGTTTGTGCCAACAAATGAATTAGCTAAACCCAAAGCGAGCCAGCCAGTGTGTATTTTGGCATCAATTAAGTGCTCGTTGATTTTTTGGCCAAAACTTCATGATGCATGATGCAAAACAAAACGGAAAGAACGAGAACGAGAATGAGAACGAGCACTATATAAATCAACCTCAATAAAATGTGCAAAATTTAAGTTAGATGCCAGGCATTTCAAGCTCATATTTCAAGCGGCTTGTTAAGTGTATGTTTTATGATTATTATCGCAATAAAATAAAAAAAAACACAAGAAGAGCAGCAGCAGAAAAACTCAAGTCGTCGCCTAGGCGAGCAGCAAATGATATCGTTACAAACCAAGCTTTGTAGCTGTAACGTAAACTGAGTCTTAGCATTGCTTTTACGGTTAGCACAAGGTGCATGCCACCCAGGACACATACATAGAGGACATAGGATACCTGGCTACTTGGCTGGGTTCAGCTAGCTCTCTTTACTGGCTGGCTGGCTGGTTGGTTGGCTCCCTGACTGGCAACATTATAAAGGCAATAAGATTTTCAAAATACGACAATTTATGCAATAAACTTGGAATTTATGCCTGGCAAAGGCAAAGGAAACCTTCAAGCATTCGAGCATCGAGTGCCAGTCGTCTAGTCACAAAGTCAGCCACTTCACACACATATATATATTTATTTGCGTTTTATTGTCGTGACATTTTAAAGTCAATCCCAAGCACTAATCCCCAAAATGTACTGTCGTTGACATTTGGTTTTAGGCTTCGAATCAAGAATCAACCTATAGAACCACATGCCGTATACTTAACGGGAACGTAAACTTGCACAGCAGCAGCAGGTGGAACAACAAAATATATATTTGTTAATTAAAAACTTAGCTCAGCTACAAACCTTTTATATCTTTGCTTAAAGATCTAACCATTTTCACAGCTTGTACATTTTCTAATAGCTTTGCCGCTGACAGCATTTCAATTGGCACTGCACAAAAAATAGATCTATCCCCCAACATCTCTCTCTCCCTCCTTTTATCTCCTCTATATTTTCAACTCTATATGCCCCAAGGATAACTTAACTTAATTTAGGTGTAAAACAGCGACAAGCGTTGTCTGCCAGGTGAGAAAAGAAAAAGGTACACAAAAAAAAAAAACACAAAAAGACACAGCCCAGACACATCATTAGCAAGGCAAGCATAAAAATGCTGATTAACGAGTCCCTCGGGGCTTAAAGGACGCTTGTGCAGCGATTTAGCTCGGCTTTACTACTGTGTTTTTTTTTACTCGCTTCTTTGCTTCCTTTAAGTTTATTTTATTTATTTTTTTTTGGGTGGTTAAAGTTTAAATTACAAACATAAATTTAAATTATATTAAATACACACGCACACACATCCGCAAAGTTTTCAAGGACACTAGGCGCATTGACATTTATTGTAAGCATTATTTATTGATGGCCAAATAATTGTGATTATATATATATATACTCGGGGCAGCCTAGAGAGAGCCTATGTACTTATAAATGCGTTTTACTGCGTTCAAAAGCTCATTTGAGCGTTTATGGCTGCGTTGGCGTTGTAATAGGTTTTGGGCAAAGTAGGCGTGGTCACTCAATAAAATGCCAATGGAAATGAAAATGGAAAAGAAATAAAAATCAGCAAAAGGTGCGACTATATTGTCATGGACATCGTTATGACCTCAGGGTCCAAAAAGGTATCACAAAATAGCCCAAACAAATGGCACAAAAGGAACCGGTTTCTTGTGCGTGCAAAGGGATTGTAGACTTGTTTTTCTTTTTGTTTTTTTTTTGGCAAGCCTTCTGGCAGTCTAAGACAATGAAAAAAAAAAACAATGGGGCTCAAATATTCCAAATGGTCACGGAAACGTTGTTGATGAATACATGAGGTATGAGCTTAGGGTTAGCATTTAAGGGTTGCTCGAAAGTGCTATAAGATTTGGCCAGTCTTTATGAGCATATAAACACCTACCGTGCACATATTTCGACTGACTGCCTTACTAACTCCATGGGCAGTGTGTAATAAAGTTTTAATTAGGACCAAAAGGTTTGCAAGCCAACATGAAGCAGGAAAGCAAGAAACTTTCTGCTTACCGTTCCGGCATTCGTTTCCGATTAACTTTAACCTTTGCCTTAGATAACGCAAAACTCTACAGAAACTCGAAATAAGACAATTAGATGCCTGACATCTAGCCATCAAGTTATTCATTCATTTATCACCTTGCCTGCCGACTGGCTCTGCATTGGAGTTTCATTTCCGATAACCATTTGCAAATGTCAATTTGAATGAAAAACAAGAAAAACATTCCATTTTCTCACAAATTCTAAACGGCTGCATTCAATTAAAGTCTTAAGACTTGCCCTGAAATGCTAAAGTTGGACAACAGAATTATTTGACTAGTGTTTTGACACACTTTTCTAGTATACAAGAGATGCTTGTTGTTGCCGTTGTAACCATATACAGTTATAACTGTTTGGGTTCCCGGGTGACTGTTTCTATTAGTTCTGTTAGGTGCCCCTTTTGACTGTGACACACATATGCAAACATACACCTAGGGAGAGAGAAAGAGAGAAGTCAGTAACTCGATTGCTGTTGCATGTTTGTATTGTGAATTGAATTGCTGTTGAGTGCTTACACACACAAACACACACACGTACACATACACAAACATGCATGGGTAAATGCAAACGCATGCTGCAACGCTTATTTGACAGTTGATTTGACTACATTGCCAGAATGATTGACATTTGGCACATGCCACATGCCACAGCAGCAAAACCAGTTGGCAGCCCAGCAACCAAAAGCCAACAGTCGCCATTCGCCAGCCGCCATTCGTCAGTCGCCAGTCGGCAGGCAGCAAACCGTTTTCATTTTCGATGCTTAATGCAAATCTATGACAATTGTAATTGACCATATAAGCATGGCTATAGCTATAGCTTTAGAGTATGCATGCAAGCAACAACACACACACACACACACATACATAAAGAGTCAGTCATTTATTCTGCGTGCTGTTGCATACTTTGGCAACGCATTAACGCGATAAGCACTTTAAGTTCAGCGATGTACGAGTGTTGCATAAGCCCCAAACGCGTCGTTCTCTCTCTCTCTCTCTCTCTCTCTTTTTTGCTTTCACTCTGTGTGTTTCTGTTGGTCAAAAATGAAACGAATTCGGTTTGGCAATTGTGTTTTTTTTAAGCGTGATGGAAAGTTAGAGCAATGTTTCTATTTGTTTTTGAATAACTAAATTGTTTCATTTCGCATGCTGCATAGTATATTTGTTTAAGCTGTAAGTCTCAAAACAAAACTTGTATCATGATACTTTCCAGCTAAGTGTTGCCACACGAAGCGTGTGAATTGTAAACTTAAACCTTGTGCTGTGTTATGTTTAAGCTAGAAGCTAAGGTTACAAGGCATTTGGCATGAAAGTGTTCAAGCTTTAGTTTTTGTCTAGTGTCGATTAATCTATATGTTTATTGGCAAGTGGCTTGCGCATCAATCTTAGCCAAAAAAAAAAACTCATTTTATTAAAATAGACGAAACTTGTTTTGAAACACTTTTGGCCCTTTCTTTCGCTTATCATTGAACCAGAACTGCCACAGAGAGCGAGACGGAGAGAAAACAAATGATGCAATCGAATTTTACGAGCAACACTTAATGTGGCTAATAGATTTTAACAATGTGGCAATAGAAAAGATACAGACACAGCTACAAAATGTGTGTGCGTGTGAGACTTGCAACAATTTATTTTTATATTTGTTTGCCAAGTTGCGTTTAAATGGCCCCAAAATGTGTGTGTCGTATACTATATATTGCGTCTTGAAAAATCACTCAAATTTTATAAGAAGTGTTAGATTAACCAACTTACTAGTTGACAAGCTGAATGCTAGAAGATTTTAGCTGAATGACACTTTGGCGTGTGCTGAGTTTTGTGTGATTTTAACTAGAGTTGAGAATGCAAATTGCCAGCGAGAGCAAAGCTGAAAAATTATGATTTGACTACAGGCGACTTGAAATGAAGCCATCAAAAAGTTGAATGAAGCAAAAATTTAATAACCTAGCAAACGGCAAATGAAGTGGCAGCTGTCCAAACAACCAAACCAAAATCAGGCCCAAACCCCCGCGCCCAGCCAGTTAACGATACCAACCGCTGAGTACTTAACCTTTTTCCAATGCCCTGCCAAAAGTAACCTGAGCGTGGCCAATTTGTTTAAGAAAATGCGCAGCTCAAAGCGAAAAGAATGGAAGCTCCGGAAAAGGCAGGAAACTTTAGGATCATCAAGTAAGAAGCAAGGGAACATAAAAAAAAATACAAAATAATATGTACAAAAATCATGAAATGAAGCAAGAAGAAAAATCGACGCCTGCTGCCTGAATAAACGACCCATGTCAATTATGCGCTGAAGGCAAATATATTACAATATCATAAAAATGAAAATGTAAACTCAAACAGCCAAAAGTCGCTGGCACAATGAGCCCAGCCAGAAGTTTGCTGTACACACACACACACACACACAATGGCAAAGAATGAAAAACACTTTGTAAAAGTTGGCAATAGCTTTGATAATAGTAGCTAGCAAGCACAAAAAGAATATTTATTGAATTTCAATTAGGGATAAGATGGGCCCAAGAGCTTAGAGAAATGAGATAATGGTGATGGATATTAAGACAGCTCACTTTAGATTTCATTTCTTTTATTTGCAAATCATATAAATTGTTTAATGGCTATATACTTTTTTAACTGCTCGCCACAGTTTAATTAGTTTATTGCAAAATACAACAAATTTAATATGAATACTTGAAACTTTTTTATGCAACAAATACCAAATACATATAAAAACATATTATACATATATTAATATTCACGGCATTAACGTAAAACTTTTCATTGCAAACTTTCGCTGTGTAAAGTTAAAGGCAACGCACAGAGTGGGCAAAGAGTAAAAACAAATTTCAATGTTTTCGATTTTTTATTGCACGCTTCTCATTTTAATCGTAAGTTAAATAAATGATTAAAAAAGGAGCGAGACAGTGAAAGAGAGAGCTCGTGTAAGGGAGCAAATGCTTTAAATTGGCTCATTTTGGAGGCCATTTGCACAATGGCTATAAGTTGCCTTTTGTCGCACACACACACACACAGAGGGATACACACATATACATGCATATTGTTTGCATTAATACAGTTAGACACACAAAGACGTGGCCAACTGGCGCTGAGCCATTTTGAGTTAACCAGGCCAATAGCCAAAGCTGGAGCCGGTGCCGGAACTGGAGCCAAAGTCAGATAGTCAGACCCAGCAACGCAACCATTTTCACGACTCTGGGCCAGAAACGCATTGCCTCAAAATGTGTTGTAGCTGAGCCCATAATTGTGACTATCATTAAGCCTGAAACCAGTCTCATGTCCAGTTGTAGTAAATTGCAGTTACACTGAAATACTACAGAACTATGATTAAGTTTGAAACTTAAGCTAGTTCGAGTCGAACATGTAAAGTTTCTCTCTGTGTACTAGATCATATAACGATGATGTAATCTTTAAGCCCAACTGCAGTTGTGGCACAGTTTGTTGCTAATCCTGTGAAATTTGGCTTTAACTGGTAGCCCAGGTGAACCAATTGAAACAGGTGGATAAAACATAAGCAACAGCAGCATGGCTTCAAAGAAAACATGGCCTGTTTGCTTATAAAATATGCAGTAGACACACACACACATACACACACACATTCATTGGCAACATATTTATGCGATCAGATGCAACAAGAAGCGGCAAAACGGACAACTGACAGCACACACACACACACAGGATACGCACAAAATCAAAAGGCAGCCGGTTTAGAAAATGGAAAGAAAAAAAAAGGGAAAACGAGAAAAAGGAAACTGCTGCGTTGACAGTTGATTTTTGGCATAGCATATAAGATGCTAGCAACTCTTACCTCTGACAGAGAGAAAGGGAAAAGGCGAATCTGGAATAATAAAAGGACAACAACAACAAGCCACACTGGCAGTTTAGCTATTTTTGTGTGTTGCTTTTTCTCGATTTGTATGTATAGGCAAAAAAGGTGACAATGGCTCTGACAAAACGGCAGAATGGACAACAAATATGCATGAGGCGATGTAGAGCCGGAAACAAGACAAAGACAACTCTTATATGTATTATGTGTGCGTATTTGAGTTGGTAACATATGTGATTTCGAGGTGGAGACAAGCAATAGCTTTGTGCCTGAAGGGCAAGACAAGAGCTTGGGATTTAAATGTGAGCTGGACATGACCATGTTAATGTTCATAGTATGTAGTTGAGAAAACGAAAGGAAAGGCAAGAAACGACAAAGAAAAGAAACAAGAAAAAACCCAAAAAAGAGCTCATATGACCCCCCCCCCCCCCAAAAGGGTCAATCACAAACAAATGAAAATTCCCATTTCATTTTCCATATGTAGTAAAAGCCAAATATCATAAAACTTTGATTTATTCGTTCGAACGCAAAAGATGGCTAGCAACATGCAAAATTTAATATAAGAATCTGTTTATGGCTTGTTTTAATATTTAAAGCTTATCAAACTGTAATTTAAAGTGATTGAGCAATAAAATGTACAATTTGAGTTTGGTCACAGCCAATTAATATGACAACGAAACGGAATACACAAATGATAATATCTGTTTAAAATCCTATTGAAAATATGCATTAATATTCGCTGTCGTTGAAAAGGTCTCTAAATAAATAAACTAAAAGCCATAACGTGTTCAAATTATGCTTTTTGGCCACAAATCGCGGTACGAGCCATTCAATAAATGGCTGAATAATTCATATGCTTCATCGATTGCCACACACATGCAAAACCAAATCTACCGAATAATGAACATGAATGTGTGCATGACTTTGGCTAATAAGCTCATTTCAAAGATGTTGTCCATTGAATGTGTGGCTGGTTGAGGTTACGCTTAATGCACTGTATCCATCAGCACGCCAATAAGTTTCTGTGGCAGTAAATCCCTCTGTACCGCAATGCTGCAACAAATTGCAACTGATTGAGGCAACTGCTGCAACAACAACTGACTGCGACTCTGACTCCAACTACGAGTCCGAGTTCCAGACGAGTCGAATGGCTTGTTTGCAAATGAGCTGCCATCATTTTTGCCGGTCAACTGACTATCTCCATTTGCATCTGCATGCCGTTGCATCGCTTCAGTTGCATCAACATCACTTGCATCACCAGCATCGTCTCCATTTCCATCTTTATCTTTTCGTTTGTCGTACGGCGAAAGCAAAACGAAATTGATGAGCAGCCAGTGCGAATGAGACAACGGAGTGCAGACAATGCTCCCCCAACCTTCCTCCAGCTCTCTGTGCCTATCGCTGACAGGAACAATAAAAACTTTTGCTAGCAAAAAAAAAGGAAAGTTTCCAACAATTTGGGACAGCGCCACAGCCAAATAAAATGGGCAAACGGGCAACGACAAGTCACTCGATCAACTTGACTGGCGACACAATCAACATAGCTGTGGAATAAAAACTTTTCCAAATGAAACATTATACAAAAGTGTATGTTCCAGTTAAATAAAGAATTCCACAATCCAAATATTTATATGTAACATAAGTGTGTAAAGTATTTTAGCACACTGCTCAACCAACCACTTCGACCCACTGTGCATTTTGTCAAGTGGAATTTGTGTGATATTGACATATTCTTTTCATTTCTGCTTTTGTCGTTGTTGTTGTTTTATTTAATGTGGTCTTTAAACAGGATGGCAAAACTTTAATTAAATTCTTACAAATTGCTAGCGTTGCGCAGCACTACTTATAATAATAGTTATCATAGCAATAATTGGCACTAACTGCTGTAACTGTAACGGTTTCTTTAGCCCAAAACTTCGACTTGGCCAACTAGCTAATTTGTTTGACAAACAGCAGCAGCACAAGGCAGCAGCGGCGGTAGAGGCGAAGGTGGAGTTGCTTGGTTAGCCGCAGTGCAGCCGCACTATAAAACTTAGCGTTGGGTTTTGTTAAATTGAAATGTTTGCTTTTACGTTACGCATACGCCGCGTAGCCGTGCAAAACCAACTGAACTTTGACTTCAACAAGTGAAGACAGACCAAAAAGCACAAACAATAGAAACAAGCAAAAAGAGAGGGAGAGAAAGTGAGAAAGCTTGCAGCAAAACTTTCAATTTTAAGTAGAAAAGATGACTTGATTTATAAATTGTTTTCTTTCACTTATTGTTTGACCATTTTGTTTTATCTTTTTTTGTTCTTCTGTCTGCTTTTTGCTTAATCTGTCTGAGCTCTATTCATAATTGCGGATTTAACATGGCAGTTGACAAAAAAGTAAGGATGTGTGTATATTTTTATGAAACTCGTTCATTGCCGTTTGTGACTCATATTTTTTTTTTGTTCATCGAATATTTATACTTTGAAGGGCCTTCATTGAACAATTCTCAGAATGGTTTACATTATGAAACACCACCAAACCATGAGATACAATACATTTAACTCTTTACCAAATTCGAGTCGAGTCGAAAAGTCGACAGATGTATTATGCTGCTTAACAGCGCATTCTGATTGTCATATCCAATTGATGGCCAGTGATGCCAGAATGGGGTAAAAAAAAAATAGTATTGATTATCACGATTCTTGTTTATAGTTGTTTGTTGTGCATTTATATATGCTTTTTAACTAGACACAAACGTTTCACATTGATTTTGGCCAGGCAATTTAAGTGCTGATGGCAATTGTTGCCAAAATTTCCGCTCCTTTATTATTGGTTTGGAGTTGGTTTAGCTGCAGTTGTTGCTTTGGCTTTTTTGTTGAAATTTCGCGCAAAACGACAAAACTTTGCACGTGGCTTCGCCCCTCCTCTCTTGCGTTTTTTTGGAGTATCTGTATCTGGATGTTTGAATCTTTGGGCGCTTTTGGGCACTGGGCAAAGTTTTTAATTAGTCTTTGATGGGAAACCAACTGAGTTCGCAACTTTAAACGCTTGGTAATGTCGATAGTAACCTCTATGGCGCTCTTTCACCCGCCCCCGCCCCCGCACCCGCAACTTTTTACGCTGTTGCATTGTCTGTTGATACAAGTTTTTCAGTGACAGTTACAGTTGCAGCAGCAGTGGCATAGCCCTGCGAGGGGTTAATCAAAGTTCAGTTCACCTGCGGCTGCTTAGCTGCTTTGACTTTGCTTTGCAGACGCACAAATTGCTATTTTTGATTGCAGCATGCCGCAAGCTTTGTGCCACACAGCTAAAATACCGCATACGCCATGTGGCAAGCGACAAACGATAAACAAGCAAGACCTCGCTAGGTGTATAAAACATTCACAAGCTTACTTTCCATAGTTTTACACAGGGTATACGAAAAACAAATGTATAACAAGCATGACATTCATGCATATATATGCATCGTATATGCCAATTGGCAGTGTAATTTACGAATTCATATCAAATTACAACTTATATAAAATGTCACTCAACGCACTTATCTTCTGCAGCAAGCAGCACAAAATCATGTGTCGCAGCCTGTGGCAACTGCTGCTTCTTCTTCTTCTTCTTGCAGCTTGTGCTTTTGCATTTGCTTCAGTTTCTGCTACAGCTGCCACACATACGAACACACAGAAACTGCGTCTGGCATTTGTTGAATGCTTTTTCTGTTGCACTTGCAACTTGAAATATGCGCGTCACTTTTATTGCCAGTTGGCTTCGCTTTTGACATTCCTGAGCCGCATTATCATCATCATCCTCTACCTCCGAACCCCAACTCCAACCTAAGGTTTATGTTGCCTTGCTGCCTCGTTTCTTAGCCTGCAACACGCCACGTAATTTTAACCTGCAGCGACAGGAGTCTTGCTACGTTCAGTCAACAACCCTCATTAAGAATCGCAAGCATTGTTAAGCAAAAATTGGTTTTTCACTTAGTTTCAGTCACTCCTCATCACTTCAGCATATCCTGTTCTTAAGCTGTTCGCGTTACATTTCCTTGCCGCGCACCAAAACCTAAAACTGGTAACTAAATACTTAATTAGTATACATACATACATCTATATGTATATATCTATAGCAAAAAGTCGTTTCTTCGCCTGCTTCTGCTTCCTTAGTTCTAAGCTTACAAGCGGCTTTCGTTTTGTGCATCTCTTTTGTGAAGGGTTGAAGCAAGGCAAACACGCTCAGTCACATAAAACGCTTATGATAAAAAGCCAGATAAGGCAATTAGAAGAATACCATTAACAACTTTATCTTTTACAGCCAACTATATAGTTTTTAGCTTTCTCTAGTTTAAGTTGGCATATTAATCAATAAATAGTTTCCGGGTTTAAGTATCAATTGTTATCCCTGTAAATTTATTTAAATGCTGCATATCTGCCAAACGTTTGGCATTGCAGCTGCAGCTAAGCTTTCTTTATTGCTCTGCTGTCGCACATCGCTCGATGCCGTGAGGATTTGCTGTCATTTGCGTTCTGGCTTTTCGATGCTTGCCCTTGTCAACCACCACCCATCAACCCCTATTCCCTAGCTGTCCTGCTGTCAAACGCAAAAGTTTGAGTGTGGAACTGATGAATCTGGGCGATGGGCGATTGCGTTGGCGATAACAGCGGGACTGAGCAGGGCGGCCAGGTGAGAAGCGGTAGTAAAACTTTCTAATATTTTTCAGCACCTCAACACAAGCGATAAGAACTCTAGCACGTTGCCAAGAGCTGCTGCTGCTAGTTTCAAAATGTCCTAATTAGTTGAATTCTATGCATTTTATGCTGTTACGGCAGCGGTAAAGGTAGAGGTAAAGTCGATGGCAAAGGCAAAGTCAAAGTAACAAGGCAAAGTTAAAGGTAAGAAACAAAAATTTGGCTTCTTTGCCATAACTTTGGTAATATTTTGTTATAAGAAACTTTCCAATGTTGATAAAATGTGGCAAATATAAAAGTTCTAAAGTCTTTTGAGGATGCGGTCAAGTAAAAAATATTGCTGTGATTATAATATACCAGTGCCACAATATATTGACTAGTTTCTATTATATTTCCTTTCAATTTAACAACTTTGGGCGGTCAGAAGAGAAAGAAAAGGAGTCAGAGATTTAGAAATCTTGTCAAAAAGACTTTAACTTGATTAAATCAGACATTATACTTGTAAAATGCAATTGATTCGGCATTTACTAAATAGCAACTATTAAGAAACTGACATTAAATTGTATTAAATATCTCTGCCATTAGTTTAAATCTGTTTGTAGCAGACAGACATAGGCTCGTTTATACAACGCTTACACAACACTGCAGCTGTTTTCTTTTCCCAATGCATTTAAGCACCAATTTTCGCACATTTTTTAGTATAGAGTTTTTTCAACCAGTTACGTCAATGCAATTGACAATTTTTCAATCTCGACATGAAGTCGTGGCGCAGGAAATAATTGCAAAATGCATCAATCAGCTGTCAGAGCCCTGATACTTGACTATCGAAGAAAAAGAAAATAAAAACCATATACACAGTTTTTTTTTTCGGAGCAGATGTTTTGTTGGATGTCGTCTGTCAAATGCAGGCAGCGCCACGCCCAATTATATTTTGACAGGGCGGGAACTGACTTGTAGATGAGTTGTTTATTGAGTCAACAGTTGCACAAGGAGCAGCTCATTAGTTGCGATTACGTTTTGTTTATGTGTTGGTGTGTGTGTGTGTTTTTGGCCTATTTGAAACTGTCGTCTAGACCACATTTCCGATAATTACTGTTGTATCGGCAGGCCGGCTTGGACGACGTCGAAAAGTTGCGCAACTAAATCGAGCACAAAAGTAAGAGAACAACAGCCGCAATGGCCACAAAAGACGACGTGAACGATGACGTTCAGCTGGATTATAGGCCGTATGGCCAAAGCGCATTGGCACAGGCATGTTGAATGCGGTTTTAAGTCGCTAGCCTCAACCTCAATCCTTGTTGCCTAGTTGGTCAGCTAATGCGGTTTGCCAATCGTTGTCGACATCGTTGTTGGTTCTTTGATTGATTTTACCAGCCACATCGAGTTGTTTGCAACAGCTCCACTTGCGGCATCTCTTTCTTACGTAATAGTTTTAATTGATAATTGCGGAAATGCAGTTTGGAATTGTTAAAAATCGACAAGAACAGACCGCATAAAAGTTTTCAATCAACAATTTTATTGCGTTCACTATACAGTTTGGGACAGTTGGCAAGAATTGATGCCAGGCAAATGGTTTAACAGCAAAACCGCAAAGCATTTAATAAGGGACAACAATCAACAACAAAAAACAAAGTATCAAGTTTCAGAAGTTGTTCTGGTTGCAATTCTATCTGTATAAACTGCCAAATGTATGTACATAACTATAACTTTAGTATTCTTCGTTGCCCAACACTGGCCTTAAGCCGCTCTATTGTTTGCCTAGTCACAAGTCTCTCACTTAGTCGCTGACTCCCTTCGCTCCCTCTTTTTGTCTCTGTTACACTTGCGAAGCATTTAATATTCATCTTGCGTTTTTTGGCTTGACGGCCACACACATTTTGGGCCAAAAATCAATTATACGCCCCGGAAAATATGATACATTCCCCACAGTATATGCGTATGTGTGTGTGTGTGTGTGTGTCTTCTGTAGGCTTCGTCTTATATTACGTGTAATTAAGGAGCGCGTACGTATGTACATCTTCTTGCCACCACAGTAGATACCAGTGGGAATAATGCTTAGGTTCTCTCATTGGACTGGACGTTAGCGAAATGAATTTGAAATGCTGGCAACGTAATTGGCAAATTACTTGGATTTTTGTGCCAACAGTAACACTAAACGCAGCTGCGAGTGTGGAATTTCAATAAAATATGCAGGCTACATACAATACAAGTCAGCCTTTTCTCTATCAACAACATCACGTATACGCAGCATAAACCGACTTTAACTGAACTGTTTGAAACTATTGTTGTTTTTTCTTGGTCTAGCTTTAAGTTCTACTAATGCTCATTTTAAATGATAGTACACAATTTAAAACCGATTTGTTATTAGCCACAGCTCCACGAATGTCAATTGGCTATTCATTTTGTTTAGTGATTTTGTCGCTTCAAGTTGGCCATGTTTCATTTCGAAGCGTCTACAAATTGATTTGGCATTCGGACCTTCCTACTACCCTCCCATCCCACCCCCCAGACAATTGATTGATGCGAGCCATTAATGCAGCTTGATGCTCGCTCAACTAGCTATAGAAAAGTAGAAACTGTCTGAAATTGATGTTTAGGCAAAAGAATCTTTTTTTTCTTCTCCTTATTCGAGAACTGCCCAAATCATGTTGAGCTTTGTTATCTGATTGATATGTGCATGTTTTTATCGAACGATTTTCTTATTTCTTTGTACTTACCCATTATGTGTGTGATCCATAAAGTAATAGTAAAATGCTGAAAAATAAATAAAAGAAAAGGGGGAAAATAAACTAAATTATCTTCAAAAAACAAATAATAAAAAATGTTATAATGTAATAATAATTTTTAGGGTCTGAAACGTATTCATTTAATAGACAAAACGATACACAAACCTACAAATAAATAATAAAATGCAAACAACCAGCAGCTGCCTCGAAATTTTATTTACTTTTTATGACTTCTTGGTTAAGTTTTGTTATTTTTTGTTGACTTTTGTGTATCATGACAATGATGAGTACGTTGTGGGTTTGCCTTTGCTATTGCCATTGTTGTTGTGCTTGAATAAAGTTGAAAGCGGCGCTAATTTTATGACGGCTTCAACTTTGGCACTCGTCAAATTTCAAAGTACACAAAAAAAAAGGCCCAGTTTTCCGCTCCTTATGCCAATGTGAGGCTCAAAAGTTTAACTGTGCGTGTGTGTGTGTGTGCTTGTGTCCTTAAAGCAAACACGGGACATCCTTAATTTGCACGAGTTAAAACCCGGCCGCAGCTGTGTTAATTACTGTGGCGAGTGCCACACACACTGCTTCATGACTCATGAATCATGACTTCCGTTCCGTTTGCCATTCTCTAATTTTGAATGAATACAACAACAACAGCAACAATAACAAAAGCAAATGCAAAGACCAAACGCGACCAAGTTTACTTCAAATAGTTGTGTGAAGGGAAATCAAGGTGGAGTTGGGTAGGATTAAGACAGCAGCATAATGAAGCCGTCTTGCAACAAAGCACACTGAGTTAGACTGTGGCAACGCAATGCTGTGTGCTTTCAGCATGTGGCAACTGCGGTTAACCGGCAATTTGTGCAAAGTTTTGGCTTTGCCAGCGACTGGAAGTAGCTTATTTACTCAGCACAAATTGCCCTTAATTCATTTGCCTTTGCACAAACTACCGAAAAATAAAATAAATAATGTTTGTCGTAAACAAAACGCTAAAGACGACAAAAACACTGCAAATTGGCAATTTAAAATGTTGTTTATTATTAATAGTTGTAGTTACGATTTATTTGTTTTCTATATTATAACTTTGGTTTTTTTTTTTTTTTGGTATTTAAATGCAGTGTGATAACAATATGTTGACTTTGTGTTAATAAATACTATATCAAATACTTCTTGACATATATAAATACATTTACTAAAAACACAAAAAATACATACATATAAAACTTGTACAGTACAAAAGGAGGGGGCGGAGGGGTGGACAAACGGTATTATGACAATGATATATGGACAAAATATTTATTTAAAATGGGCATTGAAGTTGGTTTTAGTTGTTTACTTATGCTTATGATACTCTCTAGTTAAGTACTTAATCTAAACTTTATGTTTGATTTATTTTTCTATATTTCGATTATTCATCATTTGATTTTTGTCAATTTATTAAACATTATTTCTTTTTTCCTTCGTATTTATAATTATTTATCTTTGCACATATACATATACATATATGTATATATATGTTTTATTTTCTATTTATATATAATTTGATTTTAGTTTTTTTGATTTGAAATTTTATGACGCATTGAACTAAGCTCTATCAAAAAAAAAAAATAAAAAAACCAATAAATATTTATGCTATGTAAATGAGAACCAAATAAAAAGAGACTAGTCAAGAGAGTTCGACTAGGAAAAACTCTGATCCTTTGATTTTTGGATCAGGTTATTAATCGAAACGAATGAATTCAACTAGCAACAGTTTATAATAAATAGTTTACAATAGTTTATATATATATCTATATATATTATTTATAATGAATTTGTTCTTTGTAAGGTTTATCTCAGTACCATTGTAAATGTCTTTTGATATGACTTAAGCAATTTAATGGTAATCTCAATCTTTGGCAACTTGATTCACGTTTATATACACTAATCGACATTTATGCATCTGTATATGTATTTATTTATTATATGTTAGTTTATTTTATACACACTTTCTTTTTCTAACGGAAGTTTGCAATTGTTGTTGTGTGATTTGCTTCAAAAGTCAAACCATTTGAATTTTCTTGCTTAGCTTACAGCAGCTGGGTCAAAAGTGTTATGCCAAAAAATAAATCAAATCAAAATTAAATGAAATTCATTAAAATTTTGTTGACCTGCTGCATAATACTTATTTTCATATATATTTATTTTGTATTTGTCTTGCGCTAATTAATTTATTACAATATTTTTATTAAACTTCAGTTTTTTTCGTTTTTTGCTGTATTCTTTTATTTAATTATAAACAAATATGTAACAACAAATTCCATTATAAAGCCCATTTTGAGCAATGTTTTTCATTTTCAATGGCATTTTTTTTTTATTCCATTTGTGCGTTATAATTATTACATTTATTTTTTTTTCCACTATTGAGCTCATGTAATGTGTGTGTGTATTTTTTATTTAACTTGTTTTTATGTTTGTTTGTTTATTAAAAATATTAATCAGTCATTTGAATGCAATGAATTGCTGTATATTTATTTATATACTTTAATATACTATGCCATATAGTATGTATGTTTGAATGCGTTCATATAAATAGTATTTAAGGTTTTCATTTCACACTTATCACCACACCCCCCACACACACACACTCTCAGACATATACAGACACATTCAGCCAGTTGAGTGTTAACAATAAAGCAATAATTTATACCATTCATTTGCATTTGCATTGCGTCGTTGACAGGCTAAATAAAAGTTTGTACACAGCACACAATTATTTCACTGTTGCTAGAGATGCGTGCGATAGTATCGTACACGAAAGTATCGTTTACACTTATGTCACGTGCCCATCCCTTTAAGTGAAATGCTTTCACATAAATATTATTGCCTACTTTTGTGCATTTCCCGGCTTTGCAATGGGAAATTTATATTAAAAGCACTTTTTGTTTTTTGTCTCACATATAAACCAAAATGAGAAGGGAGAACAAATTAACAAAACAAAAAACAGAAGGAGAAAAAAACACCCAACAATTTATAGTCTGCTATAATTGATAAATTTAATTAAAGTGCGTTAATTGATGATGATACTGGCCAAGTTAAATTTTCAATTATTTATCCATATTGTTAGTCAATCTATGATTATAATGAAATTGTTCTAAATGCACATAATGCTGCACTATTGCATTGTTGCACTGTGGCAGTGTTGCACTGTTGTAATTTGCATAAATTGTATAATTATTGCGCATATTGTTATTCAAGTCGCTGCTCCAGTCTCTTTAGTTTGGTTTGAGCATTTTGTTTTATGTACTTATTATCTAAAGTTACGCTTAACATACAGAAACTAATTCACTTACTTGTCATAGGGGTGGGGTGGCGCATGCGAATGCTTCTTTATGTCCGGTGAGTGACGCATCAGCGTCGCTGTATTTTGCCCATTAACGGGCGAGAGTGTTAGGCTGCCACCGCCAGCATCGTGGCTGGCCCCAACGCTGCCAGCACCGAGTCCTCCCACACCGCAGCCAGCCATCATTTTCTCCGTCTCTTGGCGGCTATTTGCCATTATTCGTCGTATTGTGGGCGCGCAGGGTGTGCGTCAGAGACGCGACTCCTGCACGTGTTCGTGTCAAACCTGACCATGTGCGTTCATGTGCAGCGCCTCGCCAGCATCTGAGGGGGCGCCCGACAACTGCGCCGGTGGATAATACTGCAACGAGGTACAATTGAGATACTGTGCGGTGGTTAGCTTTATGTTCCTATATAATTATAGTACAACAAAAGTCGCTTGAACACACTGACTTGCCATTCAGTTAAGAATCTATAATTTCTCGCACGTTGCGCAAATGTTAAGCATTTAATTTTAAGCTTTTTAGCTGGCAAACAATTTGAATGGGTAAACAATGAACGCTCCAAAGTGTTTCGAGTAAATTAGTTGTTGCTTTAAGCTAAATACACTTCAATAATTACTCACCCCCACACGGCCATTGTCGTAGTCGCGAGACGCTTGAATGGTCAATTTGGCCTTGGCGTGCATTGTGTCGGTCATCGCGTTCCTTTGATGTGTGGAGGGCAGCACGCCCGGCACAGAGCTGGGGGGACGCAGCAGCATGGAGCCATTGCTTTTGGCCGCATTGCCTCCAACGCCGACAAGGTTCGAGCCGCTGCCGGAACTGTTTGCCTTCTTGCGGAAGCAAAACTCAATAATTGCCACGACGACAGCAACAAGCAGACCGCCGATGAGTATATAGAAAATGCCAGCCACATTGCTAAGTGAGAGTGCGTTGTGTGCGGCCTCCCGATTGTCCTTGTTGGGATTGCATTCCGTTTTGTCATACCACCATTTGTTGCGAAGCTTAATCAGTTCGCCGTTCTCTTTCAATGACAGCACGGCCAAATTAATGGGATCTCTGGAAGAACGAGTAACGATTATTAAACAGTAGTTTATCATTAAATTGAACTTTCTTAAGTTTACTTAACAAATTTTTCAAGCATACTAACTGTGCATGCTACCACTGTAATTGGCCCCATTGTTATTTATTCATTGCCGTTCCCATACATTTAAAACGGCTTTCAAGCCAAATCCTAACTGTATAGCTGTATGTGTATGTGTGTGTGTACTGTACTCACTTTAGTGCCGAGCCAAGCGGCGTCGCAATGCCAAATCCCTTGGTATCCAAGTTGGGACCCACTTTCATTGTGTCGCAGGGCTCCCGTGCATTTACATATTCATTTTTCGGCGACTCCACAAGCAGCGCATACTTGCCCTTCGAGGTGCGCACTCTTCTAATGCCCTCGTCGTAGGTATTAACAAAGACGTGCTTTCTCGAGTTCATATACTCCCACATCTTGTTGTGCAGTCCAATTGGAGAGCGCTGCCAATGCAAAAGCACAAAGGAAGAAGAAGAGAAAGCAAACAAGAAACGAAAAAACGCACGCAAGCAAACAAAACGTTGCATAAGAGTTAGTAATGCGGGTTTATTGTGTTTTGCTAAACACATATTTTTCAATAAATCACAATAAAGTTTAATTACACTCTCGAATGTTTTTTTCGCGCGAAATTAATAGAAAACCGACGCGGCGTCACTTTACTGTTTCTTAACAGCATCGATCACAGACTAACAGCAGACTTAACATACGCTGCTAAAAAGAAATCGATAGCACTGTTAACGCTGATCGATGACTCTCAATGTTGCGTCTTGCATGCAACTTTAATCCAAGGTTATTAATGACTCACCCGAAAGAAATCCCATGTTGAGCCATGCAACAATGTTCCATATTGTACCTCCGTTTGCATAGCCAAATCCTCAGGCGAATTAATGGGCGTCACCATGCGCTCAACGGTCAGAAAGGCGGCCAAATTTGCCGTATACGATGAGATGAGTATAAGCGTAAAGAAGAACCAGGAAGCGGCTGCAATCCGACCCGAAACGGAACGAGGCGACAGATCACAGCCCTGCTGCATAAATGCAGCCAACGAATACCAAAAAGAATTCCAAATGCTAAACTCATTGACAGCAGCTGTGCCCGTCGAGGAGCCTGCTGTTGAGCCAGATGCAAGACTGCCGCCCGACAATGATGCCTGCAGCGCAGCGGCACAAGCAGCCGACTGTACGCCCGGTGTGGGTGGCCCAGGCGGTTGTGGTGGTGGCAACTGGGCACCTCCAATGATGCCGGGTGGCTGCTGATTGGCAAGCTGTTCGTGATGTGCATGTGGATCTAAAAGGGCACGAACAGTTACAGTGGGGGGTAAGTAGAGTGTGAAAGCAAGGGAGGACAAGGAAGGGAGGGACAACATGTGTAACCGCAGACAGCAAACTCAAACCGGACACGGCCAAAACGAGACAGATGCACATGTGTGCATACACTTGAAGAAAAGGTTTGTAAGTTACTAGCTTAATCATAGCAATGCCAACTCCTTTCTCTCAGTGTACTTGCTCAGTATATTCATACGTACATGCATAAAGTACAGATATATCCTTTGGCCATTCCTACTATCCAACTTCCAACTGTCAATCATTTCGTTTGGCTTGACTTTTTGCGCCTGCTCTAATTGATATGCAATCAAGCGCATAGCCAAAGCTGCAGCTTCAAACCAAATGGCTGCTTCCCTTCTCTTCAATTCCACAGGAAGAGAGAGAGAGAGAGAGAGAGAGAAAAAACCCGCATGCCCTATCTTCTGCTCTTTTTGACTTGCAACTGCTTCAGGCATTACTATTCATCTAATTCATTCCTTCATTCCCGTTGCCCTTTCATATCGGAACATTTTCATGCACTCGCGTTTCGTTCCAACATTTCTCTTCACTCGCTTCTTGCCACGTATGGAATCTAGTTTGTTGCTGTTGTTGTTGTTGTTGTTGCCACAGCCCTGGCAACACGTTGCTTGCATACAAAATGTTGTTTACTTTGCCGCTAAAATTACATTAAGGATGTTTTGCAGGATGCCAATAGATTGTTATGAGCGCCAATTGTCTGCCTGTTTCATATATGTGACCTCGCTTTCTCGCTTCCTCTCTCTCTTTCTCTTTCTCTCTCTAAATTCTGATTGCCAACAAAACGTAAAACGTACCAAAATAATAAAAAAAATAACGTAGAATAATAAAAATTGAATCATATAATTGAATTATATGTCAACGGATGCAAAACAAATTCAAAGTTATGCACAAATGTTACAGTAATAAAATTATATCTTATTATTTTTCTAACTTCTCGCTCTTTCTCTTTTTTTCTCTCTCTTTTTCTGTGTGTTCAGTCAAAAAATGTCTTTAAAATACTTTTAATTGATATTATTTTTCAAGGCTAATTAATAAAATTTTAATTTAACTTGAATAGTTCAGCTTTTTATTATATTAATCGAATACTTGGCTTAGTTTTCATTGCTTTAAAACTTTTGCTAAGCAACAAAAGCTCAACTATTTATAAATGAAAACAAGTTTAAACAAAGACTAAAAACTTCTCTCCCTCTCTTTCTCGCTCTCTTTGTCACCCTCGTGACAATTTACCAAAGGCAAACTAATAAGAAATCTCATTTTGAAATCAACTCTTAGCTAATTTCCATTTAATATGCGCTTAACACAAGCTACGTTGGGGAAGTAAAGCAGGGGATTGGAAAGGTGCTTAAGGACATTCGTAAGTTATATATAAATATATGTATTTACCTTGATTTTGGGATTGTTGCAGTTGCTGCTGTTGCAACAAACGCCATTCCTGGGGTGAGAAGCGCGACACAAAGAACAAAACGATGCTGACACCAATATAGCTGAAGATGACGCTCACCTGTTGGCCCGGAATAAGAAAGAGAAACCAGAACCAAAGAAAGAATATGAATACTAGATACAAGATACATGCGATATGATTTATGCTAAATTGCTTTTATGCTCTATAATATGGCTTTAACTAATTGAAGCGGAAGCGTCAAAATGGCTTCCTAGACTTATTAAAAAATAAAAATAAAAAAGCAAGGCACAACATTAGCTTAATGCGGAACAGTTTGGCAAAGAGAGGTTGAGGTAGTGACTAGTAGATACCCTGTTTTCTGTTAGAAGTTGCATATGTAGTTTTTATAACTTTTTCATAAGCTTAATGTAAGATCAGATTAGTTTGCCCTTGTCTTTGAATTTTTAGATCTATGAAAAGTTTAATTTTCTTAATTGATTTGAAAGGGATGGGAATGAATTTAATTTTTCTACGTTTTCTAGTATTAAGCTCCAAGTTAAATGGAATAAGTTTGGACTTAGTCATGTTGTAGAAAGCTTAGATCACAATCACATAAAGTTTCATCCAAAAATTTCACTTTCAACACTTCAGTATTTGATCGTAGAGCTACAGTTGGATAAGGAACTTTAACATACAAGTATATATTCCTAATAGGAATATGTTACTCATATCTCTTTACAAGAAGGGAACACAACAGGGTATTGAAAACAAGAGCAAAACAATGCCAGTTGACAACGTTGCCTGCTTGTGTCGAGCACTTTGACAGGATACAAACTGCTGCCTGATGTCTCGCCTGTTGCCTGTTTCGCATGTCGTGCCTCAATAGCCAACTGTTGCCAGTTGTTGTTGTTGTTTCAGTTCATATTGTTAGCGTTGCTGGCGTTGTCGTTATCAATGCTTCAATGGCTGCCACGGAGGCGCGCCTTTTGTGCCCAACAACAGCAGCAACAGCAGCAAAAAAAACTGAAAAGGTGTCGTTGTTGTCGTCATAGTTGCTTTTACACACTCACACACACACACATATGTTTACCATATACTGCCTGGTTGGCAGTAGCTAGCTTTTATTGAGGCGCCTTGTTGCTGGCATCCTGGCCCATATCCTTTCACCCACCAACCAGCCCCATACCACCCTCATCGTGTGTGTGTTTGCAGCAAGAATGCGTCATTTAATTTATGATAAATTTTTTTGTCTTTTTATACACATACACACATATTAGCTTGCTAACTTTGCTGTCATCGTCAGATGAGAATGGGAAAGCTTGACTATTTATTTTCTCCTTCGTTTAGCCTTTCTTTTTTTGTGTGTGTTGTTTTTTTCTTTTCTTGTTTTTTTCAAGCAGCCGGCACCTTTGCTCTTTGCTCGCAAGCAATTTGCATATTTTGTAATTCGTTTGAGCTCATGTCAAAATAAGCGTAAGATTTTCACAGCACTGCTCACTGAATTTTCTTCATCTACGAGGCGTATCTAATTTTACTTTTTACCAATTTTTTTTTGTTGCGACTTTGTCAACACTGTTTGAGGCATTAATGTACCGTTGGGGGTTAAAATTCACATTTGATTTGTGGCATTAGAATAGATGCTTCTGGATTGTCTTAAGGGTTTTTTTTTTTTGGTGGTTTGTTTAAAGCTTAAAGGTATAGAAACGAGTAGGTTTTGTTTATCGTTTACTTGTGTTTATCGAAAATCGTAAGAGTTATTGATAACTTGGTATAGAAGAGCTTATATCTGAAGTCTTTAGCTTATATATAGTCTCAAAGATCGAAGCGTTCATACAGACGAATATGGTCAAACCAATGCTAATCAAGAATATATATACTTTTTAGAGTTGCAAATGCTTCCTCTTGCTACATCTAGCTAGTCTTAATCCCATACACAATACTTAAGCTATATCTTTCCGCACTTTATAACTATTCACTCAATTGACTGTTTTCGCTGCCATTTGGCTTGAAGAGCCACTCTTAGCTTGGCTTTCGCTGCCAATGGCTGGTCAGCTGAAGAGTGCATCAACACAGCTTTGTAGCTGTTGTATTTGGAAAGTTTCGACTCGAATATCAACATCATCAAGTAAATGCTCATATAATTCTGATGGCTTGGCCATTATTTAAACAAGCGTCAAGCGGCCAACTTTTTTGGCTTGGGCCAAAACACAAAGCGCAAAAAAGAAACAGAAACAGAAATTTAAGACTTCTACTTCTACTTGACGGCTACGTAATTTTTGGCCCGCAGCGCTTGTACTTGTTCTTGTTGTTGTTTATAATGTACCAAAGAGAGAAAAAAACATACCGAAAACGAAATGAAATAAAACAAAACAGTAGCAAAGCGAGGACTTAAAACAGAAACAAAAAAAAAAGTTTGTCGTTTACTCTATTAAACTTTTGGGAAGCTTACGAGGTAGCCAAGTTGAAGCCCAAAAACCAAAAGAAATAAATATATATATATATATATATCTACAAAGAAATAAAGGGAGAAAGAGAGAGAGAGAGAGAGAGAGAGAGCGAAAAAAGAAAAGTTTAAAGTTTGCGGCAAAGTTTTTTGCAGCGGCAAATAAAATAAGATGGCTAAAAATTTGCCAGGCGACGCCAAAGAAAATAAAAAAAAAATAAACAAATAAACTTTACTCATTTGTATGCAGCGCAAAATTTTTTGCATTATTTTGACTCGTTACCAAAAGAAAAACTTAATAATACAAAAAAATCTTCAACACTAAATAAACACATTTTGAGCGTATACTTTGATTTTAGATTCCCAAACAAAAAAAAAAAAATACAGTATTAATCTATTTAAAGTTCTCAATATTCCCAGTCATTGAGAGTGCCTAAAAGTCTCAAAGTTGATAAGTTAAAATTTCTTAAGCAAACATTTTTAGATGCTAAACAAGAATAAATATGCCAGTCAAGCGTGCAACTAAACTATACTATATACTATATTCGTATATGTATATGGGAAAGTAGGGCACGTGTTTCACTAACGTTAACTGGGCTAAAAGGAGCAATATGACCGGCAGCTTGCAGCATGTAGCATGCAACGTTGTTAGGAATGCTTGCAGCGCTTGCTGAGTCAAACTTGCACCCAGATCTCACTAACTGGAACGCAAAGTTTCTACATATATATATGCTTGTGTGTAGAGTTGTGTATAGGTGTGTGTGTTTGTGTGTCTGTATACGCACCCAAATTTCCTGCGATAAAGGATTCATGAAGCTGAACACGCCGGGCGTTTGCTTCACTGGTTTCTTAATCATGATGGAAATGCCCAACGACATGAACGGCTTGCTAAAGTCAATGACACGTTCCCGTTCAGCTGTAATCGTCATCGCGGCAATCGCAATATCCGCTTCCTGTATATTTCAATTCCAAGTAGTGTGTGAAGAGAGAGAGAGAGAGAGGGAAGGAGAGAGTGTGTGTATTGATTAAGTCTGGCAGAGTTGGAGTTCATGAGCTTACCTTGCGCACTAATTCGCCCACCATGCCATCCCAGCCACCGTGTATGGTTGGATTCTCAGAGCCATAGTTGCCATCCTTGACCAGCCGAAGTTCATCTGCAATAAAAAATC
The DNA here is from genome assembly GCA_035044725.1 of Scaptomyza caliginosa. Lineage (NCBI taxonomy): Eukaryota > Metazoa > Arthropoda > Insecta > Diptera > Drosophilidae > Scaptomyza > Scaptomyza caliginosa. The sequence continues at coordinate 269,794 of JAWNNR010000315.1, forward strand.
AATTGACCAGTTTCAGGGCAATACCCATGCCAATGACACTTCTCACTACTCACATTCAAGTCCCAGTTTCTTGGACAGCAAATCGGCTAGATCCTTGCAGTAACCCTCGAAACGTTCATTGCCATGCAGCTGCTCCCCGAACGCTGGCTGCTTTATCATTATGTATGGCTCCTCCAGCACTGTGGTAACAATGTACGTGCGATTCTTCTCGAACTCCACATGTGGACGCAAACGCACATACTTCGCATTTAACGGCTGTAATCCAGCATCATCATTCCATTCGGCAACTTTTACCTGCAAGTGGGAAAGAGCAAACGATTAACAATTAGAACGCATTCTATCTCTTTTGTCTTAAAGGCGCCAGTTGTATATACGTACCATGGCACTGTTTACGGTCATCTCGACAACGTGCAGCGTGTAATTGACTCGTCTGCCATCATCGTTAAATTTGATATCCCCGGTGAGTCCTTCGATTTCCACCTGCCAACATAACGGGGTAAAAGAAGAGTAAGAGAAAGGTTAAACAAAAAATGTGTCGGTGTTTTTAATTGCTTTGTCAGCGCCTGTTGTTCTTGTTGTTGTTGCTACCATCATCAGCATCATCATCATCATCGGCGGCAGCAACATTCTGATCATGACATTAATGCTCTAAAACGCACCTTTCTCAAATAACGTGATATTTTATCGCCATGCTCCCATGCATTTACCCAGCCCTTGGCCGTATTACAGTCCAGGGCGCGCGGTGGGGAGGCGCCAAAATTGGAACCGGAACCAGAGTTACCATCGTTGTTGTTATTATTGTTGTTGTTGTTGGCATTGTTGGAGCCATCGTTGGATGTGGATGCGGCTGCTTGGGCGGCAACCATCAACGTTTGACTGCGTCGCTGTACATTATTACGGAATTGATCCGGCTTCTTGCGCAGTATTTTGTTGAACGCCTCCACGAGGACAAAGACCGCATCGTACATCAGCGCTGCCTGAGCCTGCGACAAGAAAAAAGGTTATACGTTTAAAATGATGTTGTTGGTTTCTCCTGTATTTTTTCTCACATTTCATTTGCACTGGCACTTAATGAGCGTATTACACGCTGCTTTCACAATTCATTACGTGTCATTATTTATTTTAGAGCGTGTTAATGGCGGCATTGAGTGTCTAATAACAATTTGTTTGTTTTGTGATTTTGGCGCGAATCGGTGAAAATCGTAGAGATGCTTCGCATAAGCTTTAACAGTTTGCTGTTAAGCAAACAATTTATCGAAAGAGTTGTGATCGATTGCCGCTGTTATGCTCAGAAAGAGCTGTTGTCCAACAGGCGTCGCTTACGATCATTTAACAAAAGAAGTTCGCGAAATTGGCGCTCATTTTTTTATTTTTTTTTTAGTGCTGTGTATTGTTTAGTGTTTATATATTACAAAGCTATTATGTAGCAAATAATAAGAAGTTATGCAAGCTTGTGCAAGTGTGTGTTAAAAAGTAAGTAAATGCAACAAATTTGCACAGCCTTTGAAAAGTGAAAATCTTCACAAGTGTTTGTGTGTAACGTACTTAGTATGCATGCGTGCGTGTGTGTGTGTGTATGTAGAACTGACTCGCACAAGTCAAATAAACAAGTAAGCATTGTCAAAGAGAGCAACAGTAGCAAAAAGAGTATGTTTAGAAAGAGAAAGAGGGAAAGAGAGGGGAAGGGTCTGGAAAACTATCTAGCGTAACATTGAAGTCCTAAAGCAAAATACAACTAACATTTAAGCGCCACAAAGTGAAATCTTTGTCAACAAGGATAATGCCAAGGAAATACAAATATAAACAGCACGCAAACTAAACCAGCTCGCCAACTGTAGTCGAGTAGTCGTTGCCCCCATCTAACCCTATCGCCTACACTAACCCGCCCATTCTGTATCTCTCGCAATGTGTGCTAAGCATGACAAGGACAACAGCAGCAAGGGCACACACACACATGCCTTTGACTGAAAGTTGTTGCTAAACTGAAGAACTATGTATGTATGTAAAAAGTGAAATCTGTCGCCCATTGTGCCTGTTTGTGTTGCTATTTGACTACAGGCATTGAGCAAGCGAAACGAAGAGGGAGAGCGAAAGAGTGAGTCCTAACGGTAAACATTAAATGCTAGCAAATATTTAACAGCTAGCAGCAATGACATTGCTTTAGCCCACACTACAGTGGTTGCTCAATATAAGGAACGCTGAATAGGTTTAAAATTGATAAAATATTGAAAATATTGGTTAAAGAAACAGTCTTTTTTCACCAGTAACACCTGTACTTCTGATTGGTATTCGTAAAGTTTCTTACCGAAATCGATTCCCTGCCAGCACCGACACTCGTTTGTGGGTCGAGTCGTTTCCAGCTGTCATAGAATTCGCGCACAAGTCGACGATTTGTGTCGACAATGCGAAATCCGGTAATGTTAATGGCACCAAATTCGATTATCTCGCTCTCCCAGCGATCGTCCATGACCTGTACAAGCGCCCCCCATCCAACACAAAAACCAAAACAAAAAAGAAGGAAAATTACCAACAGTTTGCAACAAGAGGTCTGAGAACACTTACCAAACCACTCAGTAGATAATGATAGGTGCGACGACCCAAACGCAAATCGCGCACATGTTGTATTAGTATTTGTTTGGCCATCTCAGTGGGGCAGTCGAGAACGATATGCTTGTTGGTGAAACGGCCGATTTGCTCGAGAGTGTGCAGGAACTCAATGGCCATGCTGACATTCGAGATGCGCTTGACCAGCTCCACTTGAAAGGACTCGTTGCCTGGCTTCAGGCCTTGGTAGATTTGTTGCAGGCGCAATAAACCTGCAAACAGAACAATGGAAAAGTGGAAAAGCATTAGAGTGAAACGAATGTGAACAGCAAAAGGCATAAAGTGTGTACGTGTGTGTGGGTGTGTGTATGTGTCTGTTAATTAACTGCAATACACACCTAACTACACTGAACTAGGACAATACACAAATTATAGTCATCATCAGTTTTTGTTAGTTGATAGTTGTCAAGGTGGGGTGGGGGGAGGGAACAAACAGCTTAGAAATAGTTGTATAAAGTACAATATGTTGTCTTTTCGTAAATTCTGAGTAAATGCAATTTAGCAATAGATTAATTTAAAAGCACAAAAGTGTGTAATAAATCATTGTTAGAATACAGCAAGTTGCATTTGGTCAGATCCAAAAATCGATTATTACACAGAAATGGAAACTTCTAATCCGTGTTGAGCGAAATAAATACAAATCACACTTTATATATGTCGACAAAATCTCCAAAAAACCAACAAATAGCAAAGAAAACACATATGCAATGCATCTAACGGATAGAGCAGCAAGAGAGAAACTTGCAAAATTTCATGCCTACAGCAGTGCAAAGCGAAACATACTCAGATCTTACCCACACCACTCTGCATCTCCCTTCTTGCTAACTGTGTAGTGAAATTAGCATTGGTCTTTTGTGTACATGTGTGTGTGTGTGTTATGCGGCCTGAGATTTCATTGCGAGCGCAATTTGCAATTGTGCTTATTGAGTTATCTCTCGCTCTCTGAAACTAGCTGCACTCTGTGCATGCGGCTTTCATTCGCACTTAAACAGATATACACAGAGCCTCCACCTTTTACTCACTCCCACTCTTTTTGCTCTTTACAAACTTGACGATTCAATGCTCTTGGGTAACGGCACAAGCCAGAGTGCGAGAGTAAGCCAGAGAGAGAGAGACAGATGGGCAGATGATTTGTATGACAGCTACGCAACGTACGAAAAATCCTACATCTCCTCTCTCTTTGTCTACACTTTCTTCGGCTCTGCTCTTCATCTGCTTGTTTGAATGTCGCTGCAGCTTGAATGCGCCTTCAATTTATGTTTGCGGATAAAATGGGATTTGCCTCTGGCTTTTGCATTGCGTTGGTTTGGGCCGGAGTGAAGCGGGGTAACAGGCTATGACTGCTCTATCAGGCGTTACGGGCAAAACATACACGCCCATTGCTTTTGCTATAGCTGCTTCTTTGCTCACGGCTAAAAGCGTTCGAGTTCTCCATACATATCCAATTTGTTGTTGTTTTGATTTACACTATCCGTGGCTAAAGCAGGCATGCTGTATTTAGTATACCCTATAAATGGTTAACGGTGTAAAAAAGGCAGTTATTGCTATAAGTTTCTTTGGATGATTTAGGAGCTAATAGCGGGAACGTATTATTATATTGAAGAAGCTGACTGTTCAAAGAGTTATTTTTACAGGGTATTTGCAAATCGTTGCTTGTAACGATTTTTGTCTTGTTTTTTTTTTTTGTGTGTTATTCTGTTTTGGCGCTGTACTAGCGCAATAAATTTTCATGCTTTGCCTTTTATACAATTTCATTTGCTGTTGCGTCACCTCCCTGCACCTCCTGCCCGTTAACAATCTTTGGCACTCTCTCTCTTTCACACTCTCTTCCTCCCGTACTGCCTACTACTATCAATACACACTCCAAAGTCAATCGCTGCTTGCCCTCCGCTGCCCTCCCTTTAGCGCATAAGTATTTCTATAGTCCTCATGCTTGGCTTGTCTTTGGATTTGAGTTTTGGGATTTTTGTGTTTTTCGATTTGAGATTTGTCGTTTCGGATTTCTGATGTGTGCGTGTGTATGTGTGTGTTAGATTGTAATTGAGTAGCGTACACTGTGCTGCGAGCTTGGGCTTTTGTTTTATTTCATTTTTGATATGAAAACATTTGCAACGCATTCCCCCTTTGCAACCCCGCCTCTAATATGTATGTATGTCCTCCAATTGATGGCTCGAAATTGGCTTCTGTCTTGATTTGGATTCTTTCTGTTTTATATTTCGCCCACTCACTTTCTCTCTCTCTCTCTCTCTCTCTCTCTCTTCCTACCTTTTTGTATCGTTTTTCTGGTGCGTCTGTGGCGTATTTCCGTTTTGTGTTTATTGTTTTATTTTTTTGCGCATTGTATGATTTTACTTTCTGTTTTTTTTTTCTGTTTACGTAAGGAATTTAATTTACAATTATATTTATTTTTATTTTGTATGCTGGCCATTTCTCTAAAACAAATTCAATTATTTTTTCGTACACAATTCTGTAATAGGAAATTTATTGAAATTGAAAGCTTTTTCTTGCTTTTTTTTTACAAATACCAAACATAAACTTTAACTAACAGTTATCTAAAAATCTGTATTTGTATGTGTGTGTGTTTGTGTGTGTGTGTTTTGCGGCATGCTATGCAAATTTTAAATAAAAACAGCTGGCATATCCTTACTGTTCGGCTTGTTTATTTGATGCTGAGGCTCAGAAACTTGCTCGATTTGCACTCACATGCGAAAAGTAAACAAGGCAATTTGTTATGTTAAACAAAAGTTAGTTTTGCGGAAATGAAGTTTTCCTCCCATCGGTAGTGACACTCACTCACACACACACACGCACACAGAGAGAGAAAAGTAGATGTAGCCTGAGAGATATGCACTATAAAGCACACAGAAAGACATTAAGTCTAACAACAAGTGAAACATTTATGTATATATTTTATGCCTTTAACAAATGATAAAGATAATGGAATTATTATAAACAAGATAGTCTTGAAGAAGCACACATGGGGATGTCAGCTATGCATATAATTAATTTCAGTATCCTCAAGTTAATGCAAAGATTATTTAAACTTTAATTAAACGTGCCATTTGCACAAAAGCCAACTGAATTTGCTTGTTGGCGAGTTAACCTAGTCACAAAATCTCTTTGCAATCGTTTTTTTCTATGAATATTTAAGAATTTGAATCCTAACCATTAACATTAACAGTGATTGTAACTGTTTACTTGCTTACTTTTGTTGTTTTGTTTTAGAAACTTTGTTGGTTTAATTACTGTCGCATATGTTTTCAATGACTTTGACAGCAGGCGTAACTTGAAAGTGAAATCGCTGCAGAGTAAACCATTATGGCTAAATTATTGTCAAGACAGACGGAATGACGATTCAATCGGTTTAGCCAGACGCAGTTTATGTAAATTTTGTTATTTTTATTAATATTATTCAAGCATTTCTACAGCTATAAGGCTTGCAATGTAAAAGCATCCATATTTCTTATTTTTATTATTATTCATGATGACCACGAACAATCAGATTTGTTTCAGATTTTTATGCATCTCATAACCTAAATAGAAATATGTTTATTTGTCTGATTTTGTAGCCTACTTTTGGGCATGGAGAATTTTTATTAGTAAATTATTCCATTTCTTGAGTTAGGCATATCCTTTTTGCTTTGCTTTATGGCCAAATAGGTATATGCAAATAAAATTGTGTATGAATTTCGATGCCTTTTTGTCGATAATCAAAGGCAATCAATGACAATCAATCTACAAATACAAAACGTTGTCATAAATCCTCACTTTTGTTGAACTTAACTTTGTTTCTACTTGTTCCATACTCAATTCCACATTGATTAGCTATCTAACTTAAGGATTTAGTACCTGTTGTGTCGGATGTTTAATAAAATATTTATCAACTCTCCTCGAATGGACGAACGAATCGAGAAAAGCAAAACAAAAACTCATTACCAGACCAATGCCAGGGAATGAACTGGCCATTTTCGGATATCCTTTCTAACCAGGCGACAAATGCAGACTCTTCCACCTTCCTACCCCCAAAAATCCATTGCTTACACCATACACTTCTAGTCCTTGGCGTCCTTTGTAATAAATTTTCGTATGCAGGAGCAAACACAATGTTCGTTTCAACTACCCACGCTCTGACAGCATTCATTCTTTTCCTTTTTCGCCTGCTGTGTGTGTGTATAAATACATTCATTTATTATGAAGGAGTGTATGTGTGGGTGTGTGTTGTATGTGCTTAAAAATAAGTGAGACATTTACTTTCATTGCAGAAATCTGCCTCGTGATTGCATGTTTTTAATATCAAATCAGCAAATCCCCAAAAATAACTCAAGCAAAATGTACTCTAATTCAAGTTATTTTCGGATCGTTGCTCGCTGCGTTTCAAATATCAAATGCTGTAATATAATATACGATATGTGAACAATAAATACATATATACATATTAAATTTATTACTGAAAACAATGCAAATAATATACAAATGAAACATATATACACTTGTTAAATTAATGGAGCAATTGTAATCAGATAGAGACTTAACTTGGCTTTATAGTGCCTTAAGTTAAAGCAATCGAATGAGAATGAAGCATACTTGAACAAAAAATACAATATATCATTGCCACATACAATACGGGTTCATGGTCTTACAATACAAAAGCTATAATCTTATAGCTAAAATTAAAATGGGTGTACGCCAATTTCGCAAGTCCAAGTCGTAAATAGAAGCGACAATAAACCCATAAGCTGGCGGGCATATCCGCATGAATTAGGGGCGCGATCTGGCCAAGAGAAAACTAGGCAAAGAAAAATATAGAAAATATTGTGGGTATAGCTAGAAAGAGAGAGGGAGCCGTTGTTGTTGTTGTTGTTGTGGTGATTGCTTTAGCGCTGCCAATGGCCATAAATAGTTTGTTGTTTTTTTTTTTTTGGGGGGGGGGGGGGGGTTTAGTTGGGTCAGTAGGCGAAAAATGTTTCTCCAATTTCTATGTAATAAACTCGTTTGCGTGGCGCAAATAAACACAATACTAGAAGAAGAAGAAGAAGAAGGAGAAACAGTTGCCAACCAGTGCCACACACAAAGACTGAGAGCATGCCACATGCGCGCCAGTTAGCCAAAAACAAAAGCCCGTTAACTTGCCCCTTGGACGTGCCGGGCCAACTCAAGATGGGGTTGCCAATACCCTACACACACACATACACACATACACTTATGAACGCCGGCTGTGTAAACATGACCATAAACTCAACAGCTACAATTATTGGCGTAAAATGAAAGGCGTTTGGCGCTTGTTGTGCCAAATACACACAAACCAACTCGATTTTGTTATTATATATATGTTTTTGGGAAAAATGAAAAAATGAAAGAAAGAAAACAAAGATGATAAGTTGATTAAAAGCGCAATTCATGTTGCGCATTACTTTCATACTCAGTCAGAGTTATTGTTTTGGGTTATTAACACTTTGATTTATTATAGCGATACATAAATTGGAACTTTTAAAGAGATTTAAAACTAAAGATAAATTTGTTTTTACCATCAATGCGCAGCGCTTGGTGGACATGAAGTAAATATTTTTAAATAAATATGTGTTTATACATATATATATTATTTATTGTTTAACATTATTATGATTTCATCAAGCATCTCAAAACACACACAGACACAAAGACAGAGACACATTAATATTTGCCATATGCACACAGAAATTGAAAACTCAAGTTGTTGGCCACAAAATGAATAAATATTCATTTCTCACACCTGTTTTCCGTTTGTTTGTTTGTGAATTTTGATTGAGTGGTCAATATTTTGATGAAGCCTAGTCAAACAACTTAAAACAAACACAAACGTCTTAAAGCACTTTCAAACACACTCACTGTCCGCAAATTGATTGAGTGCTGCTGTTCGCGAAAAAGAGAAACGATTTTCACGTGCCATTCATTAATAATAATAATGCAGACATTGTCGTCCAGTTGTCTGTCCAAAGCACAACGCGCCTGTCTTGTCATTCACTCTCTTCACTATCTCTTCCAAGTCTGTCTGTCTTTGTTTTTTTTTTTTTCTGTTCTGTATTTGTGGGTTGTGTCTGCCAGGCTGTCCGTCATATAAGCCAATTGTCTGTCAGCGCAGACGGCTGTGTCATTAAGTTTTATTTATAAAGCAGCTAAATGGAAAATCCTCGCGAAAATTTATAACAAAGCAAATTGACAGTTGTGAGCGCTGGTTTGTGGCATACACTAAGCAAAAAAGAAGAGAAGTACCTGTTCAGAGAAAAACTCATCTTTCATATTCAGTGATTGAGTTGTCCCTGGGGTAAATGTTCAATCTCACACTATATTAAGTATTTACAAAGGTTGCATAGTGTATAATATAGTTGTTGCTTATACTTACCATCGTGGGAATCGTAGAGATAAATTATTTTGCGCCAGCCATAAAACTGTATTGTATCAATGATGGCCTGATGATAATCCGGCCGCATGCTGAGGGCAAAGTCCAGGAAGCCAGACGATGGCGTAAGCACCTAAAAACGCGCAAATTATGGAAAACACCAGTCATACACAACACATTGAACAGAATTCAGTAAGCGAAAGAAAGAGAGAGAGAGAGAGAGCGGCAGAGAGAAAGAGTCAAAGCATGGCAAGTTAGTAAACATGAATCATTATATTGAGCCGTTGTTGTCCTTGTTGTTGCTGTTGTTGTTGGTGTTGGTCGCTCCGTTTTGAGCGCCATTGTTTTTGGCTCGTTTTGGGCATTTGCCTGCTTGATTTATAGAACGGCAACCCAACGAGGGCAAAAGTGTGTTATACATTTTTAAAGACCATTGCCATAGAACATCATTATTTCAATTCCAAAAAGTATGAAAGAGACAGAAAGAGAGAGAGAGGGAGAGTGAGAGCGAGGGCTCAGGAGGCTTGTATTTATAATGATTTGGAGCCAACACAACGTTGCTCATAAATTGTGTGGTGCTTTTCAAAAGTTTTGCGTTTACCATTTTCAAGGTTATCAAATTTTGGGTAAGTCAACGTTGCGTATGATTAATATTTCATATTAAAATAGACAACTGCCACAAAACTCAACTCAACTCGCCTCGCCTTGCCTCAACTTGCCTCGGCTCGTTGCTTGCTCTATTCTCTGTGCGCTGTGTGAACTTTAATATTTATTAGGCTTTAACAGCCAGGACAACCGGTGGCACTTACCTTTTCCGGAAACCAGGGCGTCACAAAGGGCATTTGAAATGTGTTTGAATAGGAGTGCAGGGTATCAAAGGAGTCGGGCGATACTGCGCCCAGCATAGAATACACGCCCCTCGAGAACTGATTACAAACTGTGAAACATAGAAAAATTGTGTTTAATATATGTGTTTTTTGTTTGTTTACATACTTGACGAGTTTTTATGAGCTTTTTTTTTAACTAGTTTTACGCATTAAACTAATTGTGATGTGCATAATTGTGTTATAAAATGCAATAAAATATTCAAAATGCTTTGCATTCCTAATGAGTGCAGTTAATTTAATAATAAAACATAGTTAAAGTTTTAATTTATGCACAGTTTTTAATTAGTTAACTCTATATACTTACTTAGTCGCGATAATTTGAATGCATCGGCCGTATTTATGACATCCACATAGGCTTGTAGCTCGAAACGACGTGAACTAACATTTAGATTATGATTGAGCATAGCATACTTGAAGGCTGATTGTACCTCATCGGTGCCCTGCTCAAAGATCGCACCTGTCCAGACAAAAAGCAGAGCAAAGTAAAAATCCAGTTAGTAACTAGGACACTAAACAGTTTGCTACTGACGGTTGCTGTTGCCCCTGACTGCTGTTGCTGTTGCCGCTGAGTGAAATTGTCAATTAGGTTCAAAAGCAAAGGCACTTTAAAACTTTGTAATTGCTTTTGCGCTTGAATTTTTATTTGAGCTTTTTTTTGCTGCTCTTGTTGTTTTCGTTGGCAAGTTAATAAGCGTGCTGTTTCAGTTTTCAAAGTTTAACAGTTCTGGCTGCCTCTTTGCTTTTAGCAGTTATTGAGTTCAGTCTGTAGTCGGATTGCAGTTGCAGTTAAACTGCAACAGGCAACAGTAGTTGTGGCAGTTGTTGCAGTTGTGGCAGCAACGTTTCGCTAAGCGTGCCTATCAATTACCAATTGGTCTCAAGTTACCCACTTACCTAACGGTATTTTCTCGGTTAACGATGGCTGCGCATTAACGTTAGTTGTAGTCCATGGTAGCCATGTGAGCCATGTTATGGCTAAATGCGGCCAAAGGCAACACAGCTTTTGGCCAATGCGCATTTTGCAGCAGCTATTGTTTGCACTTTGTTACGATTGCAATTGTTGTGTATTTTTTTGATTTTTGATTTTGGTAATTTGTTGCAATAGCTGTTGCTGTTGTTGTTTTGGGTTCACTTATTTGTTGATTTTGTGCGCCATTGTCGGCATATTTTGTTGCACTAAGTCGAGCATTTGCATTATTTGTTTGAGTACTTTGTTGCTGTGCTTGTTGACAGTTTGCAATCGATTGGTGTCGTTTACGTAATTCCACATTCACAAATAAATATTGACATTAATGATAGCTGCTGTTGTTGTTGTATATCTTAAGCATACATATATATGCCTAGCAGACAGATAAATAGCTTTTCAAGATAATCTATGAGTGTATACAAAATTATTTCACTTAAAATGATTGAAAATCGATTTTTTCTCTTAATTTTCTGGTCATTTTGTCCTACTTAATGTGCTTTAGATACATTTAAAGCTGCTTAATTTTAACACACACATTCACCAGCCAGTTGAACTTACACTCTGTCGCACACACACGCAGATTCACGCTTTGGACTTGCACGTGTCTTTGACACCATCGTTTTCGCTTTGTTGGCAACAGTTTCCCCATTCACTTTCCTGTGTGATGTTCACATTTATGAACCTCCTCCTTTACTCTGTTCGCGACTTTGTTGTGTTTGGGTGTGTGTGTGTGTTTGTACTCAGTGAACTGTATGTAAATATGTACATATAGAGTCGGGTATCTGGCAAGTCTGACTGGCTTTTCAGTTCAGCATACTGCCCAGACTGCCTCTAGTTCACCATCAATTCCTGTGTCTCAGTTCTGTCAACATACAGGTGTGTGTGTGTGTGTTTGTTTGTTTGTTAGTGTGTCACACAATGTGCCTGCAACAATTTGTACCCTTATTGTTGCCCTATGTCTGGTCAAACCCCGCAGCCAACTCGCAGCCTCGTTTGCTGCCGCTTTCGTTTTGCTTTCGGTTCGCTGAGTGTTTTTTTTTTTTTTACTTTTTCGCTGACTTTGCGCTTATATTTTTTAAATGCCTTTTGTTGTCGCCTGCTTTTTAATTATTTAGAACATTTTTTCAATTGACCAGCTGCTTAAATCCGCTTTATATATACCTTTTTAATGCCTTGAATAGTTTTTTTTTCTTTTTGATTTTTGCAACTGCATTTAAAATTTTGGTTAAATTGTATTTTAAGCCGCTTATTTCGGCCACATTGGACCAATAGAAAAAAGGAGTTGGTTTTAATGAATGAACGCTTTTTTGTTTGTTATTAAGTCTACCAAAAATAAAAAGGATATTTGTTTGTTCAGTCACACTAAGAAGCATTAGCCTTTGAATATGTCAGAGCTCAAAGTATATATAAATCTATAAAAAGTCTGCTGCTTAACTTTATTAACACTCAAATAGTTAGTTCTTCACTCGTTAAAAGATGCTGCTTACTTAAGCATTAGCTAAATGTTTTATTGTAGCTTAAATGTATAGCGCTGCTTAATTTTTTGAGTGGGTCACAACGGCGACAAGAGTCCTTAAAATGGCCAACTCATCAGAGAGAAAATAGATTAACGGCTTGCTTAATATTCATAAGTTTAAGCCGGCCAGAGTCACAAGCCATTTCAGGCACTCGGAACTTTATTCATTATAATGACTGCAAAACTAATGCCACCGACAACGATAGACGAGAACTAACGTAAGACTGGGTAAGTGAGCCCACTTAATTAAATTTAAATTGGAGGCCTAAAGTTGCACGTCACGATGGTTTGTATTGAGTGAGGGGCGAGCGGAAGGCCTATTTATATGGCAAACAAACAAAAAAATAAACTCCAAACACAGAGTCAGAGCCAGTTAGATAAATGAAACGAATGAATGAACATTTAGACTAAAAGAATGCCAAGGATGCTAGAGATACAGAAAGAGATACAGAAACAGAGAGAGACAGAGAGAGAGCAAAGGGTAGAGGGTAGCTGCATACTTGCCTTACAGGCGTCCACTTTTGTTAATTAAATAATTATTTTGTAGCTACTTGCTAATTACTTTTCACTCTTTAGACTTTAAAAAGCCGACTTTGACTTTGCATTCCGCTCTCCATTCATTCATTCGCCACTTGCCACTTGGCCATTGCCACATTTTAGCAGACCTTTCGCTGTATTGCGCTGCCCACTCTGATAACAATCAGTTGCCCTTTAATTACATCCTTAAATACCTGCTAAATAATAAAAGGATATAACCATGTTTTATGTCTGAGCCTTATGTAAACCAGCTCATTAGCATTTTAATGAGCTGCTTACTATGCGTATGTCCTGCCGATCAAAAATCGTTTTGTGTTCTTGGCGCAGTGCAATGAATTTCCATAGACAGGAAATTGCCAAATAATTCGGAGAAATACACTTTGTGGCATTCAGATATTTGAAATATTTCCGTAAACAATCCAAAACAGCAACAAGAAATTGTCAATCTTTGTTTGAACATTTCAATAAGCAGCTTAATATGTATATGCCTACAAACAAAAAAAAAAAAAAAAAGACGCACAAATCGATTCCATTCAAGAAATGTTGTATAAAGTAAAATACCTAGAAATAACTTTATTGATATTGAGTATTAAAAACCAAATGCTTTTTAATGCTTTTCATTTAATTTCTCTAGAAACAATTTGTTAACTCACATTAAATTTTATTTTGGTTTTTTGTTTGCGTATTTCCGCTTTAAGCATCGAAATTCGCTTTTCTTCTACTTTACGTTTCCGTTTTCGCAGAGCTCATGTTGTTATAATTTCTTGCACATTCTATCTACTACTTCTTCTTCCTAACTGCCTGCCTCAACAAGAGAAATAATCAAAATAATGAGCACAAATTACGTTCCTACTATTACAGCTCATCAAATCTATAGAAAATTCAACAGCAGCACACGCTTTTTCTTAAGACTTACAAAATTTTAATAGCAATTTATCTTTACTTTTTTGTTCTTGTTCTTGTTTTTGGTTTCTGTTTGTTGTTGTTTTTCTTTCTTTGTTTTTGGCTTAGTGTCGCACACACACACACAGACACACACACTTATAAATTGTAAAGCCACATTTTGCCGGCTTTGGCACAGCTCGCAGAATGATTTTGGCCAAATTGGCTCTTGAGCGACTTTTACATTTGCATAAGTTGGTCGCAAATTTGAATGGAAAGGAAACAAGGAATGAACGAGCGAAAAACAACCAACCAAACAGCGCCAACAAAATTATAGACGCTTTCTTTATTATCACGTAATGGCGAAAGCAGTTGGAACCGAGCACTAAAAAACATACAACGCACTTTTTATCACTCCGATTTCCACACTGTTGAAAACAGCCTTTTTATTCATTTTCATTTCGCTCGGCACTCGTCAGCGTTCGTTGTGCGCACTATTTCCTTTGGAAAATCTGTTGTACGTTTCAAATGTATATATATATATATACTCTACGCTATCGCTGCCATCCGCCGTATTCGTCCTGTTTGACGCGCGCACGACTGTCAACTGATGCTGTCGGCAGCATCCACGAGTTGCCCAAGTCCGCAACACTTCAGCTCGGCGACAAAGCTACAAAATCTCTGCCGCTCTCAGTGTACTAAAAAGGGCGGCTCATGCCGAGATACAAGAGAAGAGAGAGAGAGAGCGCAACTCAACGAGAGAGCGAGAGCGTGTCTGCAAAGTACAAAATGGACGACTAAAACGGCACACTTACTGTCGGTGTTACTGACCTAGTAACCGTTTTTCAAGTTTATTCGTTGTGGCTGTGGCTGCTGCTGCTGCTGCTGCCGCTGCTGCAACAAAAAGTGTAACAACAACAACAACAGCAATAACAAGAGAAAGATGTTTGCTCTTAAATACCCTGCTTTTGTTAAGTAGATAATATGGTTAAAGTTTAAAGTTGAGGTTTTTATAATATTTCAAAAGCAAAAAATGTTAACTTATTCTCTTACTATACAATGTTAAATGGTTTAACTCTCAAGCTACTAAATAATTGTAGGGTATTTAAGGCAAAAGTCTTTGAACTTATCACTTAAACGGAAATCATTAACAAGCTGAAGCACTTATTAGCATTAGCGAAGAATCAAGCCCAATCTTAACTGAACATTAAGATTTTCTTGTACAAGAAAGCATTTTATACGTCACAATCAGATTCTTTTTCGTTGTTACTAACACTTAACAAATTCAAAGCTTATTTTATTTGCCAACTCGTTTTGATGTGTTTATTTTTTTCCTTTTCTTTTGAAACGCATTTTTATGCTCTCTTTTATTGGCAATCAAATTCAATTTTCTACACGTATTCGGCGCTTAAAAGGCGACTACTAATGAATTGCGATTCAGTTGCAACTCAATTAGTTGCCCCACGCAACCCTTGCGCCTAGCCCAACCCCGTGCAATCCAACGCTTGTCAGCTTTAATGGGCATGCAAATTTGTATGTGTGTACGTGTGTGTGTGTGTGTACAAGTCTGTGTGTGCACTTTCGACGTGCAAAAGCATTGCCAACGGAAACGGAAATAAGAACAGCAACAATAATAGCAACAAAAATAAAATAAAAAACATATAACAGAGAGAGAGAGAGAGGGAGGGAGAAAAAAGGCAAAACAGAAAGAAAATCACACTGAAAAAACTCAATCATGTGAGCAACATGTGTGCACGCGTCGATACTTATTGGAAATTCAATTTTCAGTAAATGCACACAAATTGATTTCAACACACACACACACAAGCAAACACACACGCACACCTATACGAATGTGTAGGGTTGGAGCCGTATTAAGTGTAAAACTTTTCAATTTACGTTTTGTTTCTTAGCATCAAATATCCGGAGCTGTCAAAAGTATTTGTCGAGAGATTTTCAAGTATGCGCCCAGCTCTCACCGACACACACACACACACACGTTTTTTTTTTATTAGATTTCAGTTGTGCTCAGGTGTGGGTCCGTGCGATTGTTGTCCTGCCTGTCTTTGCCTCGTTTCCTCTTACTCCCAACGACCAGGCCCTCAAATTTAACTGAACTCACTTCTGACATATGGCATACAGATACAGATTGTTTATCCGCGCCTGAAATTCCGCATCATGCAGAGCAAACACTTGTTAATTACTTTTATTATATATACAAAAACATATACATATACAGTTGCACAGTCACGCAATGTGAACCCTGAACTCCCCTCGCCCGCTACCTGGCAACTCAGTTCAGCCTTGGCATTATTGCCTGTTGCTTTTTGCCCTGCTAATGGGCGGTCTCTGGCTCAATGGGCAAACATGAAGTGGGTGCCAATAATACAGAGGTACCTGCTCTTCCACATACTCCGTGTGTACATGAACTCACTTACCACAGCAGCAGCTGATGTGGTCGGCCTACTCCCACATGCTTGAATAAATACTCTTTCCCCTTTGCTCTGCTCTGCTAGGGAACTCCTCATTCATTCACATTGCCACATACTCTTTCTCACATTTAACATTCACGCAAGTAATTGCAATCAGCACCTTGGCAACGTTGCGCAGCTGCGCCAAAAAGCAGAATTCTGGTTGTGTATGTGTGTGTGTGTGTGTGTGTGTGTGCGTGCTGGCTACATGTGTTTTTATTTAATGCCAAACGCGAACGTAGTAAATGTGCTTAACCCTATGACGTAATATATATTTAACATATGTGCGTGTCAATGCTAACAAGCACTTTAACAATATGTTCAACAACAAGAGGATCTTTTGAAAACGGTTATAAAACTATAAACTTTTCATTACGGAAAGCTTTTAATAGCAGTGATACAGTGTTAACCCAAAGATGAGAGCCAATGAGGCCTGTTATTAATGCTAAACTACCCTGCAAGTACTTAAACATTTGGTTGCACCCTTATTATTAGTATTATCGGCTGTTGGGTGTTAAAGTCATTTAGGAACAGCCGCAGTTTCAGAAGGTGCCGCAATTTATATGCTAATTAACAATTCTTAATTACAATTTCTTACCGACTACAGCTTGACTCTATATTACAAACACACACGCATACTATAGAGTACAGGCAGTTCGGTCTACTTTATTATAATTGCAAGATGTGTCGCACGTGGGGCTTGGAGGTTTGGGGTGTTATATGTGGGGCTAATGGCGCGTATGCGCAATCTAGCAAATTTTGTCAGCTTAGCCAAATTGACGCAATTGTGAATTTTGTTGCTATTCCTGGTGGAAATTAAGCTGAATGCTGCTCAACATGATTGGCATTGTTTAGCGATATCAATTGAAATCAGTGGAGGGACTCTGTCTACACTAGAAAACAATCGATGCTGTTGCTGTTGTATTCGAAGCCTGTCAGTTTTGAGCCTAGCGCCGCTCTCATATCGAGACAGAATGCAAATTATTAAGCAACTAATTAACAAACGGATGCGAACAGTCAAAACTGAGAGAGATAGAGCCAGAAAAAGAGAGAGAGAGGCAAACCAGGCATCCCTAGGCGTTCTATTTTTTTGTGTAACTGGTTTGGGGCCAAAAAGCTTTTCCAATTAAATTTATAACTTATTTATGACAGAAAGTAATCTTCTTTAGGCTTTAGATGATGTAATAAAAATGATTGAAATATAATTGAGAATTGACATAAAAGCTAAATAAACACACACAGACATGTATACTCTGATAAAATCCTGGCTGGCTTGTCTTGGCAGGCACTTACAATCAACGATTACCTTTACACCTGCCATTTTGAAAATAAGCCATAAGCGGAAATGACATCAAAAGGATATTGTTATATCGATGAGCCCAAAACCCAGGGAGCAGGCAAAGAGAGGAACAAACGACGCGTCACAGTCGAAAAATAAATAGCACACAACAAAATAAAGAATGGCAAAAGGTGCCATAAAATAAATAACATAAGAAACCAAATAAACATTTTCTTTTTTGGGCAAAATGAGACGAAGAAAAAGGAAACGCAGACCTGGAAAAAAACGAACTTCGAACTGAGTATGTTTGTGGGTGTGTTGGGCATAAAATAGACTTATCCTAATGAAAAAAGTCTTGAAGGCACGTTAAGTAAGATATGTATGTGGATATCACACACAAGGTAAGGCTCAGAGTTAGGGGTAGCAGGTTATTGGGGTGTCTGTGAGTGTTTGTGTGTGTTGTAAGGCGTCGAAACGCTAAAAGTTAGGCATGGCAATAGAGCGACTGCTAAGCAGCTTACACTCAACTCAACTTTCTCTTTCTATTACCCAACAACAACTAGAACACAAACAAGGTAGAAATTGCCTTTAAACCATGGCACGTGGCTTGTCTAATTTCCCTAACCGTAAAGAATTGCAAAGAATTTATATTGAAATAGTTTGTATCAAGGTAAAAGGTTGGCTTTAGCCATTTTATTAATTCATGACAATCTAAAGCATAGTTGTAAGAAGTTTGCTGCATGTTGATATATATCAATGCAACAATCTTTCAACTGCCAAAATCTAAATTAATTAGCAAAAGCAAAACAAAAATAGAAAACAACATTCCAGCATAGATTTCGCTTAAGTTTCCAACCAAATTATGATAAGTAGTCAAAAGTTGTTGAAAAGTTCTTTTTTTTGACTATTGGAGAGTTTGGCAAAGTGTTTTCGCCTCTAAGATAGAGAGAAGGAGCGTGAAAGAGTTACCCAAATGCCAAAAGCCAAAAAGTCAAATGTTCATTAAGGCCAAAGATTGCTCAAGAAGCTTAAGTGAACACAACTAAAGCTCTGATGGACACTTGAGACGTGCGAAAGAGCAAATGCCATTGCATTGATAAGCATAAAGCCCAAGAGAGCGGCGGTAGTGGGAGAAAAATTGATGTTTGTGATTATTATTCGCATTCAAAATGTATATGCAAAATTAATTTCATACTTGTGACAGTTTAATGCGCTAGGCAACAATTTTCAGTGCTGATTGCCTGCCACTTATGTATTGTGACCCAATTGCCAGCTGACCCGCATTAATATTACCTAAAAGAAACGCATAAGCTGAGTTTGAGCTTAAACAGTTTATGAATGCGGCAAAAATATGAAAAAAGAAAAACTATTATTAGTACCTTTGACCTTATTACCTTATAATACAGAAAGCATGAATAATTGGAGCGTCATAAATATTACTCGCTTTTAAATCGACAAGCGTAGTTTACTAAACTTATCTCTTTCTTTATTTTTTCTTTACAGGGTATACCGCGTTTTGTAATTGAAATCTGCGCGCTGATGTTTTTGTTATGCTCGCGGCTAGTTTTTCATTTCGCTTCGCTTTTTCTTTCGCTTCTTTTTTCAATTAAACGGCGACGCGCAGTTGGTAAGTTTCTCATATTTTTCCATCAGCTATTTTTTGTTCTTTCTGCAGTTTTGTTTTCTTTTTGGTCAGCCAGCTTGATTGTCTGGGGCAGGTCCGGCAAAGACCTTTTACATTTAAGTCTAATTGCTGAGGAGCATTGTGCTCTGGCGGAGCAATGATATTTCGCTTCGCCGTCGTTTTGTTGGCGACTTAGACTAAGCGCCTCACTTTAAGCCCTTTGAAATGCTCGGATAGCCGAGCGAGCACAGTGAACACAGGACACACCAAGGACTAGGGACAGTGTCTGCACTGACTGTCGTATTAGCGCGAATCAAAAACTAACACAAAGCCAGCTGCAAGAAGTACTAAAGTACAACTCAAGGCCAATGTAACCAGGACAAGTATGGTTGAAGCGGATGTCCTTAAACGCAGCCTAGTTCCGCTTGCTTGGTAGAGCATTAAGCTTCTTGCAATACACATTGATATATGCATGATAAGCAAGATTGCCACGCCCACCATAATCAAACTAATAAAACGCACACATTTTTGGTTTGCCTCATTAAAATTGCAGTCAAAGCAAATGCTTCTGCTGCACCCTCCTATAGTCCTGCGTCCTGGGTCAAGACATACTTGTACATTTCTGTACTGCGGATGCAATAAACTGTAGAATTTATGTGCCTGCTCGCCTGACAATTGAATTAAATTTCCAATGCGTCTTGAAGAGGAGCGGGTTGGGTCCTGAGAAGGACGACAGACGTGTACGAGGACATTACAGGACGACTGTCTGCAGTAATAACTGTAATTTTTGGCAAATGTTCAACGCACTCCATCTCTTTCGCTCTCGCTCTTGCTTCACATAGCTCATCTTAGAATTCACTCCATTTACCATATGTTGCTTTATTGCCCCCCCTTACCCCATACACCCGCTGTCTGTGTAATATTTATGGCTTAATATGCATGTACATATGCACGTAGGTTGTTGGTCGCCGAAAATACTTAATAATAATACTTAAGATACACAAATTCCATAGCTACAAATATATATATATATATATGGCAATGAATTATTAAGCTTGCCGTTGACACCGAGTCATTAGAAAATATATAAATTGTAATTAATTGTTAAATATACATATGAAATAACTAATTTATTTCAATTTAAATTAAATTCACACAAGAAAATAACTCTGAAATAATTGAAAAGAATGCAGCTTTGAATACATATCAAAACAGCTCTACTCGTACAGAAGCCACATACTCTCGTGTATGTTCCTTTATTATGCCCTTAAATATAATGGCTACAGGGTATAATAAGTGCTTAAAACGAAAATCTAGAATGCTTGTGATTTTTGGCAAACAATTTCCATTGTATTTACTGAATTTATCTAGCGAAAAATAAGAACAAAAAAAAAAAACAAAAGAAAATAAGAAGAAATGTGTGTTGCCAAAAACACACAAAGCGTGGCAGAGCGGTGTGGGTGCGGGGTGCGGAGTACGAGCTTGTGTCCGTTAGTTGGAAGCAGCGCCAAGCAGATATAATAGCTTTTGATTACAGTTTATGGATGTCGCCCTTAGCTTTATTCTATTTTTTTTTTTTTGCGTTTTTCGTTGTCTGTGTTGGCTAGAAAACTTTGCTGTTTAGTGGGCGTGCGCCACAGCGGCGTCGCTAACTGAACTGAACTGTAGCCAAAAACTGTATTCAGAAACAGGAACATGCTACTATAACATATATTTAAACACATACTTACACACATAGTGTGTGTGTGTGCTGTAAATCTATGGCCTGGTATAGGTTTTTATGCAACTAACGCATATATATATAGTATATATTGTATAGAAACAGTTTTATTGCGCCAAAAACCCAATTGACTTTTATGCAAATAAAATAATGCGATTGCTCTCGTTTGCCGGTTTGGTAAAGAGCAAAACATTGATTTTTATTTACCGCTGTGTGAATTAAGTGCAATACACACAGACTAACAGCTTGAAGAGACTGAGGAAAAAGGCAACTGTTGGTGGATGCGGTGGGTGAGATGGGGTTGGGTTCTTACTAGCGCTACATTTTCATAACGTAAGTGAATAGAAAATTGAATCAAATCTAATAATAAATGCTTTTATGCAGCCCTTAAGCACTCTGAAAAGATGACGACGTTGTTGCCGACAATAGGGTGGTTGCATGGCAGGAGCATGGGGCAGGAATGGCGAGTTGGGAAGTGGGAGGTTCTTGAGTTCATTGGTGTCGCCACGATATGCTCCAATAGCCACAAAGCATACAAGCGCAACATTTTGCTTGTCAATATGCATACACTGCAAGAAATGAAGCACATCAAATTGTTGCAATAATACTTAAATAATCTTTTTATTCCTTAACACTGTCGCCTTCCCTTAGCAGCAGTCATCAGTTAGTAAGAAAGATCTTTCCGATTTTTTTGGTTTTGTTGTTGTTCTTGTCATTTCTTTTGCATTTGAGTCAACGCCTTGGGGCGCCCATGGGCTGGCATAAATTTGGCTTTAAGCAATTTAAACGAGTTTGCTCATTCCTTTTCCTCCGATTACAACGGAGGAAGTCCCCTAGTTGCCCTGGCAGCCGCACTTAACTAGTTTGACTTGCAGTTCATTTAGTCTGGCATCTCAAATGCTGCATGCAACACAAGCACACACACACCTGCCACACACACACACACACACAGGCATGCTCGCAGACAAATGGAAGTAAACTCGATTCGAAATGTTTTTGTTATTCGTTATTCGTTTCTCTCATATCCTCTGCAGCTGTGTGTATGGGTGTGTGTGCTGAGTGAGTGCTGCTAGTCAATTTCAATAATTCAAGTCGAATGACAATGCCATAGACAACAAAAACAAACAAAAAAAAGGAAACAACAACAAAAGCATTAGCAAAAAGAATACCCAGAAACGTTTGGTAGAAAAAGCTAAAACCAAAATGAAACAAAGCCATTTGCCAACCTGTCGTAAAATTGGCCATAAAACTGCCTTATATGGCAATAGCTCAATTATAATTGGCTTTATAGTCCATCACATTATTATTACTCGCATCATGCACACCGAGCAGTAGGAATATGATTCAATTAGAATTGAGCTTCAAGCAGCAACAAAAAAGATAGAAACTATTTTGTTCTTGTTTCAATCTGACGACAAATTACTTTAAGCAAGTCTATTAAAATGTTTTTCTATCAACTTTGTCATGTTATTGGGCAAATACACCAATCGTTTGCTCCCTCTCTCTCTCTCTCTCTCTTTCTCTGTGAGTTTTTTTGTACGTGATATCTTTTCTTTTCATTTCATTTCCTTTCTGGGACTTACTTTTAACATTTTTGTCTTTATTTTCGGATTGTTTTTTTTGTTGGCATAATAAAACTTTTGATACCACATAAATCGCGCAGCATTTTTTATTTACTTAGCATCGTTTATCAGTCACCCATTTGTTGTAATACTTGTTGTTGTGGTCCATGTCCATGCACATGCTTTAAATGCGGGCAGCTGGAAACGTTTATTTATTAGTTAGACTCTTGAAAAGTACATACAGTTCTATAGCCTTAAGCTTTAATATTTATTTCCGTTTCCTACTTGGCGGCATTTACGCAATTGTTGCCATTTTGCGCTGTGGAACTTCCTCATTACTTCACTTGTGGCGTACGTAATTCAAGTGGCTCAGATGGGAATGGAATGCAAGGGACACGACACGGATGCGAAAGCAGCAAAAGCAAAAGCAAAAACGTGAGTTGTGAATTGCGAATGTTTTAGTTTCATGTCGCACTCATTCTGTCTGTATTGGTGTGTATGCATGTTTGTGTATATTTTTGCATAGCCTGCATTCTTTTAACACTGTCCATCGTTGCGAGTAAAGATTTATGTGCCAGTTGCTGCTTTTGCTTTTGCTACTGCTGCTGCTGCTGCTCCTGGTGCTAGTGCTGCTTCAACTGTAATTTACAGTTTTTACTGTGAATTTATGTCGACTGAGCGCCAAACACTTCAACAATTAAATTCATATACTAAAAGGAATAAACACACTTATGCATGCACATACGTACATACATACAAACGCATACATAAGCGTGTATAAATACATATATTTATCGAAAGAGGCATGTGTAAAAATCAATTTCACAACCATGCCAGAACATTTAGCCAATAAATCCACTCGCACTTGGCGGCGCATTATAATGGAAGGCAGCGTCTATAAATATTGCAAGTCGTTCAAGACTTTAGATTAGACATACTAAAATGGGGGAAGAAAAATGTTAAAACAGCAGCTTCCGAGTTTTCCAAGCATGAAATTCATGCTGCAACTCGTGAATAAGAAATTACAGATTAATGCATGTGTGTTGTTCTTACTGTTGTTGCTGATGTTGCTCATGTTGTTGTTGTGCCTTGTCTTGCAACGCATGGAATTATGGAAACGCGGAAACAACTCATCTGTAGCTGTTTCACACATGCATTATTTACAAGCAAATACTCTAACATCTGTGAGTTAACATGACTGTAAAGCACTTGAAATTTGTAGCATACTTTTTTGGGCAGAGTAGAAAAATCGTATACCTTGTTACTTCTCATACTGATGTTGTAGTGTGTAAAAAAATATTTATTATGTTGTACTTAAAATGAAATTCAAGAGTATTTCTTGAGCTTGCCCTTGGAAAAAACACTTGTTTTCTATCAAATTGAGCTCTGAGCTCAAGAGTCAGACGCGTAAACTTCAAATCGACATCTGTGCTAGTTTCCAAGACTTCAACCAGAGCGCAGCATCAAACTCACACACACACACACACACACACACACACACGCACACACAAGAAAGGTGGGCGTTGCAAGGGTGAGTTAGGCTTGGCTGGCAAAGACAGTAGCTTCATTTTTTGCTCCATTTGTGTAATGCTTTTTAGATATTCATATTTTGCCATTGATGATATTTTCACTACTTTCGTATGCATAACACGTACGTAACACACCCACACACACGCACGCACACTCATACAAATAGAGTATAGGGCTAGCTATAGATAGAACATAGTGGCACTGGCTGTACCTTTTTGGCGTATTAACTCTATCAGGCCTGCCTGCTCGCCCGCCTGTGTTTGTCTGCGCCTTAAATTTGCATATTTTTTGACTTAACACATCCTTCAAAAATTGCGAAACGCGTTTGCGATAGCTTTGGCATTTCCTTGACGTCTTTCCGTTTTCCGCTTTTCCCATCTCTACATATTTTTGCTGTCTACTCCCTTTTTTTATTATTTATTTGTTCTCTTTTAGCATTCTATAATTTTGTTTTTTTCTCATTTCCCGCATTTCAGTTCACTCTGGTTCTGTTCAATACTTTAAAGCGTGCCCTGAAATGTGTTTTTTGTGTTTTAGTTTTTTGTGAACTCTTGTGCTGTCTTGCAAATTGAATTGTTTGCATTTGTGCAACTCTGCTGTTCTGTTTGTATATACAATCGCTTGCAAATAGCTTCATAGTTGAATTTAATGGATTAACTGCCTCGTTCTTTTTAAATTTCAGTTACTCAGCTTGAGGTTGCCTTGAGGTTGCTCGCTGCTCTCAAGACAAGTGGCGCTAATCCTTGACTTTGCTGCTAATGCACGTCGTATGTCAAACACCAAAAACGTTTACTTCCCTTCACCTCAACCCATTGCCTCTCCTCTCCCACACACCACACAACCAAAAGCAACGCAATTTATATGCCTTCCGCTGCCTGATCTTTCTTTCTCTGTCACACTCTTTTTTTCTCTCTCTCTCTCTCTCTCGCCAGCTCTTGTTTGCCTTGGCAGCGTCTTTGGCTGTCTCAGCCCGTAGCCTTGTCTGCTTCTTTTCGCATCCTTCGCAGCGCCGCTTTGTATGCTATGCATTTTTCTGCACTCTTGACTCTTAAGCGTGCACTTGGCCAGTCAGGCAAAGCAGCTCACATCCCCTTGCCATGGTCTCGTTGCTGCCTCGTCAGCATGAGCTCGTTTTCTGTGCGTTGTTTGTCTTAAGGGATATGTGTGCACCAGAGCTATCCCTGTCTGTGTGTGCGTTCGTGTGTGTGTCACTGTGTATGTGTTTGCTAGCACTCTGCCGCAGGCATTTTGATAAGAAAAACAAACAGCGCGCTTTCATACATACTCCTACAAAGTGTAACAGAGACAGAGCGAGAGAGAAATGGAAACAGTGAGAGAAAGAGAGCGCGTAAGAGTGAGATAAAAGGAGAGAAATAGAGAGAGAGTATGCGGGTTTTGCTGCAAAGCTGCGTCACATACAAGCTTAAGTGTCATTTATGCGTTTTAATGTTGGGAATTTAATTTTCAAATTAACTTAAGAAGTGTGTGTGTGGTTTTTTTTACTGCTTAGTATATGTGAACTAGCAAATCCATGAACTGTTTTTAGAAACTTTACTCATCATTGTGTAAAGGGAAATGAAAAACTTAAGAGCAAACGACTTAAAAGCATAAAGCAAAATGAAAATGTCATAGAATGTAATGACATCAATTGGTTTGCAGCTCAGTTTAAGCATTATACATAAAAGAAAAACAAAAATAGCTCTAGCAGAAGAAAAAACAGAGAGATGGGAGAGAGAGAGAAAAAGACAGCAATAATTCCACAACAAGGTCGAAAATCATATAATCTACTTAAGAGAGTCTTTTTAAAACTCAATGCCTAAAAACTTAAGTAGAAGATTTGTTTTGAAATGCGATAAGATGATATAAAAAAAAAAAACCAAATAGTCGAGCAACTTTTTCTGTTTCTTTTTCAACTAAATTGCTTGATATTTGGTTTAAGCGCAACGCTTTGAAGTAGCTCTCTGCCTGTATCGATTTGCAATTAGGTTTCAATCAATTGTATATACCAATGTGGAAAATACATTGCCTTGTTCGCTAACAGGCTATTTGCTAAGGGCACTCAGTGCACACAAATATAAAAATAGATGAAGATATCTGTGTAAGGCTAGCGTTGCGGATAGGTTGGATTTTAAATTACGATTGCGCTGGCAACTTTATTTATGCCCATTAAACACACAGGCTCTCTTGTCCTTTGTCCAGTAGCTTGTATGGCAGCCATTGCCACTTTCGCTTGTTAGGCTCAAACGTTGCACATAAATAAATGACACAGCTTGTTAGGTGGCAACATAGTGCTAGGGCTAACAGGACTCACAAGTTACACAGATAGACTCATTAGATGAAAAGTATAAAAAACGCACGTAATCCCTTTAAAGTGAAGTAAAGTATTAATGCAGTTTTAATGCATTGCAACTAATTATTTTCATAACCAAACACTTTTGCCAAGCTTTACATGCACACATTCGAATGACTGTTTCCATTATGGCAAATGCTCATGCAATATTTGTTTGTCTCTGCATATAAATGTTACATCATAAATAAAAAGTAAATTCCTCTGTCATAGCAAATGCATTTCGATTTATTGCTGGCTTGTTCATACAATTCAATTGATGTTTTGCGTCGCTTTGTTCTCGCTTTGTGCTTTGTGTGCGCCAGCAAATATTGCTATTAATTTTTTTGAACAACAGCAACTGCAATAATACCACCCGGAACAGAAACACACGCAACAATGATTGGAGCGGCGAGTGCTATTTTACATTTTCTATTATTCCACATATTTCATTACATTTTGCGGCTTAGGTACAAAATTTATATGCAATGCACTTTGTGTAACTACAACAATTACCAACACATTGAGAGAAAATAAAACAAAAAACAAGAGAGAAACGCATTAAATTTCATAAATAATAAATAACGCTGCTCTTTGAAATATTGTCAAAACTGAGACAGAACTTTGATACGAATGCTACATTTAAATTGAAATAGTGAACGTTATCAGAAATAGTAGTCAAACAGTGCAAACATTTTCAAAAATTTTTCCAAAACTTTATATAAATTTGTACAACAGCAAAAAAAAAAATTCAAATCGTTTTCTTTACCAAAACAAATTAACGAAATGGTAGCAAACGACGATGATCATAATGAGCTACGTCGCTTTTTGCATTGGGGTCCAGTTACCATGTTGTTGATAACATCAACTGTAACACTCACCACATGGAGATGGTGGCCCCCAGACTTGACATTCTCGACCAGTGCACATTTTGGTCTCTTTCTGCTATTGAATCTCTTGGCCATTTATAACTTTATCATGACCATATTGGTGGGACCCGGACTGCTGCCCAAGAAGTGGAAACCACTGCACTATCGGGAGGTCAAGGTAATGCAGTACTGCAAGATATGTGAGGGTTATAAGGCGCCACGTGCCCATCATTGTCGCCAATGCGATCGTTGTGTGAAGAAAATGGATCATCATTGCCCCTGGACCAACTGCTGTGTGGGCTGGGCCAATCACGCCTACTTTGTCTACTTTCTGTTCTTTGATATGCTAAATAATCTGCATGCTGCTGTCGTTCTTTGGTGTGCCGGCAATCGTTTCGTCAATGGCACTTACTACAGAAGTCATTTGAGATATCCTGTCGATATGCAGCTGCAGCTGCGACTTCATTTCTTTGGCATTGCCATGGGCTTCTTGAGTTTTGGACTAGCCATTGGCATTGTGTTCTGTCTGATCAAGTTGCTGTGTGTACAAATCTGGAGCATTCTGAAGAATCGCACAGATATTGAGTATTTCATCTTGCAAAAGGCCAAAGCACGTCGTACATTGAGAAAACAGAAACCATTCGTCTTCCCCTACGATCTTGGCTGGTATGCAAACCTGGGCCAAGTATTCAACATGAACTCTCAGCTACGCAGCAGAGGCATTGATTGGCCCTTACGACCAGGTTGTGATAAGTATGCCTTGACCTGTGAGCAGCTTGCCCAAAAAATTGAAAAGCGCAAGCGCACTCGCATTTACAAGTGCATTCAAGGGGTCACAGGCTACTGGCTGCCCATTTTTTCGCAGGGTTTGCGAGTATCCATACGCATGCCATGCACAGATGATCCTCGCATAAGCCTTAGGCCTAATGATCTGATACGCGTAACACGGATTCGCAAGCATTGGTTGTTTGGCAAACGCATTATCAGCAAGAATTCGCATCATTCCGATGAGGAACAACGCAAGGGAAATATTCGTGGCTGGTTTCCCAGTCGCTGTGCCATCGATGTTACCAAGAATATCAAGCAGATGAGCATGGATAACAACAGTGAGAGGGATCAAGGTGATATGCTGGACACTAAGAGTTTAGCTAGCATGCAGAAATTGGAATAGATAAACCAAAATTATTGCTTTATATCAAGCGTTATTGTGTTTTATGTTTACATTAAATGGCAATTACAATTAGTTATTGCAAATGCAACTTTAAGAATATTTTTCTCGCTTTAAGCTATGCTTACACAATCATATGCATTGTGCGCTGTCTGCGTTTTCTATTGTACTATTTTCTAGTCAAGGGTGTCGTTGTAATTTGCAATACCTCATTGTTTTGTAACGTGTTTTTTTTCCACTTTTTCCATGGCCAGGACAGGAAACAGGAACCTGTTCGCTTCGTACATGTGTCAGAGTGTGGATTTTAGATCAAATGAAAAGCAAATCCCACCCGGCTTTCCATTCCATATTGCTCAACTAGGCCTTGAAAAACTGAAAAATCATGTATACCATTGCGAATGCGAATATGCATTGAAATTAATATGTACGAGAGCTGCAAAAGTTGAACACCAACGCGGATTTGCTATTGTACCATTGATATACTCCTTCCTCTCTCTCTCTCTCTCTCTCTCTGTGTATTATAAACAAGGCCATGTAAATCAATACGCTTTTCCATTTGTATGTGTATACCTGTGTTTCAGGTAATGGGCACAATACAAACAATGGCCAACTAATGTTGGATATGCTTGCATTTTATGGCAACCAAACAAATGTTGTCTAAATGATCGATTGTGTTTGATTTAATGTTGATCCAAAAGCTATCCCTCAGCTGCACTTTAATTGGCATTTCTCATTTAATTGATTATGTTGCATCCACCCAGTCTTTGTTTTAAGCCAACTGGCTAACAATTACGGCTCGAATTGTTAATGATTCTTACATTTAAACTGAGTTTTTGCTAATTGGTCACAGTAAACGTTGAGAGTTTATTTTGGAACCTCCTTTAGACCTTATCAAATCAGTCTCCACACAAACACACACCAGGGAAATCACGTAAACATTTACATATGTGTACGTATGTAAATAATAATCAAATGCAGCAACGTCTTAAAAGTGTTCTTGCTTAGAAGCTAAGCCCGTCTGTCTGGTACTAACTGTCGTCCTGGCTGCATGTCTTGCGTGTTTAGTTCAAAATTAGATAAATATAATAATAATTTGAATTTGTGTGTAAATTGTTGCAAGTATGCCGCTGGGAAATCACTTGTCCGTTGTCATAAGTTAATAGACGCTGGGAATTGTGTTTGTTTCAGAAAGAAGCACAACAGTTGCCATTTTATGAGAAGAAATAATAAATCATTAAACTAAAACACTTATGCAAGAACAAACATGTTCCGTACCGCTTTGTCTAGCTTATAGACTCTCACAAATGCTTTAAATATAATTCAAACATACATTTAAATTCAATATGTAGTACAAGAGCAGCGTATATCAAGTGTTAAAGCATTTGGCAATGCAATTGTATTGCGGTTTTGAAAGTTTTTGCTTTCATTTTATTAAGTCTACTTTTTGACTTTCGGTATTTTTCATGTATATATATGTATACATATATTAAGCGGAAACGAATATAAATTCAACATAAGCATTTGCCACAAACACAAAAAGTAGAACTGGAACAAGCCTTAATGACTTTTGTCGTTGCAAAATAATTGTGCGTGAATTTTATGCAGCTGAAAATGTTGCCAAGTTTTTTTTTTTGTTGGGCAAACCAAAGCCAAAAACACGAAACCCAGCAAGAACGACAAAGTGGAAAGGAGATGAAGAGCGAGAGTCATGGTTCAAACTGGCAGATGCTGATGCTCGAGGCAGTTTTGCTTTCAATGTCCTGCTGACATTTAATTTCACGCACTGCCGTCTATTTTGTGCCTTGGCAACACTTTTTGACTTTTATGCGACAGATGCGTTAGTTCCTTTCGTTCTTCCAACTCTGGTTTTGTGTTTGTTTTTTTTTTTTTTTTTTTGGCAGCCAACAACTTTACTAACGAACGTGCCAATGCAATGCCGTTATCCTTATCGTTGTTCTCGTAATCGTCTTCGTACTTGTTTTTATTCCTTTTTGTATGTCGTAGTGCTTGTCGTAATGCGATACTTTCGTTTTCCGATGTTGCCTGCTGGGCATAGTTAGAACATTCCTTTTGTCTGCCAACGCAATTATGCAGTACGTTAAGCGGCGACTGCATTCATCTACATCCAAGCCAGTCCAACAATAATGATGGCTCAGGTATCATTCACAAGCTGGCCAAAACAATGGCAATTATTGTGTCATTAGTACAGGAACACACACTTATCTCATATCAGTTGAGTGCATAAAAGCATGAAAGCGCACAATATCTTCTCAACTGCAGTTGTATCCTTAATTCTTCTTATCGTTGGCATAAACATGGCATGGCCATCAACTTTAAAGTTCTGCGTTCAAAACTAACAAAAGTCAGTAAAGATTTTATGCATTTCTTTCACTTGTTTATATTCATTCTTAACTAAGGCAAACAGAGTAGAACAAAGTGTTAGCTATAGCTTGGCGCTTGTTGTACACGGTTTACATAGAAAGTGAATGGAATAATATCAATTTAGCATGAATTGATATTAACAATAATTCCCATTGTTTTGTGAACCTATTTCTATTTATGGATAAAGCATTGCTTTTTGACATCATCCACTTGATAAAAATATTGAATATTAAATTATACATATGTTTATTGTAGAACTTTGATTTGATTTTGGTTATCAAACCATTTTCAATGTCAATCACTTGAAAGTTCAATTTACCGCATTTGCAATTTGGCATGCGCTATAAATTATCGAAATTGAAATTGATATTGAGCGTTGCGTGGCGTCGCATCGCATCGTTTCGCTTCCGCGCCCCGCATTCAATCAATTTAAATGCCAAAAGTCGAACAAATGTACTTTCTCTCTCTTGCGAGTGGAATGATGGGAGAGGCGAAGTGTGATTTTAGCTTTTTCTGTGTATTAATTTTGTGCCTTTGAGCGCCGCCACACTACACAAAAGCCAGGAATCGAAAACCCAAATCGGCATCGGTATCCATGCTGAGTTGCCCCTTGGAGCGCCGCACAATTCCGCATGGATTAGCACATCACAAAAAAAGAAGGAAGAATTAAGTCCAGACGTTTTGAATGGACTACGTTCTGCATGGTGAGCTGCAGCATTGATTAGAGCCTGCAGCGTGGGAAAGTCCTTTATGCTTCATCTATTTGAAGAACACAGTATTATTTTCATTTTTTTTACTTTCTTGTGTGCTTTTTTCAGCTTTTTTTGTCGGAAGAAGGAGACGACATCGTCTATTGAGTGTTTATTTATGACGCTGGGCAAGAGAAAGAGCCAAAGTAATTTTTCATTATTTAAAATTAAGTGAATTGCAGTTGGCTAGTGCTTCGGTGCTTGGCAATGTGGCAGCTTCTCCTTTTCATTTATTCTTCATAAATAATTTATTAATTACAAAAGTTTGTTTCACTCAAGGCGCATGCAAATGCTCCCCAGACTCCCACTGCTCTCTACTACTATTTCTTGTCCGTCTTGTCCATTTTCTCCCATTTGCGGGCAACAGTTGCAAGTCTCTGCTGCCTGCTGTGCTGGCCAAATATACCCAAAATATATGTATATATATATCTAGAATATACAGTATAGTCGTATAGTATAACTTGCAGTGTCCTTTTGCGTCTTGGCCTGCAAAAACTTTTATTAGTTGAAGCTGCCACTCTCGAACAGAGCAACAGAGAGAGAGAGAGGGAATGAGTGAGAAAGTATAGACTTGGAGACCCTCTGCTTGGTTAGCTAACTGCCAGGGCGTATTTTTCATATTTTAATTGACAAAAGTTTTTGTGCAACTGGACTGATGGTTTTGTGTGCCAACTTTACGTTATTGCATGCACACAAACATACACTTATCAAAGTCTTCAGTTTATCTTCATAGTTTAACGACTAGAAGCTCGTTTCAACTGCAAATAATAATCTTAAAGCCTTCCGTGTTGACCTTACCGTCTCTCTAAAATATCGATTTCATAGTTTCTTACTAACTATACAAAGATCATTCAGTTGTCGTCTATTTAAATTTCAATGCAAAAGGCTTTTAATGCAAACAAGACTTACTCCCTAGTGAGTTTATAGTTAATTGACATACAAGTTTTGCAATATCTGATATGTATATATACTATGTAGACTACACTTCACAGCATTTCACATTTCTTAGTGCTTGCTACCGCTCTATTATTTATGCTGTTGCATTGCCAAAACTTGAGCTTTAAGTGCAGCACAGTTTTTGGGGTGTCGCGAGTGCATTTCTAAAGTATAACTGTTTCTGTATGTTTGCTTGTGCCATGTGTCAATAAATGTCAACTTACGGTACAACACACAAACTCAAATGAAAATCCTGTGCCAGTTGCGCCACTAAAATTGTCACAAGAAATTTTGTAAGCTCCTGCATAATGCATTTGTCATATATTTTCACAAATGTCTCTCGCATGTACACCGCAAAGAGCTCGACTTGGCAGCTAGTTAGTAGCAACACAGGGTGTCTGAAATTTCTGACTAATGCCATTTTCATGCTATGAGAGCGCGCGGTGTAGTTGCCTTAAACCTTTCGTTTTTCTTTGACATGCTTGTTGGTTGTGTTTAAGGCAAATCTTTGCGATTATTGGCTTAAGTTGGGTAGTTGTCACCTGAGCATTGAGCACACAATCTCCACACACACACTTGTATTCGATGTCATTAATGTATTCACTAACCAAATTAACAGTAAATTTAAGCGGCTTCGCTGTATGTCTAACTCAATTTGCGTGCCGTCAGTGCTGGTTTCGAAAGGTGGGGCCCTGGTAGTACTATAATATGAACAATATGTATAGAGAGGATTGCGGAGTCGCAAGCTTTTAGTGCGTATGTTGTTAACAAAGGACACTGATTGCTGTTGACAAGACACCTAATGATGTGTACATAAAGTTATCTGGAGCATTGTGTAATGCACTTAGCAACGCACATTACAAGACATCCAAACCCGAACCCACCCCCAAACCCATGCCAAAACCCATGCCCAAACCCAGGTCCAAACCAAACCAATTCAAGGAGCAAAATACATACATATAGGAAACAAACAGGACATACACATACATATGCAGCACGACAGCTGGGCGACGCCTTTTGTGTGATGGTCGAGTGATGTGTTCGGTTTGGTGCTGTAAGGCGTCCTTTTGCCTATCACTTACATCATTACGCTACAAGTAATTAAGGCATTTTACACTTATGCAACCCGAGTCCATATTTTAATTGGTTTCAGTTAATAACATACTGTTTTATGAAAACCATAACCGTAACGCATAAAGCATAACACTTTGATTGTGAGTGCCCAGCCGAAAGATACCCTAACAAAATAAACAGTTTTTTCACTTTCAAAACTCATCTCTTTTGCTTAAAGTGCTAAAAATGATAATCAATCGTTTTGCAGTAGCTGTCAAATATACCCTTTCTAGATGTTGCTTGTTTACAGGATATTCAAATTAACATACAAACGCACCACAAGAAAAAAACAAAAACTGGCACATACATACATATATGTATATAAATGAAAATATATGAAAATGTTTATGAAAACCGCAACGTCATGACACTTGACCCTTGGGCTGAATGGTATGTGTGTGTGAGTGTGCTGTATTAAATTACATTGAGTTTTTGCCTATAATGGTTGGCAAAAAAATATAACGCATACGAAGCGTTGGTTTGCGTACGTTAAATCGTATTTAATAGCCATGTCAATATTTATTAAAGACATAATTAATAAATTTTGCAATCGTTTTTGTAATAGGATTAAAGCGCTGCAACTAAAAAGTTAATGCAATTTAGCTTGCTGCAACTCTTGCTACAGCTTTTCTCTCTTCGCCTTCGCCACTTCTTTTTTTGCCACGTTCTTTTTTTCAAGCGCTTTGCGCTCAACTTTTCCACACGAACGCGCCAACTTTAATTTCCGCAAAACTTTTCAAACAAGACAGGCAAAAAAAATCAAAAACAAAAAGAATGGGAGCAAAATTGTTGATAAGTACTATGTGCCTTTAAATGTATATATTTACCATTGTATATAGTAAACGTGTTTGTATGTATGCGCTGCATAATTAAGTTGCTCATTTTTGATGACATTGTGCAAAATTCAAGCTGAATTTCGAATGACTTTTTTTTACGCCTTTGCATTCTCGAATCCAATTTTAGTTTTGTTTGTGCTGCTGACTGATAAAAAACATAAGCGCTTTTCCATTTTCTCTTTCTCATGGTCCTTATGGTTTTGGTTTTCCATCTTGCTGGATTCTTAATCGCAAAGTCGTAAGCCTCAACCAAGCCTAAAAGAGTTGAGGTTGAGGCTTGCCTTAGCTAATTGCCTTGGAGCTAAGTTGGCTTAAAGCTAATTTGTCAGCACTGTTACTTTTGAGTTTGCAAATGTTGTGTGTGTTTATCTATTTACTTATAATTAACCAGAGCGTGATGTGTGTTTGCATGTGTGTGTGATACGAAGAACTGTATGTACGAATTATTATTATCATTTGATGTTCATTGCTTTTGATCTATGTGCGTGTGTGTGAGTGTGTGTAAGCCTAATTAAAATAGATTATTGCAGATTATTTAAGATAATATTAAGTTATGGCGAGAAGCTGTATAAAAGCCAACATGACTATAAAACCTTATGAGCTGGCAAGAAAAGACAAAAATAAAATCTCATAAGTTTTTTTGTTTCTATTGGAATATGCTAATATAATTGGCTTGTATTTCGTCAGTTATCGCCGGCTATTAAAGACCACAAAAACCACAATTACCAAACGAATTATATATTCCAACATTTATTCGCACAACTTAAATGCGAACCGCAGAAATTTGTTGGCAAATCATAAAAGGCTTAAAGCATTCGTTCGTCGCCAGCTTGTGGCTAAAACACTTGAGCTACTCACTTGCCTTCCCACCGTCTGGGCCATAAAAACGTAACTGACAGTCAGTCTGGCCGTCTGTCTGTGTGTCAATCTCAGCGATACTGACTGGCAAGAAGGAAAACGAGGACAAGCGTAACTAACTGGGCTAATAAATGCTTGAGCTCGAAGGAATCATTGAATCGCGAATTTGACTGCGGGGTCGTATGGCTTAAAGAAGGCGCCACAACTGCGGCCTTGAGGTCAATCAGTTCAATTACTTTGGCATTTGCATTTAACAGCGCGACAAACTGTCATCTTTTAAAGTTCTGCTCGAAACTCATGCGACTTGTCAAAGTTTTTACTTATTTTTTGGATTGGATTTGTCTAGCATTAAGAACTTGACAATACTAGCAAAATAATTTAATATTAGAAATGAATTACAAACACACAAAACTTTTGGCACTCTGCACAATTTATGGCATGTGTAGCAAACAAACGATTTGTGTCTGGCCGCAAAAAAAAGGGAGCAAAACAATAGTAAAATGAAAAAGTCATATGTTTTAAGTATTGACAAAGCAAATGAGCAAATGTGGCGCATTGTTTGCCAAGTTTGCTTGGCTGTATAAATCAATAAACTGTAACGTGGCTAACACGTTTGCTAACGTTTGCCAAGCCTGAATTCCAACTTTAGCTTCAGTTGTAGCTTGGCATGACCAACAGGCCAACAAACATGGCCGCAAACGCAATTGTTTTCACGTTGCGTGGTCATGTTAGTCGGGTCAATAATTGGTTTTTTCTTATGCTTGCTACAGCCTCTACTGCTGCTGCTGCTGCAGTCGGAAAACAAGTTGTTTGTGATTGCCAAATGATTATACAGAATTATCATCAACGTGGGCTGAGAGCCAAAAGCTGGCTTCTAGCCCACATATGGGCCACAGCCAACAAAGCAGAGTGCAAAAACAAAAAAAGAGCGAGATAGAGAATGAGAGATTGTGGGTCAGCCAACAAATGTCTGTATCTGTAACTTGAAATTAATGTGCAACGAAAAAATTGAGAAATATCTGCTTCAATTTAAGCAGCGCTTAGTGTATGCAGTAAATTACGTATACGCAATGTGTGCGCTCGACTAATGAACTGAAATGTCTGAATAGTTTACATACTTTTGTGGCCAAGCAAAAATAGCTAACAATTGCAATCGAATCGAAGGCTAACAAACACAATCAAATCAAATTCAAGTGTTGATTTAAACTATTCGTTTCAATTGAAGAAATCAAGAAATAATTTATTTAAAGCAAACTAAAGCTGATTAGGGTTGAATAAATTAGTAGCTAACAAAACACAACAGCTTATTAAAAACGGTTACAAATTAAATATTAAATAAATCAAATAATTTTAAAGCTAAGCTGGTAAGTTAAATTGTGCTTTCAGCTAGCATAAACCAAGCACAAGGCATGTGACTTGGTTAACATTAAAGAAATAATATAACACCTTGAAGCTTTTTGATTGTCGGCATTTTTATGAGCAAAAGTTAAGCGACTTTGAACGACATCAATAAAAAAAAGAAAACCAACAGTAAAGTCGCCTTACTGATGCTCTTTTCTCAAGCTTTTTTATCATATGCAGGTAGTTTACTTGGTACCATAACAATGCTATGAGACGGTTTCTCGCTCGATTATGACCCATGAGTTTGGCAGCTAAGCAAAGCCTTTTTTTTCACATATCAACTAAAATTTTAGGTGTAAACTTTACACACATATATGTGTGTGTTTGTGTGTGTTTATATAGGCCTTGGCTATTGCCAGCTGCTGATTGTTCTCGTTTTGTGTGCGGGCTGTTGGGCAAAAGGTGTTGCAAGTGTCGGTTTTTGGCTTTTATTGCCAGTGTGAAATCCAAGCAGTATATGCTGGTTAACATCAACCCATCTAACTGACTGAAACACACACACACACACAGAGAGACATCTTTGTCAGTGGCTCATTATGCAAATTGTGCAGGGAGCCACGTAGTGGACTAATTTGTTACTGTCTTCAGTTGTCAAGCAGCACACTTTCTGGCCAAGTCTCGGTGGCAATGGCCAGAGGCAGCAGGATGTCGTTGCCTTGCAAATCATTGGCTAGCTGCTCCTGAACGGAACAGTACTGGACAGGCGGCGTACTCCAACTGCTGCTGCTTTCAGCTCTATCACTTTCAATTCCCGGGCCATAAATTAGACACCCTACACCATCAAGTCACAGCGCTCAACGCAGCTCGTTGCTCTGGTCATACAAAAGGTAGCTACAGCTTCTGTCAGCTCACTAACTGACACACTAGGTACTATATACATATATAAATGCACGTGTGTGTGTGTGTGTTCCCGGAATTTATGATTACTTCCGGGCATAATAAACCAGCCACGTGCAGCAGCAGCAGTAGAAGTAGAAGCAACCTCACAATGTCTGGCGTCTGCTTTTGCCATACGCATATAAACAACTAATAGCTGCAGTTCTGTCAAGACGATGCCCGCCTCCCAACTCAAACCTGCCATCTACAACTTCATTTTGTCGACGACAGGGGCGCTAGAAATAAAAAAAAAAAAAAACTGCGGCTCAAGTGCAATGGCACATGCCATGCTGTACAGTGTAACGTTCTAAAATAGTTTACAACATAAAATGATTATAACAATAAAAGTTGTTAACGTTTTTCAAAATAAAGGTTCTTTTAGTTGAATATTTATACCAAAAGCTTTAAAATAAATCTAAATAACATCATTAAACAACTCAATATTTTCTCTTTTCTCTTTTTCTTCCACAGTGCATTGTGAACGAGACTTAAGTGTATGCCGCTAAAGTTGCTGCATTCAGTTGCCACGGCTGCCGCTGCTGCTGACAGGAAAGACAATTTTCAATTAAATAAATGGCTGGTTTTTTTCTATTTAAACGCCCAGGCAGCACAATGTGTCCACGCAGTCAAAGTAGTTGACAATTTTCACAGACTATCTTCATAAATTTAAACGGATTT
Source organism: Scaptomyza caliginosa (assembly GCA_035044725.1). Classification (NCBI taxonomy): domain Eukaryota; kingdom Metazoa; phylum Arthropoda; class Insecta; order Diptera; family Drosophilidae; genus Scaptomyza; species Scaptomyza caliginosa. The sequence goes on from JAWNNR010000315.1 coordinate 307,941, forward strand.
TTGACGCTTTGGCACCACTGTATTTGCACTCTTTGTATTCAGGGACAAAGCAAAGTATGAGCAATTTTAATATTAAATATTTTGTGCATCTGGAATTTGTGCAGTGCTTTTAAGGTAGCAAGTCGTCCAATTAAAGTGTAGCCAAGTGTTGTAAGAAGTTTTACTTGTCGTCGAAACAAAAAAATAATAATAATGACAAAGGCAACAGGGTGTGATATTAAAGATATTAAAAGCTTTAGCTTTTATTTAACTTATATCAGTGTTGCCATACGTTTTACCACGGCAACTTTAATCATGAAAGCGACGCACATACGATCGAGCTAAGGATATATAGACAGCAGGCAGTATGCTGACCTGCTGACTAATGAGCTAAAATGAATTGTTAATATATCAAAAATCAACGCAATTTGGCGCACATTATGTAAAGACAGACGCCGAAAAAGCAAAAAGAGAATCACAAGAGCGAATGAGAGAGATATATGGCCAAAAGGCAGAAACGAACGCAAGGAAAAGTTAATTTTATTAAGGAAATGAAAAAGCCATATATCATTTTCACAATCCTCTAACATGTCCATTACGCCCGCAGACGCACACACACACACGTACGCTTAGCCAGCTGGTCGGCCATCTTGGGTGCCATTTTAGCCAAACATACGCAAGGCTAAGAAATGGCCCAAGGAAATGCAATGAGAGGCCAGCAAAAGGCGAACAGAAAAAAAAAATAAGTTAAATGAAAGTGTTGAGAATAGCTGTGCTGGTAATAAATGTGCCACGCCGTTCACTTTGACGTGCCGGCCCAAAATTAAAATGCATAATTCAAGGGTTAGCAGCAGCAGCAGGCTCTTTAGCCTTGGGCAAAAAGTATTTGACTTACCCAAGTTAACAGCGATTTGCAGCCATTTACATGTGAGCTTCTTTCAAGCATCTTTTCTTTACTTTAAAAAGCCAGTCCTCGTTCTCAGCTTCCAACGCCCGACTCCTCGTCCATTTATTTATCCACATTCACGCTGGGCTCGACGATAGCTAAAGTGTTTCACGTTTCACGCACCATTAAACGCCGATTTGCCGAGTCATTTTGGGTGGACGGGGTTGAACTTATCGCTCGCATCCCCGCCTTATTCACTGCCACTGCCACTGCCACACCCCGCATTGTGCTGCCTGATTGATTTCTGTATGTGTATACGAGCTCTCTTGCCTTCCTGTTCTGATGTAGGGCGCTCACTTTTGGCCCACTTGGCATGTGGTGAATCAGGTGACGTCGGCCCTTGGACCCAGAACGATAAAGGCATTGGAATTTTTTAATGAATTATTACCCAAGGAATTTTAAACATAATTTCACGAGCCACAAACATAGGCGATAATTGGCATACATAACTTTCCGGCGTTATTATTATGCCAGATTCAACGTATACGGTAAGCCCTAACTTGACACTTGTTTATCTAGATCTTAAGCCAATAAGCATTTTAAATACATTCTACATAATATATCTTACATTTCATTTATGCTTCTTGCAATATCCCAAGTTGCGTTATGAGTTATCTTTGGGGACTTTCTGTGCCACATTCGAATACACAGACAAAGAATGTCGTGCTGCGTTTTCCCTTATCCCCATCTGTCTAAGCATTTATTCAACGCAATTAACAAAATTCCCAGGTGTATTGAATGTGGCTATGTTTTGGAGGCCATTTCAAATTCAGGCAACGTAAATCTTTTATTGGCACGAAATGTTTCTCAGGCGAAAGGTTCTCTCTGCTTATTATGCCCAGAGTCAAAACAGAGTATTGCATAATAAATTATCGATGTGCCGTTTGAATTTTAAGTGCGGCGGCTAATCAGTGCCCAATAGTTCCCATGGCCGAGCCAACTGACATTTGGCCAGTCAAATAGCTCAAAATAAGTGTAGAAATTTCTTGAACACATCTCGCTCTTACCTTGGAACTTGGAGCAAAGACGACCTCTGCGCTTGTCAATACCCGCAGACAAATAAATTCTGCTTATCGCTTCGTCAACCCTTTTTTTTGCATGCTTTTTTTTCCTTAGCTGCTTCCTCCATCTTCGCCATCTTATGCTGTGTCTTTTATGCTTGTGCTTGTGCTTACAAAGTGCACTTGTCGTTTCTCCTTCTCACCGCTGCTGCTGCCACTGCTGCTGCTGCTGCTGCTCCTTTTGATGTTGTCCTTGCTGCTGGTCACACAGCTTTCAGCGCAGGCCCTTATAAGCATAAAATAATAAAATAAAGGAGGTAAAGCAAGGTAGATTTAAGACGTAGCAGAAAGCGCAACGCAACGGAACGCAAGAGATAAAACTTTGGCGGGTAGAAAGTGGAGATGGGAAGTTAGGGTCCTTGCGCCTTTTATGGTGTCATCGCAGTTTATTGTTTTTATTGTTTGATAATTATCGCACGGCACATAAAAGTGCTCGGGCTCGGCTTTGGTCGGTCAGTGTAAATAAAATGGAATGAATTACACACAATGCAGCATCGTCCGGGCAATATCTACAAAGTGAGACCATAGAACCACAACGGCCATTGTTTAGCGCAGCAACGCAGCGAACCCCTTTAATGTTTTTAAACACCTTTAGCAAAAGGGATGCTTTTGACCCCTGTTCAAGTTGTTTTTGTTATCTTAAGAGGCTCTTAATGAAAGCTTAAGGCTCTCGCCGACCTGTTCACATGTGTCTCAAGTGACAATCATAACGGCTTTGAACCACAAAAGTCAACTTGCCCCAGCTTGCTCATAAAATTTATCAAATACTCGTTGGCACACCTAAACTTTTAACTTTATCCCAAGCTCATATTCATTAAATGTATTCAAAAACTGATACGCTAACATTTAATATAATTATGTTATTGAATATTGTGTGCATTGTTTGGCGAGCTGTGCAAGCAATTAATCATGTATAATGAATGTTGCTGCAGTTCCAATATAATATTTATGTATTTGATTAGCTATATGACAAAGACAGGCCACAGCAATTCAATGCAGCAAATAAATAATATTGGCAAAAGCAAGCTAAAGAAGTTTCTCTTTCTTGTTCGATCGCTGTGTGTTTGTGAGGTTGTCTTCAATGCATCTGCCATAATTAGACAAATTCAATGCACTATGGACTTAAGGCCTTTAGATTTAGGCCAAATCAGTTAAGGCCAACAGATAGGCTGGCAGGTGGATACTCACGCACACACACACAGACACAACAGTAATGTGCACAACAAATAGACATGTTGCCAGACAGCTTTCAATTGAAGCAAAATGCACTCAAGTTACCCAATGTCTCAAGACATTGCCAAGCATTGCAGTAATGCAGGGCAGGATCTGGACATTAGTTTGAGATTGTCGCATCTTGGAATTGTTAGCTTGAACGGGCTCCCTCTCTCTCTCTCTCATCTTTAGTGGGCCTGTCTATTTGTGTGGGATTGTCCTGTCTGCATTAATAACGACTTTGAGATATATTTTGGACTGCTCTAAACAGGTCGAACACATACAGTCACACACACATTTGGTAAGATAATTGCGTATTATAGATTAGCAGGAGGCTTGGCTTAAATATCATTTTCCTTATGACTTGGCAATAGTCTAAGGGCACGTGCACGGCTTGCCATAAAATTTTTTCCTTTTTCCCAAACCATTTCTAATTAGCTGCTGCTACAACTGCAGCAGTCAGTTGCAATCTTTGAGGCAACAGCGGATTTGTGCTACGTGACACAAAGGTTTGGCACACACTCAAAACTAACTAACTAATACAAGCAAGCGTTCAATGTGTGTGGCCAAAAAGTTTTTGATTATGAAAATGCTTTTGGTGCTAATTCCGCAAAGGAAATTGCATGCTAGTGTGTGTGTGTGGATAATTCTAATAATAATAGTTTGAAAAGATTTTACAAAAGTTGCTTTGGAATTAAGTTTAAGTGCGATTCGTTTGTGTGTAATATTATATGTTAGTATGATAATAATTACTTAATTAGAAATGCTGGTAGGTATGGTTGCTTGGCTTGATTAACTTTAAAGTTGGCTTGTTGTCATTATGGTTGTTATAAGAAAATAATCAATATATTTCGTGATTCCCATGCCAACATTTGTAAATCTTCGAAGAGCTGTTGCTGGACAACTTTGTCAGCTGCTTTCACCTTTTGCAACAACTTACAACTTGCCAGCGAAAGTAACAAGTCGAAGTTTTTGGCTTTGGTTGAAACTATTTTACGCTCTTAGTTGTTCGGAGTTTAGCGGCCATAAAAGCGCTACGAAAAATACGACACATTAAACTTGAAACAAGCGTCTATGTCTGCTTTTGCTTCTGCTTTTACTTATACTTCTCGTGCACTTTAAGGACATTAACTTCAGTTCAGCTTCACCGTCAGCTTCTACAGCTCCCAGCACTTTTCAGAGTATGCGGTGTGCACCCGATGCCAGAGTAGTATGTAAGTACTGGCACATGCCAAAAGCTACAGCTAGTTCTCTTCGGTACGCTCTTCATCATCGCGCAGTGCATAAAAGGCAATAAAATGCAATTATCTCAAACGGCATAAATGTCGCTTTTTGGCAACGTTTGCTCAGCCCATAAATTTCAACAGCAGCTGCCAAAAACTACTACTAAAAACCAAAATAGATGAAAAAAGAAACCTAACCCAGTCTCGAACTGAGTTAAAATGGAGCCAAATGCAGGCAAATGCAGCTGCATCTGCGAACGACTCTGATCTAATTTGTCTGCCAATGAAAACAATTTCACGTTGTTTGTTGCAATTTCAAGTAAAAACAAGTTGGCTTGACATAGTCGAATCCTTGTCAAATTGTTTGAAACATCAATTTTAGTAATGAATTCAACATAATTGTCATCTTGGCATTATTAACATAAGACTCTTAACAAGAACCTCTCTTAAACTGTAATTTACAGGATATATAGGGTATGTAGAACACACGCACAACTAAAAGTTGACGCTAGAGCTGGCACTGACAGCCGCTGGGGAGCGAAAGCGGCTTGCCCGTTACTTTAATACCTTCGCCAAAGTTGTTGTTAATCTGGGGGCGACCCCTAAGCTCCCCTGCCCCATGTCGCACATGCATAAGTACATACAACAACGAGTACAGACTTTGATTGTAAAGAGAGATGGAGAGGGGTAGCAAGGAGAGCCTGTCAATGTTTGCAAATAAGCACGTTGCACAGTTTATTAGTTTTCATAGGCGCTTTGCGGCATGCCTGGTCCCTCTCCATCACCCTTTTGTCACCACCCTTGTTACCATGTCTGCCTGTCTGCCATGCAGGAGCCAACGGCGAATGCTACAAAAACTTTTTGCACCCACCACATGTTGTGATACGCACCCCCCTTCCGTATCCCCTTGCGTATAAGTGTGTGCGTGTGTCAACCCTGCACGAGTCAAACGCGATATGAGAAACTGTACAGGGGGGAAGTGGTTGAGGGGATGAGCCACGTAAAAACAATAGATGCAAATTGTTTAAGAGAAAATCAGATTTGTGATATATGTTCGTTTTATGAAACATAAAGTGTTTAATTTATGTTCAAATATGAAAGACGCTTGTCAAAGTTTTCGAAAAAGTTTTATGCTGCCTTTTTGACATATGTTAGGGTATTAATAAATAAACAGGTGTCTAGTTCTGTAAGAATGATTAAAGAAACATATCTGTCAAGTGTTCTAGCTAGCATTTTACGCTAAAAAGTTGGTAGTTTTTTCTAGCATTACAAATAACATTGTTAACAGCTGTTGAATTGTTGGTCTGAGGCAAACCACCCAGAAGTAATCAAAGCAAGTTATTTATTTAAGCAACGCCGAAGCCGTTTGTTTGTATTTTTTATGAGTTTGAGATCCTGTTTCTAATTGCAAAAATGCTGTTGCGCAACAAAGTCAGAGAAAGCACTTTGACTCAAACTTAATATATTTAATTAAATTGGGCTCGCAAGTGGAACAAATTTTGCCATACTGAACCCACACATGCGTGGTTCTGAGAAAAATGGATAATTTCTTTAATATTTTTATTACATGTGCATGCGGTTAGCCGCTTAGCTTAAACACAAAACCCAACAATAGGAGAAAGAGCTCGAACTTAGCTCAACTCGATGCGCATTTGCAATGCAAAATGATTTCATTTTACAGACGAATGAGGAGGGGGTTTGGTTTGAGCAGACAGCTAGAGAAATATGCAACGTTTCTTAAACTGTGTGTAAATTGCATGTATGTGTGTTAGTGAGAGTTGGCAAAGGGCGGAAATGTCTGTGCCACATCCGTTTCCGCCTTAATGGTTATAACTTCTTTTTCCTGCTCTGGCCAATCAACGTGCTGTGTGTGACCTGGTCATGCACTTGCAACACACACACATAACCAGCTGTTGCCACATCCGTTGTTGTAGCTGTTGTTGTTGCAACTTATCACTTTTGATGGCTTTCTGTATAATTCCAGCTGCTGCAAATGCTGCTGGCTGCTTTTGTTGCCACTGTCACATCTCTAAGCCTTGACTTTTAAGCTCTCTGTCCTTGTCCCTCTCAGACTCTTCCACTTAAGTCACAAACAATAACAAGCTCTCATCATCCAGCTGGTGGCAGCAGCTGTCTGCGGTGTAGAAAACTCCCATTTGTATCTTACAGATAAACGTGTAATGAATTTCAACTTGCTACTTGCCATAGCTGCTTCTTTTGTTGCGATGCACAATTAGCCCAAAATAGATATCATACCTGATATTTCTATCTTTATAACATAATAGTTGTATCCCATACAAACAGAATAATGTCATTAAAGCATAAACATTATCTGCTGGACTATATATTTTTCGTTTTGTTTTTATATGGCTTAAATGCCTGTTAACTTATCTGTCTTGGGGGCAACTGTTTGTTTGATATATTCACTTGGCTGCTGTTGTTGTTGGCTTGGAAGGGCTTGTATGTGGGCGTGGCATTGCCTGGCGCCATCCAATTCACAACAATTGCACAAAAATTGCGCACAAAACTTGATACTCAAGTGCGGCCTGCCAACATATTTGCACTTGAATTGCCATGCAAAGCACACCCCATCTACAAATGGGCAAGGAGGGAAGGGTTAAGGGTAACTGCAGCAGTTTGTATGCAAATATTTTTTACGTTTACCGTATGCAAAAGGGCAAAAACATAAAAGAGAAAGAGAGAGAGAGGAAAAAAAAGAGCATTTATAACTTTATTCATGATATTTAATACTATTAAATACCCTTACAGTTAATGTTTTCACCAAAATATGACTCAATTGCATAAATAAAACAATAATACGCGGTTGCAAGCTGATTTAAAAAGACCAAATATGTTGCATTGTAGTGATACCGCATCACACAATAAACCATATTTTCATAATACTTTGAACAAGAGTATTGTTGAAAAAAGTGTGGCCTGCGTAAGGCCTCGGGGTCTTTAGGTCTCAGTGGCTTGGGGTCTGTTAGGCCGGGCTAGCAAATTGCATGCCGCCATTTCGGGCGCGTCGATGTGGCAATCAATTTGTTGAATGCGAGTTGTGAGTTGCAAGTTGCGAGTTGCAAATGCTGCTAGTAAATCGCTCACATTGGAGCTGAGGCACTTTTCCGTTTCGTTCCGTTTGGGCCATTGAACCAACGGCTTGAATTGACTGCTCCACCCAGCTCTTAGAAGTGAAGCAATGGCCAACGAATGGCTCAACAGACCATTAACAACAAGAACAATAAGCGACTGTGCTTGTTGTTTCATTAAATATCAGCATATAAATAAAATAAAAACTAAAAAATAAATATGAAAAGCACAATGAAATAAATAACTTTTTCTAGCGAAATGGCCTCGAAACTTGTTGCAAACTGTAAGCTACGACCATTAGCTACTTTATGAAGGGGAGCGTAAGAGGGCTCGAAGCTTGAATTTGTTGTTAAACATTTAGTTACTGTTATGGCTGCCTGAAGGTCTCTTGAGCATTGCGCAGAATATTAAATTGTCTGCCAATTGCCGGCGAAATTCTTGTGAATCGTCGTCAATTGCATCAAGGAGTCTCGCATATTAACATATCAAACGAGCGGCAGTTAGCCAAAAAAATTGCAGCATTTTTAGTCGCTAGCAAAAGTGCGCCAAATTGAAAGGTGCAAAAAATGTGGTGAGCACAACAATAAAAACTGCAACGCACACACACACACACATATCGACAGACGGACAGACAGACAGAATTGTCAGCACAAAAGAAAGCCACTTAAATGCAGATTACAATAAAGGAAGCATTTTGGAGCTGACGGCAAACGAGTTTTGGCTTTGAGCTAACGTCTTTCCCTAGCATTGGCTTTCTTTCTTTTTATTGGCCATTGTCTTTTGGCTTTTTGGCAAGAGCGTACGGCATATCAAATTGTCAGCCACTCTCATTTTAGCACCTTAAATAGCCATGTGGCTAGCAAAGAACAAAAAAACGTTTCAAACTTATTCTCAAATGCTTGTCAAACCCCATTACCAGCAGCAGTTGCCACAAATATTTCGATAACATCTCTCTTTATTCACTAAAACTTTAAAAATATATTGTTTAAGCTAATCAGTAAATGCTTAAAGAGCACGCCACACGGCGTATGCGTAACTTGACGGATGACTTACTGATAGCCAAATTTCTGGCTAGGACAAACGCATAGCATGTTGTTGTGCTCCATTTTATGGTACTCAAAACACGCTGTAGCCGCATTTCAACTGCAGAAGCGAATGTCAAAAACGAGTTTTAATTAAGACATTTGCTGGGCCAGAGAATCCCAACATATTAATTTTCAACTGCCGTAAACAAAACTGGCAAATGAAGATGTGCTGCTGGATGTCCGTCCATTCGAAAGCAAAAACAACAACAACTGAATAAAACAATGTGCAAAATGGTGAAAATCAGATTGAAAACCAAATAAATGTCTCTACAAAATTGCAGACACTGACGAATGCCAAGACAGGCCATTGAAATATGATTGTACATTGAAAAAACTAAACATTTGGTATTACCTTAAAGTTTTACCAACCACATTTATGTGCATTGTGTCTTTTTACTTGTGGAAAAGGTAATCCAAATATTTGCAGCATATGTTTGGGCTGCAAGCATAAAAAGACACAGAAGCCAACTGAGCTCATAGCATTCAGCTTTTGTTAGTCAGAGGCAACAATGATGCCATATGTTAATGTGGAAAAAAAAACTATTTAACTGCTTGTGCTTCTGCTTATTTCAACTCTTTTTGTAATCCCTTAATTCACATATTAGTTTTGGGTGTTTTATCACAGCGCTCTTGTGGATTGTTGGTAATTAGAAATAAAATCTGTGCGCATTTGTCAGCACACACACACAGGCTTAACAAATTGCAGAGATTTATAGAGAGATAAAGCCGGGCCAGCTATCAGCCGGCGAACGTTAAGAGCTAGATAAACCCGACCAACCTCTTTGTATTTTAAATATATATGACTGTATGATATGAAATATTTGTATGCACTAACTGATAAGAATGTCAGCGTTGATTTTTTAGTTTGTCGCTAAATTGAATGTTTAAATATGCCTTCCAGCTACCGGTTTATTTCTCCCCAGCAAATATAAGCGGTTTTTTGTGTTGGCCCAACGAAAGCGAGAGTGTTGAGACAAGTCAATGACTTGGCACATATTGGTTGTGGTTTAGAGACCGCAGTGGGTTTTTATTTTTTTTACATCATTTCTGTTGTTTTTGCTGTAATTTGAAGATTTATTTATTTATTTCCTTACCATATACACCTACAAACACTTGATATTTGTATAGATTTGAACCTCATACTTAAAGCCAAAAATCACAAACTTGTGCTAATTGTTTGTGGTAACAAGTTTGCAACAAGATGTTTCATGCTAATTTTATTAAATTTCAAAATCATCAAATACAAATATTATTATGATTCTAAAGTTCACATAGATATAGTGTATATATATGTACATATGTATTATATGTGACTGTTTAACAGATGTTTGTCTGTTAGATACTTTGACGCAGTTTTGAAGCGAAGCTAAAAACGTATCACAGCAAGAAGGTCATTAAACAATAAGAGCGAAAGTGAAATAAGTAAATTACTTTATTATCATATTGATAACAATTAAATTGCATTTCAGTTGGTTTTTGAAGTGTTTCTATAAATGTTAGAGGAACGATTTGCACGTAAACACTTCTTTAACTTTCTCAAAATAAATAAATAAACATAAACATTATTAATGCTTATTCCAACGAAAACAGTTCATTCACGTGTCTAAACGACGCCAATAATAACTTACCCGTTCAGAAATTCACTTAAATACCCTAATAATAACACAGTAGATAAGAGGAAAAAAATAATTTACCTGACTGACAAATATGTTTGTCTCCACAACATTTAATTGAAATCTATTTAACAATAAATCAATTTACACTTAAAAATAGTAACCTTGACTTTCAAGAGTTTAACTTCCGAGATAAGCTAACTACAAAAAAATATCTTTGGGTAAACAGAAGAAAACAAAAATATATAAGATAAATATCTAACATCGTCCCGCTCCTGTTGAACAGTGTAGACAAGTGTAGCTGGCAAAGTGATAGTTATGCTGGATACTTGTATATTTCCACTGGTCTTCAGAGCTGGAAGCTGTCGGCGCCAAACTTGTTTTGTGCACACATGTTCCTAGAATACTTGTAGAGTGTGTTGAAATATACATACATATGCATATTTAAGCAAATGTTATGTGCTGATTAAACGCTCTACAGATATTGTAAAAGAATTTTCTAAACAGTAATCACTCGCATCATAGAATCATTGGGAAGTTATAATAACCCAACCTGATGTTATCAATAAATGTACGACAAAATTTCACTGTTAATTGTTTGTATTTCGCTGTCTTTAAAATCTTTAATATAATTCTGCATCTAATTGGATTCGTATTTCTTGGAAAAATAAAAAAAAAAAATTTCCATGGACGAAAAAAAATATTTCCATGAGAATATTGTGATTGTTTTCGACACACAATAATTGCTAAATCAGGCAAACAAACTAAGATGCATACAAATGGCAAAGAAAACGCACAGAACGTAAACACAAACCGCACATTTAATACTCTACCCAAACATGATCATTAAGATAATTACCTTTAATACCAATAATTATATTTTGGCTAAATGATTTGAGAGATTTTTCAAACATACAAGTTAACAAATTCATTCATTGAAATTCTTTTCTCAGTTTGTTTTATACTAATAAGATACAATCAGTATTTAGTTAATTATATTACTTTCCGGCACATGATTATCTCTGATGATGACAATTATATTTTATTCATGACTACAAATAAACGAAATAGTTTACAAATTATAAACATCAATACGAGACATGATTTTATTACTTTTATCAAATGTTACAAACTTGATGACATTCCATCGGACCCTATGTTAATGCATAAACATAAGAGCTAAGCAAAGGAAACCAATGACAGTCACTGATCACTGCAATACAGAAATGAAAGCCACCCTGTCGATAAGGCGACAAAGGCGTTGATCGGACAACAGAGAGGGAGAGAGTTGCTCACACAAACAAAGATAGAGAGAGAGAGAGAGACAGAGTACACAGAGAGAAAATGTGACAAAGTAGTTGCAATAAAACTTAAATATGCACATTTTAACATATGTACACAAAATTAGTACGGCTTATCGCTAGATTTTTTCGTACTGTGCACACTCCGAAAAACTTTCTGAGAGAATGATAGGGAAAGAGCGTGCTTATGTTGCATGCTGTATATAAATACGTGTGCGTTGAGCAGCAGTCGCTTTAGTCAACGAGTCGGAAGGCAAAGGAGATCATCAAACCAAGATCGAAAACAGACGATAGCAGACAAAAATAGCTAACCAGAAGAAAACACGTCCATCTAGCTACAACATATACACACTCGTACACCTAAACATATGTATACATATATGTATCTGCAGACATTGTGCAAAACATAGAAAACGATAATATTGAGTGTGTTTGTGTTTTGTTTGTTTTTTATTGTGAGCGTGTGACGCTGTGCGTGGTGATTTGTATTTTTGTAGATTCTTCTTTGATTTACGCAAATTGTCAAACGAAAGCAAATTTCATGTCTTGCCAACAATTTCAGAGCGTTCTGGCCAACTTAGTAAACAGCTGTCGTACCGTTCGACTAGCGGCAATGTCAGCACTTTAACAAGAACCTAAATTAATATTTATCTATATATATATATATATCTAACCAAAACAAAATCATATTTTCGCGCTGCACAAGTGTCGACCTCAATTCAAGAACTGTCTACAAGTAATAAGTTTGTAAAAGTTTTGTATCATCAACTGCATGGGTAAAGTAATGATAGAAAACCCTTTGCCGCCGCCCAACTGCAAGTATCAAAAGAAACAATTAAAGTTGAAAAAGAACGAAATATATTTTATGTTTAATAATCTGTGCAAGAGAAAACAATTAACGGATTACAAATTATTGACGCTTAACTTTAAATCGGAAAGTGAGTAAAAGTTCAACAGTGTTCGAAAAGTGTTTGTCAACAGTCGAAAAGAAAAAGCACAGATAAGACATAAAGTATATATATAATATTACATAAAAGCTATAAATATTCAAAAATCACACTTGATATATTGCAAATTATAGGTAAGTACTGAGGGATGGAAAAAACATTATTATTAATATATGCATATATGTAAATGCTTTGGAATCGTGCTAAGATTCTATTTTCTTCAAATATTGGGGTTTTTTTTTCAATCATTAATATGTGCATATATGTAACATCCTGTCGACACACACACACACACACACACAAAGTTCTCAGCCGTAAACAATAATTACAACGATGCTCACAGCTCTTATATGATCATCTTAATAACAATAAGAATAACAAATTGAAATCATTAAATCAAATACGTGTGAAACTGTATTGTTGCTAATATGACCAATATGCTAATGAACACTTGAGAGCGAAACCTTAACCTTTCATCAAATTGTTAGCTTTATTACAACTGAAATTCAAAAAAATATCAACAAAAATATCATTTCCTACTGTATCTAACTGCCAATTAGTATCAGCGATTAACTGATTAAGTGATTAACATAAAGTTTGATTATTTGTCGTGCATAAATTATATCAATCGAATTATTGACCTAGTCTAGCCGAGCGTGTTTATTCGATTCGCATTTCTATAGTTTGGTATAGCTTAGATGTCATGATAAGCACAAGTTGCCTGACCTGCGGCTTAGTTGAATTGATGATATTAAAGTGTCGTAGCCATAATTGGAAATAAGAATGGGCGATCGTCACTTAAGAAATTACATTTTTATATCTGAATACCCACTGAATTCAAATCGTCAACAACTTATTTCTATGAGAAATCATCAGATCTTTAACAAATTTATTCCTTCACTTGCTGTAAATGCATTTACAGAGTATCTTTCAATCGACTACTGTACTGATTCGTGCCAATATATTTGTTATAATAGACTCTTGTGTATTAATAAAATTCTATAGCTATCGCTGATAAGTCTTTAAGGTTGACGCCAACATAAAAGAGCGTCGGATATGGGCAACACAGTAGCTTATATATCACATATATTTATATATAAAAATGTATTATTTTTAGTATATTGTCAACTTATTGTGCAAATAAAGATCAAATTCTATGCTAAATGATTATTAATCTAACAAATGGTATCATTTAAAAGCTAATCACACTTTATTATACACATTATAATGGGCCACGCTCCCATAACAATCAATTGTTGTGTTCTGTTAACACGGATTGGGATTTCAGTTTCATGTTCAATTGCAGTTTGAGATTCAGATTCAGATTCGTTTTCAGTTTCGGTTTCATGTTGCCATCGCTTACATAGAAAACAAAGGCAGTGTCTGATAAGAAAAGTGATTTAATTTCAATTTCATTTTTGCATACAAATATTGTATAAGTACATTTGGCTAAGGGAAAAGTGTTTCAACCTCGTCTCAATTGAATGACGATTCGTGCATGCAGCTCAATTAATAACAGATCACAATGCTTCTGCTTGCTATTTTTGTATCTTTCTTGGACGTGCCGAGTTAAACATTCCGTAACCCAATTGAGTTCAATGTTTTGAGTTGAAACATTTTGTTTTTATTTATGCATGTGTGCCGGTGTGTGTGTGTGTGCGCGCGTTGTCGCTTTAGACTAGATCTTTGCACAGTATTAAGTATTGTATTTATCTTCTGTCTAGTAGTAGTTCGACTTGAAAGCTCAACATGGTTGGAGTTACTGCCGATAGAGGGCAAGCCGCTCAGCTCTCCTCAGCAAAGAATCCAATGATTAAGTATATGCTTAAGCAGCGCGAAAACCATGCCAGAGATCAGGATGCCGACTATTCGCATGTTTTCCGCCGCAAGACGCGCTTTGAGATGTTTCGTCTGTCTGCCATTGCGATGGCCATTGAGTTTGCCTATGCGGCAGAGACAAGCTTTGTATCGCCCATATTGCTACAGATTGGCATTGATCACAAGCATATGACCATGGCCTGGGGCTTGTCGCCGCTAATTGGTTTCTTTGTCTCACCACTGCTAGGCAGCATAAGTGATCGCTGCAAATTGCGCTGGGGTCGAAGACGTCCGATTATCTCATTGCTTTCGCTGGGCATCCTGTGTGGCCTGATCCTGGTGCCGTACGGCAAGGAGCTGGGCATCTGGCTGGGCGATGTGGGTTACAATTATACCTCCAGCCACATATCCAGCTATGCAAATGAGAGTTCGGTTGCAGCTCTGCTGTCCGCTGAATCGGAACAAGGACCATCGCCTGCTAATTTCAAGTTCGCAGTCATTTTGACCATACTTGGCATGGTGTTATTGGATTTCGATGCAGATACTTGTCAAACCCCGGCACGTACTTATCTGCTGGACATGTGTGTGCCCGAGGAGCAGCCCAAGGCCCTTACTATGTTTACTCTCTTTGCTGGCTTTGGTGGAACTATTGGATATGCCATTGGCGGCATCGACTGGGAGACAACGCATATTGGCACATTTCTAGGTGGCAATATACCCACTGTTTTTAGCCTGGTAACAATTATATTTGTCTTTGGCTATCTGATAACAGTGACTACGTTTCGCGAGATTCCCCTATCACTCATAGAGAGCGATGAGCTTATGCGTCCTCTGTCTGAGGCGGCCATCAAAAAGGAGCTGAAGAAGAACAATAATGCCGTCTACTATATACAGGAGACCACAACTCTTGAGCTGCAAATGGCCAATGATCTGAAAGCAGTTGACCCAGCTGTCAATGGCTATCAGAGCAGCTATGTAGGCAAGCTAAGGGCCCTGGATGTGGAGACTCAATCGGAAGATATGGCACCTGTTTCACTGCGTAGCTATCTGAAGAGCATCTTCGTTATGCCATATTCGATGCGCATGCTGGCACTTACAAATCTCTTCTGTTGGATGGGTCATGTCACCTACTGCCTTTACTTCACTGACTTTGTGGGCGAGGCTGTCTTTCATGGTGATCCCACGGCGCCACCAAACTCTGCAGAGTTGCAATTGTATGAGGAAGGTGTGCGTTTCGGTTGCTGGGGCATGTCTATTTATGCCTTCTCCTGCTCTGTGTACTCGCTTACGGTGACCAAGCTGATGAAGTGGTTCGGGTAAGCTATAAACCATATATATTATTGGTCAACTTCAAACGATCTTTGCCAACTTGTATAGAACAAAGGCAGTTTATATCAGTGGCATGATATACTATGGCGTTGGCATGCTAATACTCGGAATTTGGCCAACCAAGTGGGGTGTGCTTGTGTTTAGCACATCGGCGGGTATACTCTATGGCACACTCTTCACCATGCCCTTCATTCTGGTAGCCAATTATCATGCCAAGAACTGTGTATGTATAAGTTATTTAAGCTTTTCATTCATTCATTCATTAAACACACATTTTTCTTTGCAGTTTCGTGTGCACAATGGAGAGACTGTACCTCTGAAACAGGCTCGTGGCTTGGGCACCGATGTGGCGATTATATCTAGCATGGTCTTTATTGCCCAATTGATTGTTTCGCTGAGTGTTGGTCCACTTGTCGCCTGGATGGAAACCACATGTGCCATATTGTATGCCTCGACATTTTTGTCCTTTGCGGCGGCCATTGCTGCCATGTTTGTGCTTTACGTCTAGGCAGGATATTACAATCCGCATACATATATATAGCGTGTATAAACTATTTTATCTGCTGCTTCATCTTTTATACATGTGAGATTTGTTAAAAGTGTAGCAAAAGTTGTTGCCTACCTTTAGGCATTGTTTTTAAACTTGAGCACATTTAACAGCATACTTTCAGCCGCAGTTAAAATGTTGAATTTAACTATATTTTAGTTCCAATAATGTCTATTAAATATATTCTAAAATAATAAGAATAAGAAAAATAATGCAAACTGGCATGAAATATTGTATATTCACTTATCTTAAGACATTTTATTTCAAGAGCATAGCTGTTGCCATAGAACGGATATTAATTTTTATGCTCGTGCATGGCATTTGAATATAATTTGTAATTTCCTCAACTGCATCCCTGATACCCTTTGGGTTGAAAACGATAACACCGAGAGTTTTGGGTTGAATTGCAACAGATTGTTCAATTTTAATATATATATATATGTTATGTTATAGATATGAAGTAAAGCATATACAACCTGTATAGCGATAAGTATCTTCAATTACACAGGGCATCTGCATAACCAACACTTTTAGCTTGTTCAGCAATTGCAGTCAATTTCCTTTAAAGAAAAGTCAGCATATACCATACACCTTGCTGCCCGCACCACTTGGCAGTCCTGTAACAGAGACGTATTTCCGCAGTCGCTTAGCAATTGTCTGCACAAGATGTTAAGCTTAAACCTGTAATTATAGTTCTTTGTTTAACCAAGTAGGAAAAAAAAAACACAGCCATAATAAGTGATATAAATCTTGATAGTAAGCTTATCTTGACTGAACGATTAATATCGAAATTGATGCACAAAGAGTTGTGCACTTAAAATGAGAAAATGCACTTGAAGTGCACAGTGCTGCAAAGTGACATAAAATCAAGTTACAAACTGTGCTGGCAACACTCAACAAACTTTAGACGATAAAACGCGTCTTCGGCAAAAGCCATTCACGTACAATGCGCTGTATGCGTAATGTGAGTGAGTTTTGTAGCTTGCAAATTGACACGCAAAGGCAACTGAAATAAATTGAGTCTATCAGTGGTAACACATCGAAAGGCAAAATATAATCATTCATCATCATAAGAGGCAGCCATATATATGCTTAGGGTGTTCGTCGTACAAAGCTAAGGGAACCCTAAAATATTTGCATTTATCTTAAGCCCATTCGAAATCTGTGAAAGAAAGTAACACACAACGAAACAAAATTCGCATGTGTGTGTGTGTTTGCCAAAAGCCAATAAGCAAAAGTCGTTGGCAAAGGTAAATTCACAACACAAAACAGCGTAAAAGACAGAGAGAGGGAGAGAGAGAGAGAGAAAAACATGTGCAACAAACGTATATCCCAGAAATAATCCCAACCCAATCGACAGGCGACAAAATCCTTGACGAGCAGCGACATCCATAAGTCGAATACTTCACTTCACTCCACTCTACCAAGCGCTCCCATCAAATCCCAAGGCAAGCAGATTTGAGTGCAGCTTCCTGCGAGTTGCTTCGCCTCTTGTCAAAATCAAAGTATGCATTAGTATTGTTTACCTGCCCGTCAGGTTTGGGAATGGTTGGCTACAAAGAGTATGTGTATGGCAATAACAATAAAGCAATAAGAGCAACTGACAATTGTGCAGGATATTACAAGACACTGGCTTTTACGCTTAACTGTTGCTGCTCTTGCCATCTTTGTCTCAATCCCATTACCGGCTTTATACGACTATTGACATTGCAGCAGCAGGAACAGCAGCAAGCAGTAAGAAAACTTTATATGTGTAGTAAGTGTAGGGTCATAAAATGGTTGCCAAAATCATTTTGGATACTTGACATACTATTTGTTTTTGAGCTTCAAATTGATAGTTAAACTTGAAGTAAGAATGTAATTTAAGCACACGCGTTGTTTGTATTAAAGGGAAACTAGTTAAAGAAAATTCATACCAGTTTATGGGTTGAGCTCGAGCAGTCAGTTCACAAACTTGACACCTCTCAGTCAGTCCTAATTTATATGCAAATTGTTTTGGTATAATTTTTCACCAACTACGCTTAACTTTTAACTCTTTTAACTCCGTTTTTTTCCGTCTTATTTGTATTATATTTTTTTATTTTCTGTTACTGCCGCAAGCATGCGTCATTTAATAAACACCCCACAAAGCAGCAGTGGATGCGAAATGTAACCGAAATAGCGCGGTACCAAGTTGTGTTTATTTTTAGTTTTTTTGTTTTTATATTTTTAAACCCTTTTGCAACCCTTGCAACAGCAGTAGCAGTAGCAGAATTGAAGTCATGTCAAACAGAGGGCGACATGTTCAAAATAGGGAAATAATATGCAAATGCAATTATAAGCAACTCCCAGCGATAAAGTATATGAATATATGAGAAACACATCAGACTTAAAACGATAACAAGCGAAGCTAGAATTGTGAATTGCCGTAATCTAGTTGTAAAACTATTAATTCGACGACGATGCTTTAAGAGTATTCAATATTCGAATACACCGTTGTCAATATATTTATCATCTTTCTTTTTGAGTTAACTCAATTTTCATAGCATTAAATAAACGCCACCGTCTACCTCGAGGTAATACTCGAATTTAAACGCTATATATCCATAAAAATGGCACCTATGCCAGCCAACACAAGAGAAATACTTGGAGATAAACATTGCCCGGCCGAGGCTAATCAGAGAAACTTATATGTGCCATAAATTAGAAGGCGACAGAACGACATCCGTTCAACATTTCCCTCTGCCTCTCTGCTGCTGCTGGCCGTGTGATGTGCAAGCTTGTGTGTGTCCGGACATGGCTGATGGGCTGGTGGTGTTGGTGGTTTCGGTGGGTCGTTGGTTTGGCTGGCTGTCCATGGCATGGCTCTGCTAGTCTGGGCTGATGCATGAAATGTAATAAATTTCGTTATCTATGCATTATTTATGCCGTAATTTGGTATTTTAGCCCAAAAACAGAAAAATTAAAAGCGTCGAGTCTGGGCATTCGTGCCAGAGAAGCCAGCCTTCAGCCTTTAGCAAGAATGGCGTTGGTATATATTTTTCTTTCTACTTTGCTCTTCGTCTGCCTAGTTTTACGCTTACAGCATTTCGTTTCGTAAGATGTGTGCCAGAAATTGTTAATATTTAGAAACCTGTACAGCAATAAAAAATATTGTAATCAATTCATAAACTAACTAATAATTAAATAATAAGATATTCCCTTCAAAAGAAACGTAAAAACTCGTAAAAATTTTGCAAAACTTATTAATTTATTTAAAAATTTAGTACCACATCTTAGGCTTGAGGGGCAACAAGTATGGAATTCGTTCTCATCTGCAATATAGTTGACGGTGTAGGACTGACCATCTTTGTCAGTGTATCTGAATGATCCCTTAACGGTAATAGCCTCATCGTCAGTTCCTGCGTTTCGCAGTTGTGCTGACTCCGATTGAGCGGTACCATTTGATGTCTCAAACCTGTAGCAAAACAGAAAAGAACAAAAGTAAAGTTTTTTGTTTGTCACACTCTCCCTTTTTAACAATGATTACTAACGAGAAGCCGTAGCCATCAATGCCTATGTTTTCGCTTTTTTCTAGAGTCTGCGTTAATGCAATGACGTCTGTCAGCCAATGCGAAGGCGAAGAGGGCATCGAAAACGATCAGGAAATTCATGACAATGCATTCAACAGCAGATCCGTCTTGTATTTCTATAAGAATTGATATTCGACTAAAACTAGTTTACAAACGTCTAATGTGGGAGCTAATGATATATGAAAAAAAACACGTTATAGTAAAGTTTTATGTAAGCGTTGTTTAAAGACGTCAAGGCCAGAGCCGCAGACAAATAGATTCAAATTTGGTATACTATTTACATAATTTTGTATATTTTATTGTTATAAAAAACTAATTGGTTTTGGTAGCGAGCTTTAATTTCCCTGACTTTGTTAATGTGATAACGCATGTGAGTGCTTAGCAGATCTTGTCAAAAGCATTGTATTTATGTTTCTTAGAGCTAAGTTCCAACTTAGTTGAAAGAACATTTAACTATCCAAAACAGAATAACTGAATCAATGCGGTAACAAAATTTGAAATTAAATTGCTCCATTTACATAAATTTGAAAGATTCAGCGTCTAAACTGGCGGAAAAGTTTTAATTAAATTCAAATTATATTCTCTTTTGCATTTTGCAAGCTAATTAGCAGCTATGGGAAGTTCTTAAAACATGTTTATCCATTATCGCTAAACTTACAGCTTACATTTCACTCTGCCTGCCCGGTTTTAGTTAAGCATATGCGATCGAATACACTATCGCTTTCAGCGATACATAAATATGCAAACGCACAAATAGTTGATGGAGAAGACGCGTCTATTCTGCCGGTTAGCAACCAGCGCACACACGCTGCCCGATCTTGACCAGATTCAAGACCAAGCCGAAGCCCAAACTCAAATATGAGACCGGCCCAGGTCATGGCTTTGCCTTTAGCTGCTTGACTTGTCTGCGGCATCTTCGTTTTTCAAGTTTGTCTTGCTTCGTTTCGTTTTCATCGATTTAATAGAAATTTGGCACCAGCTGGAAATTTAGTTCAAACATTGGCTTAAATATAATTAACATGGCATTAAAAATCTGTTTATTTTGCTTTGTTCTATTTATTAATGCTTTGAAATGGTAAAATGCATAACCAAAAGAAACTGTTAAAAAATATATAAAAAATTTGTGGGAAGATATTGGAATTATATATATATATTTTTTTTTTTTTTTTTTAACATAAAGAACACTAACAAAGTGGACTGCAATGTTTGAGCTAAGAAAGCACAACAGCAGAAAATGATACTCAAACTTAACTCATATTTGAACTCTAATCTTGAACTCTAATCTTTGAACACTTAAAGTTAAGTTGACAACTTAACAACAAGATCTAAAGTCAAGACCGATCTGAAAATCTTGTTATTAGAAGATCCCCCATAAGCAAGTTAAACGGATGCCCGCTTAAAGGTTTGAATGGAAACTCATGTAGTTAGGAAATCATTGAATTTATTACAAAACTTAACATCTTAGGCTTCGGGGACTGTAGGCAAATGAGCACCCTGGGGCTGGAAACCATTCTCATCGGCAATATAGTTTACGGTGTAGGTCTGACCATCATCGGCAACGAATGAGTATGAGCCTTTGACAGAGTTACCAACATCATCGGGGCCCAACTGCTTGGCCTCTCCCTGCGCTTGTTCCGAAATTCCGTTTGATGTCTCGTAACTGTAGTAGGATCAGAGTAATAGATAAGATAGTTGTACATTTCTCTTTATGATGATTACTTACTTGTATTTGTACTCGCCATTTCCTTCGATTTCGAATTCACTACGCAGAAGGCTCGCATCACCATCGGTGGCAGCAGCCAATGCGACGGCGAAGAGGGCAACGAAAACGATAAGGAACTTCATGTTGAGATGTTGTGTAGCGCTTTTGAGATGTCAAATGTAACTATACTTGCTGAAGCAGCAGCGATGTGTATTTATACCAAAACTTAATGCGTTTAATTTAAATCAAATTGTCGGCGTTTTCAAGGTCAACGCTGCTGATAAACCATGCGGCCTATTCATAAAAATCACACAATAACTAGTTTGATGCTTATGGTAACAAGAAGCGAACTCAATGCATCTGTATTAGTATAGTAAAACTAGTATTTATATCAAGCTATAGCCTTAAGTTTTAATGTGGTCCAGCAGCTTTTGTGTAGCGTGTTTGTTTTGGAATTATAATACAGCTCTTAATCTGCTTAATGTCAGCCTTCAAAAATAAACATATTCCGTCTTTTTTATATAGATCATCTTGATAAATAATCATAAGGTGAATAAACATAGATGTTATTTTATTATACGTGCATTTTGAGAGCAGAGGGATAACAAAATGTTTAGCTTGTTGCACTTGAAATAACGCTCTTAAGATATATTTTATTCAGTTCGTCGTAGTCCGAGTATTTTTTTTTTTAAATGCGTTTTACCCACTTTGTCATAGTTCGTAAATTTGAAATGTCAGTGCGACTATCAACTGTCGACTAACGCACAACCTTGTGGCTTTCATCTGACATCCTACACACCAACACACACACACACACAATCCAGACAGATACGTGCAAGTGAGCTGTCTGCCAGTTGCAGTTAACTTTGAAATCTTTATATATATATTCACATATATAAATATATAGTAAATAATACTTCGAGGGTATTTAAGCCCCAAATGGGAGTTCTTTGCTTTCTTAAGTTTTATCTAACATTAGTGTTTATAGCAGCTTTAAGCTGTGGTATGGCATTCAATTTGTCGTGTGGCACAACCTTTTCTCACCTTGCAACTAAAACCGACAGCACGCCATAAGAAATAAATTATTTCTTATCAAACCGAGCAAACTGGCCACAGAAAAGTTTCTTTTATTTTTTTTTTTATTTTACTTTACTTTCTTGTTTTTTGTCGGTATTCACAG
This sequence comes from Scaptomyza caliginosa, assembly GCA_035044725.1. NCBI lineage: Eukaryota > Metazoa > Arthropoda > Insecta > Diptera > Drosophilidae > Scaptomyza > Scaptomyza caliginosa. The sequence continues at coordinate 330,525 of JAWNNR010000315.1, forward strand.
ACAGACAAAACTGCAACGATTTCTATCTGCAATTTCTTTTTTTGTCACTCGATAATTTGTTGAAGTCTAGCGTCCAGCCCGTAAATTGTCTTTGGCAGATCCAACAATCTGTCTGGACCTTTTTCGCAACGATTCCTTGCAAGCTGAGTCGAGTCGATGTCGAGTTGATGTCGCCTTGGGCCAGTTCCTCGACTCCACTGTGCCAAAACTTTAGCCCAAGACGCGCTGGGCGCGACAGCCAAATCAACAAGCAATTGTTGCTGGTAAAACACGTTGCCCCTGCACCCCTTTGCACCACCTTATCCCTGCTCTGTTGGCTGTGTCGATAAAGATTACAGCGCAGCAGGGACGGAAAAAGTTTTTAATTTTATAAAAACAAACGGCAAGCATTTGAACTTCAACCCAGACTAGCATCCGGGCGAACACAAGAAAAGGGATGAGATTTAGTTAAGTAAAAAGAAAAAGGTGGAATCAAAATTATGTTTGATGAACATAGTTATTGTACGGATTATTGTGTATCCGAGTCAAAGGTACTGATTATTATGAAAGAATGTTGAAAAGAATAATTTAAAGGCTAGAAGAAATAGTAACGAATGACCCAAAAGCCTTAAAGATTGCCAAGTGTTATATGTATAACACTGTTACATGATTACATAACTGTTGTTTTACTGTTATCTGACTTGGCTTGGTTTAGAAAATGGCTTTTTCGCAAAACTTTTCCAAAGGTGCCAAACTTTTACATAAGCTTCTTTGTTGGACATGGTAACTGTACCAAATCAGGGAAACTTTGGCTCATCTAAAAAGCTTACAAAAGCTGCTAAGGAGTAAGGGATATTTTTAGCAGGTTAAAAAAGCTTAAAAATATCCCTTTTCAAAGCAAGTGCTTTACGAATATGGTGAGTGAGAAATGCATTGGAGACCTGGTTGGGGTTTTAGCCACTAATTGAAATTCTTTATTTATCAAGTTGCCATCGATGCCTGTCTATCTGACAGTCGCTGTCTGTTTATAGAACAACAACAAGAACAACTCCCACGACTATCTGTAACAACAGTTCGCTAACAGAACCTGCCCCCGCATCTGGTTGCTCTGAATCAGTTTTCATTAATTCGCTGCTGGCTGCTGCTGGCTTTTTGTTTTTCAGCCTAAGGAACTGTAAGAGCGGATTGCAATGCTATTTCCTCTCGGCATATGAAGCGCCACGAAACAAAAGAAAAATTGTAATGAAATTCGAAACTGCAACAGCAAAAGCAACAAATAAACTGCGAATACGTTGGGCCTAGCTGGCACCCGCTTAGAAAATATCATCTAAAATGTAAGGCAACGACAGAGAGAACTGCAAAAACAAAAAAAAAACTACCATCAGCAGGTCGAAAGCTTTAATTGCAACCTTGATTTTGTCAAACACAAACACAGTATTCGAGATACTGAACGAGTGTTTGGCATAATCGAGAGGTTTTACTCTCTAGTATGTTCCACTCACAAATGTGACAGAAATATCATCAAAAATGCGAGAATCGTTTGTGCTTGTGTGAGCTTTACTATCATTATAAAAATCAAATATTTTCAATGCAAATGCATGAGAAACTTGAGTAACGTAAACGGCATTAAATGAAAAATGGCGTTTGCTCTCAGCTGGGTGATAGGTGATTGTGTGTGTGTGTGTGTGTTAGTGTGTGTGCCTACTGTCAACCTTTGTCAGTTGATTTGCTTGTGAAATGCTAATCCTATAAGAGCGACTTTGTCTCATTTGCGTCGTTTAATCAGTGAAAATCACAAACTGTAGACACCAACCGGAAACTCTTTCGTGTGTGTGTGTATTGTTGTTGTGTATGCCACTATTGCAAAATTCCATTTCCGTAACTAGACAGAGAGAGTTTGTGTGCTTGTCAAAAGTTACAATCCATTCCACCAAACCCTGTCACACTCGCCATATCAATGACCGCATGATAACCCCAGCCGAAAAAGTATAGCAATAAGTTTTGAAATATCATTTAGAGCTCTTTAACAACATGCTTTTCGAATATCGAGATCCGTTTGACTGAAACATATTCACACATGCGCAGATTTTAACACCTGCCTTGATGTGAACGGCGCTAACTACCTTAAACATTTTGGGCATGACAATAATAACGACAACCACATTATTATTTTCGTTCGCGGCTGCAAATAGCCAATTACTGCAGGAAACCATTAGTAGCGCTATCCGTGTCGTCAATCTAAGTACTTCCGGACAGGTTCGAGACGCCCAGGCAGTGGCAGTCGGCAATAGGCAGTGTGCTTTCTCTCTCTCGAAGAGCTGGCAAGGAAGGAATTTACACAAAATTATCTCTCATTTATTGGTAAATAGACAATAGACAGCCTGTGCTAATCAATGCCAAAGCTAAATAATTAAAAACACGTACAAATGACTTGATCGAAGAAACAATTAACTAACAGTTACCCTGTAGTCATGGCAACAGGCTCAAGGGTTATGTGAAAACTTTAACTTTGCCAAGTCTCAAATATAAAACAAAATTCTTGAACACCAAACCTGGCAACTATAACTTTATGAATAACTGATAATTAAAGCATTTAACTATATATGGTTAGGAACCTTAATGAATATACCAGCTTAGTACTTGAAAATCTACACAGGGTGCATAGAATATATAAAGTACAGTATATATACAAACTAATATCCACATCAGTGCTATATGTAGTGGTAGTGGTAATAGTGTGTAGTGTATGCATAACATGTAGCATACTTATGAGAGCAACAGCACAAGCAGCAGCAACAGCAACAGCAGACACGAGCTAATGGCTTTGAGGCTGACTCAGAGTCAGAGCCTCATCATTTGCTCGTTTTACACACACACATACATGTTTATGTGTGTATTTGAAATGTTGGGTTTGACGTTCAGGTGTGGCGTTCCCGGTTTGATAACTGTACACTCGGTAACTGGGTCCATTATATGGCGACACCCCTTTTTGGGCATACTAAACAGCAGCATTGGCAGCAGCAGCATCATTATTAACACTCCGACACCAGCAACATCTACAAGCCATACACCTTTGTTGTTGCTGTTGTTGTTGTTGTTGTGTGCGCGGCATAAATTAATAAAAATTTCATGTGCCAAATAATTACAATTAACATGAGTTCTTAATTAAGAGCCTGCTGCTGAGTTGCTACTGTTGTTGTTCTTGTTGTTGTTGCTGTCGTTCTTGTTGCTGTTAATAGGCTCGTTCATTTGCCATCGTCGGCGTCGTCGGCGTCGTCGTCGTCGTCGTTCCAGCTCTTCTGCTTCTGCTCCTGTTTTACCTTTAATGCAATACAACACACTCGGCTGCGTTCGGTGCGGTTCGTTAAGTCCCCTCGGCAAAAGACCTACTACCGCTCCTAAGCCTCGCCCTTCCCCGCCGTGTTTGTTTACTGCCTGGCAGAACCTGCCTGCTTAAATTTCTGCCTGCCAGCGATTTTCCATCTCTGTTTTACTTCTCCCAGTTTTTATTTTATTTTTTTTTTGTTCAATTGAAGTGTCGATATTTTATGTGTTGTTCGTTCGCTTAATTAAAAATGCCAAAGGTTAACGCATGAGACCCCACCGTCTGTGTCTGCCCCGCCACAGCCCTGCCCCAGCTTCGACTCGCGTTTATGAATTTAATTTATTTAAAGCACATAACTTTTGGAGCATTGGTTATGTTTTTTGTGGCTTTTGCGTTGGCTTTTTGTTGCAGTTTTAAGCCGCTTAGGGAGAAAGTTAAATCAAAAGCCAAAAAGTATTGCACAGTGGTGCCAAGTGTAAACAATTATGATTTAAATATAACTCTATTGAATTAATAAGCGATTGAAGATCAGCAACAAGCTGCTAGATTTGCCTACTTATCGATCCATTTGCCTTACTTTGGGCTTTGTCATTTTGTCACACAAGGCTGGAATATTATTTATGTTTACATTTTGTTGAATTGTTGAGAAACTTTGACACTGGTTTATTAATAGCTGCTGGACGTTGAGTTATGCAGCTTGTGCGTTTTGCATGCCAAACTATTTTGGATTATAGCCATGTTGTTGGGGTTGGCGCAGGTTAGCTCGCCGCTGCTGTTGTTCATGTTTGCAGTTAGCCAAAATAAGTTTTGTTAACTGTGTGCCACAGTTCGTGCAGCGTTATGATGCCGGAACTTACTGTACTTCATTGTTCAGGGCTGTTGCAAAACCAAAGTGCTATTTTGTGGGTGTGAGTAGGGGATAGCTGGGATTACTTATTGTTTGATGTGCTTTGAAAAACTTATTACTAAAAGGGGTATTATACAAGTAATGTCGATCCAAAGTGTCGTCCAGAGTGTGTGGAGTGTGTATGCATATAATGGAATTGCATTAAGCAGAAACTCTATATCTGAGCAAAGTACGAAAAGGTTTAACTTACTACTTACTTAAGCTGATTAAAGTCAATCTTAAACAGTGTTATACAAACTGCATTGCTTAGAAAAATCTCTCTCTCTCTCTCTCTATCTCTATGTATATATAGTGTATGTATGTGTGTGCATGAGTTAGTCATAAAACTGTCCAATGCTCGGACACTGATGATGATGAAAGATCAGACAAGCAACCACACCTCGAGAAGTGAAAGACAGGCGCAGCAGCACTACCAGCACCAGCAGCAGTAAGCAAATAAATGTGCCCAACTGGTGTGAGGATGTGAAGTGAGGCACAAAAAGCCAGTTGGCCAAAGGACTGGGGATGGGGACACGATGGGGCCAAGCCAATGTGACAGGACAGGCAGGCACAGAGAGTGAATGGCAGGCAAACACAGAAGAAAATGAATATGGGAAGTGAAGTAAACATAAAGCGCCACAGAGTGAGAAGGAGACACAAAGAGAAAGAGAGTGATTGTGTGTGTGTGTGTAGGGAGAAGGGAGATAGGGAAAGATCTAGCGACCGACTGACTGAATGCCTGACATAAATATGTAAACAAATGTCAAAATGACAGGCACAAACACATAGAGAGATATTTCAATGGATATATGGGCGTGTTGAGTAGTCGTATATTGTTGTTGCCTTTCTTGTTGCTGTTGTAATTCACATTTTGCGCTGCACACAATGTATGAAAAATGCATGACAAACGGGGCCCCCGAAAAATATGAGCAAAAACCTGTGTGTGCCATAAGAGCCAAAAAAAAAAACAGAAAAACAGAAAATAAAACTCGTAACTGTATATAAAAACGCGCAAATATTTCACACACACACACATACATACACATACGGCAAGGATATCTAACAGATGCGTGCGTTGGTTAAGCATGGTTAGTTGAGAGGAAGTGACTGTGGGTGGTTGATACGCAAGGTATGGATAGGATTCAATGCTCTCGTGTGTTTGCGCCAAGTAGCACAGGTTAGTCAGCCACAAATACACTTGCTGCTGCTGTGCTGCTTGCTTGATGGCAAGGTGAGGCTGTGGCTTTAATGACGTCATACGAGGTACAATACACACAAACACACGCAAGGCAAATACAACGCCGTGCAATGCCCGCAAAAGACCCGAACTCAAACAAATACAGAGAGGTAGAGAGAACATGGGAGAGAAAGTGAAACGCTCGCTTGCTCTGCAAATGCTCTGCAGCAAAGAGAGAGAGAGTGTGTGGGAGAGAGGTGCACAGACATATATTCTCCTCTTCCTCTCTCTACGCCGCTGTTTTGTTGATTTCTCTCGCAATCAAGCTCAAACCTGCACAACAAATATACAAAAGGCAACTGGCATTTGTATTGGATTCGTTTATTATGGGATAGTTTTTTATGATTTTTTACCTGATTTAAGCATTAATATGAATTTATAGCTGACAGCTCAACTGCATTTCTCTGTCTGTATATATATTAGTATTTTTATAGCTACTCTCATCATATTTAGATGAGAATACAATAGAGTATAAGTGGCTTGTGTGCTATTTATATCTGCGTAATTTTGTTTATTCCTATTTTGATGTATAGCCAAAATACTATGTACTGGCTTTCAATTAACACAAATTTCTTTTGCTATAAGGAATTCAAAAAATTACTTAACTTAAAAGCATTCGATAGATAGAAGATCTCTGTTTAAGTGTATTTTACGCACTTTATATTGTATCTGTGTGTCTCACGCAAATTTCAATTATTAGAAAGCTCAAAAAGATTTCAATCCAAGTACACCGAAAGTCAATCCCCACCCACTCACCTACAGCGTCCCTGCTCATATTGTCAATTAATTAACCAAATGATTGGGGCAAATGTGAATGCATTTTCGTGATTAGCTTCGACCGCAGAATACCGTTGCGTATATACATATAGAAAGTATCTTACAAAGAGCCGAGAAACCAAAACGGCGGGATACGCTTTGACAAAAAAATCCATTATGCTAATTTGTACAAGGTTGTTGCTGCTGTTGCTGTTATTATTATTATTGTTGGTTTTTCTTGTGGCAACAGCAGCTTCAAAGGCGCTCTGAACACACACACACTCACACACACAAATGCAAAAGTCTTGCGGTGTGTCTGCTACATATTACTAACCAACGTACACACAGTATACGTTATATACACATATATATGTGAATAAACATACACATACATATACGTATGCGTATTAAACGTAACGGGAAGACAGGCAGGCACACAAAAACAACAACAACAATAACAGTAAGAACAAAATGTAAGAAAAGGTCACGCACTAAGAGCTAAGCAGCATATAAAATATAATGCACACATGTGAACACACACACACTCACACATAGCTTCAACATAGTTTTAGGTAGCCGACTAACATATGACCTGTAAAAAAAATGGAAATATTTATTTATTTGCAACTAAAACTTAGTAAACACAGCAACAACAACAAATGATAGAAGTCGCCCTATAAAACACCCACAAGCAAACAAAACTCAGGCATTTGGTTGTTTGGGATAGGGGTGGGATGTATTAAGCTTTTGGCTTGAGAAGGTTATGCTGACAACAAACATATATACATATATATACACGCTTTTCTTTTCTGGTTGCAACAAAAATTAAGTTGAGTGCGTGGCGCTGGAAAATTTGTTTGATATCGCATAAGGTGTAAGAAAAATCACACACAGACAAAGAGAGATAACACAGAGAGCGAGTGGCAGAGCGTGGGAGACGCAGACATATAAGACGCAAATCTACAAAGCAAACAGAACGCACAAAATTTGTGGACAGGCATGAACACAAATGCGGGGTTGTGTGCGGCCTGAAACATTAAAGAGCACTACACAGAGCACGTCACAGAGAGAGACGGACTGTCTTACCAATACAGAGAGAGAAAGAGAGAGAGTGAGAGAAACGTGATGAACGAGAGCGAGCACGAGAGCAGCATCCAAGCAGCTGGTGAAACTCTCAGATTTTACGGGAAAATGCCCGGGCAAACGCTTGCGCTCTGGCAGCCAACAACAAATACAGCCGATTGCGATTGTTGTTGTTTTTGTAGTTGTTGCTGCCGCTCAAACAATAATAAGTGTTGCCATTCTTAGGCTACCGCTTTACCTGGGTCCTGGGCCTTCCCTACTACTACGACTTTATGCTGTCCAAAAACTCATGTAGCCTCAGCCGAAATTATGTATACGCCCCATTCGACACACTCACTCACACACACACACACATTGAAGGAACAGTAGCAGCAGCAGCCTTGCCCAGCCGAGTGAAAACTTATTTTCGGTGACAGGCGCTGGCCAATTTGCGCGCTTACAACACACACACAAACAAACAAAGCCGCCTACCAAAAAAAAAAAAAAAATAAAATAAAAATGCCAAAAATTTTAAAGGATGGTTTTGTCAGGTGGTAGGAGGAGGGAGGTAGGTTATGATGGAAGGGGTGAGTTGGTTGCAGCGTTTTTTGTCCCCTTGCCTTTAAAAATTCAAAATGGCAGGCAGCGAAAACTAGCAAAAAGTTCAACAATAAACAGGCGCCAATTTACACAGAGAGCACCTCAACACAATGTTTGTTTCTGTGTGTGTATGTGTGTGTGTGTGTTTGGAGGCACACTAATAATTTAGTAACAGCAAACAGCAAAAGGCAAAAAGGGAAAAGCAAACAGTAACAACGCTGAATGCGAAAAGTGAAAGAAACATTTGCACTTCCTGCTCTGTTTTCTATAGCAGCTGCCCAAATGCGATTCGAGCTGCTCCTTTGACTTCAACACCAACTTGCCTATGGTGTCATCCACTCTGTTTATATTGTTGCTGTGTTTATGTTTCGCATTCATGTTGTTTTTCTGCTCCTCTTTGCAGCATTGAAATTGCTCGGTGAGCGGGTCAGCAATGGCAGCGCCAAAAGGAAAATGTGTCAACCGAAATAAATGGTTTTTTTTTTTGGTTTTTTTTATGGTATTTTGCTTTTGCTGCCTTTTTCATTTTCGCTTCATTGACAAAGCGAGAAAATGCTCTTGTCGCCTCTATACATATATATACTTTGGCTTTCAGTCGTTTTGTTCCTTTTTTTTGCTCTCGTTGCATCTCGCATATTGCACATTTGTCCAGTGTTTAGTGGCGTCTAGGCCATGCCACGCCCACAGACCCATCACACAAGCTCCTGTTTCTGATGGCAGACTAAGTAATACTCGCGTGTGTGTGCGTTAGTGGATGGGGAGGTAGTATGGTGTCATTGGTATTGGCGTTGAGTGTATGGCACAGCACATGCTGGCTGGCTGGCTGGCTGGCTGCTTGGCTTGCTTGCTGGAGATCTAGGTGGGCCGAGACACGCCCCATTGACGCCTACATATCTGGCTCAAAGACACACACACACACACAAACACATATCTTTCCTGGGGCACATTATGCTGTTAAATGCTCCTTGTATGTATGTACACTGAGCTCAATAAGAGCTTATCAATTTAGGAAATAGAGACATTAAATGGCTTGGAAAATTACAGAAAAAGCTAAATAAAACATTTATAAATTAGTATCTTTGCGTATTGATTGGGTATAGAAATGCTATGGCTTTGATTTTGATTGGGTTTTAATACCTTAATCTGTTTACATATGACTTGAATTAAGGGCAAAAGATAAATAAAAGAACTGAAAGCCATGACAAAATAAGATATAAATTGATTAATATTGAAAATTGTCTTTCTTAAACATTGCCTTTTGCTGTTAACTTTAATTTTTGTTGACTCGATTAAATTGCAAAGTTGATACCACTTTTACATGTTGTGCCCAACAGAAGTGTTCTAGCACAGCAGCCTCTTTTGCTGCTCCCGCCGTTCACTAGTAAATATAAATATATATATAACTGGGTCTGGTATGGCTGTGTGGCAAGGCAATTCCTTTTTGCTGCTCCATTGCTTCATGGTGTTTTTGCTGCTGTTGTTTCGCTTTTGTTTCGAGCTTGTCGTCGTTGCCGCTGTCGTCGTTACTGTTGTTGTTTTTTTTTTTGCCGTTGTCATCATTGCCCTGGTTGCCCCCAAGTCCTGCTGGGGCCACTACTCTAGCATTGTTGCTGTTGGTGCAGGCCACGATTGTCACTGCGAGCGCCCCAAGCATAGAAAACTTTTTATGAATTTTGCAGCCCCAACAAGCCTGTCACTCCCTAGATACACCCAACCCCATCTACACCCCTTTTGCTACCCTTAACTCACCCCTTCGCTATCGGGACCTCGCTGTCAGTCCAACCATGTAGAATAATCTGGCGCAGCAGCAGCAGTAGCAGTAGCAGTAGCACTACAGCAGCGGCACACAAAAGGGTTAAATAAGCTGTTAATTATGTGTTTAAAATTTCTGACATGACGCAGTGCAAATTATTTATTTACATTTTATTTTTAGCTCAATTTGTGTGTGTGTTTGTGTGTTTGCTGCTGCTGTATACATATACAATATAAATATATTTTTTATTTGCTCTCTCTCCATTTTGCTTGTCATTTCTGAATATGCTATATTGCGCAATTTAGATTCACAGATTCGCAAAAGCGAAGTCAAGCTTGGCGTATACGCAATATTTAGCGCATACGCAACGTGCGCCCAGTCCATAAGGCACAAGCCAACGAAACGTTTACGTACACATATAAATTTACGTATTTGTCTCGTTAACTCGAAACCCAAATGCCCAAAATACAAATTGCATAGCATAGCATATAAACATATACATACATATGTACTACATTCAGACGCGTGTACACCATTTGTCTGCTTGCCTGGCAATTGCACACAATTACATTTCTATTCAGGTAGCAAACACACACAACCTTTTTTTTTATTTTTTTCTTTATTTTTTGTTGTCAAAACTCGTACTTAGCACCAAACACTTTTGGGGCCACATAAAAAATGAGCGCACAATATAGCCGACTTATGGCATACGGCGACCTAAAAAAAAAAATTAACAACGCTACACGAAGCTTAAGTTACATTTTGCTGCAAATAATAATAATAAGAACACACACAATACAAAGTGGTACAGTAAACAACATCTAGCAGAAACTCTAACTTATGTTATTTACAAATATGTTTTAGTGTTTGAAAGTTAGATAAAAATAAGTTAAATAAAATTAAGTTTAAGTTAATAAAATAAGTAAAAAAATCGAAATATATATCCAATTTTTGAGCTGAGCAAGCATTTTTCTTCTATGAACACACACATTCCTTGGCAATTGTTAGCAATTTAGTGCGACACCTCTCGTGTTGTTGGGCCATCCATATCTGTCACAGTCAACAATCACTTGCAAAGTCACAGTCACAATCACAATATCGCAATCACAAATCACTTGCGCATTTGTTTTGTTTTTCGGCTATTTCTTCCGGCGGCGCTAAGATTTCCGCTTAAATAATTCAAAATTTGTCGAAATGACAAATTACCCAAACGCTCGCTGCTGCCAGCTTGCCAGTCAGCTAGCCCGCATGTGTTTCATTAATTTGACGCTGTCGCCACACACACACACACACGCAAAGATATACACACACTAACACAGACGCCTACACGTGCGAGGCGTAAAATCTCTGGTATTTCATTTTCATAAATTTGGGCAGCCACAGCAACAAATGACAACAGCAAACTCAATCAATTTGCGCTATATATGTGTGTGTGATGGGCGTGTGTTGTGGATGGAGGCGTTACTGGGGCTTGTCCCAAAAATTTATGCTTATTAAAAAATCAGCAGTGCGCATTGAAAAGTCAACTTGGTTGACATCCACAGCACAGAGTAATGTTCTCCTAGATTCTATACCCAGTGGTTATGGCCTGATTCTTAGCCCATAAACTGACCGTTTAACTATGCTTAAGCTGCTTAAATTATATATATATAATTTATATATTAATACATATATATATAAATTAAGTGAATGTAATGTCAAAACAGCCAAAGTGCTGTTTCATAACTAGAAACGAAAGTTTTAAGACCCTTATTCAAAACATTAAAATATACCAAATAAATCTATAAAATATTATCATCGTTAAGCTAAATAAACTTTAAAGTCAAACAGCTTTTTGCAACTTGCATTAGAATATCAAAAATGCGTCGTAATTAGATATTTTGCGAAACATTTTAATGCAAACTGATTTGTAAAGCGTGTTTGGACAGACTGTCAACAGCTTGGCACACATTACGTATACGTATACGTGTATGTAAGCCTTGGTCAATATATATTGTGCACATAACGCATACGACAAGTGTGCCAGCGCCAGAGTAGTAGTAAATGAACTACCAACAGACACTAGATGCACTCACAATCTCCTCTCAACAAGCAGAGCAAAAACTACTTTAGCAACAGCAACAACGACGGCAACAACAACGGCTACAACAAATATGACAGCAAACATTTACTAATGCAGAGCTATAGAGTTGCCGCCGGCGCAGTGTTGCTGTTGCAATTGCTGTGTATCCTGACGATTTAGCTGATTTATGTTGATTTGTGAGCGAGAAGTGCCAGAGAGTTGCTAGCAGCAGCAGCAGTACTAGTAGTAGCAGAGGCAGAGGTCCAAAACTTTTCCCGGCAGCTAAAAACAGTAGCGTGCGCTTAAAGCCAACAATAACAAGGACTTACAAACAGCTATATAGCAGCAGAAGCAGCAGCAGCAGCACCTCTCTGTCCCACCCTATGACTCTGCCTCACTCCTAACTAACTACCGAGAGCTGAAGCGTGCAAGTTTCGGCCCGGTTTTGAGTTTGGCTGCAAAAATCGCTTTCGGCTCTTTGGTTTCGCACTTCGTGCTTCGGTCGCGCCCAGAAAAGCTGTGCAGCCTTCGGAGTGGTGTGTGTGCCATACGAATCGAAGCCAGCTTTTCAGTGAGCGAGAGTCGACTCCAGTGCCGAGCGTGTGGCAAGTCCGAGTCCGTGTCCGTGTCGAGTTGAGTTCAGACGTTGTCCTCGCTGTGTCAGCGCTGTGTGCAAAAAGCAAAAAGAACAAAAAAAAAAAGAAAGGAAAAAAAAGAAATAGTCCAAACGAGCCAGCATAGATACATTTTCCACACAACACATTCACTGCTGGTACTACAGTTAATCAAAAATGTAACATAAAAACTAATACAAAATTCAACTAACAACTAACTTAATAATCTAACCAGTTAAACTGTGTATCAAATAAAATCAAGTTGTGCTGTAAAAAATTTGCCGTTTAAAAGAAAAGAGGCGTTGCTGCAAAAATCGAAGCCAACTTTATGCATATTTCTTGGTGTAGAGAGCGCGTCGTGTGCGTGTTTCTGTGTGTGTATGTGTGTGTGTCTGTGTATGCTAGTATGTGTGTGTGTTTAACAGTAAAGCAGAAAGAATGTTTAAATATAAAAGTTAAATAAATATGCTGCCAATACTTCAAAATCTTTATATAAATAATAACAAGAAAATAAAAAGTGTTGAAATGGAATTTAAAATAAGTATGCAGTAAATTGTATACACGCACACACCATGACACGTAGCTTTTACAACTTTTGGTTCGCACACAAACACACACACACACACACACACACATATTAACCAATACTCAGGCAGCAGCAACAACAACAAAAGAAAAGAAACCCTAAATAAATACAAAAGCTATATGGAACAAAAAGGAGTCTGCTGCAACGCGCGCGTGTATATGTCTGTCTGTGTGCGTATGCGGTTGTGTGTACGTGTGTGTGTCTATATATATATTTATACGTTTTGTTGTTATTCTTTTGCTTGTGATGGGGCAGGCACACTCTGCATAAGTTAGCAGCATCGCACCGCAACGTCAAATTTTATTTCGCCGTCTTCGTGCGTCGGTTTTTGTCAGCCACTTTTTGCTCAAGTCCTGCTGCTGTGGCTGCTGCCCAGCTAGCCTCCTTTTTGACGGCCCCTGTTTAGTCCTTGGCTTTGTTTTATTTCAAGTAAATTGCTGGGTTGGCCGCACGTTGATTAGCCTGATGAGGCAGCTAGCTGGCACTGAGCCGGCCCGCATATGCTTTTAATTGCCAAAAAAACGCTCAGACCCACATATTAACTTGGCTAAAGACAAACAGACAGTTTGTTTGACAGCCTGTAGGGATACTTAGAAAAGAAGTTAAGTGGTGCTCATGCTACCGATTCACGACCCTTCAAGCTTAATAGCCTTAAATGCTTGACCACTTACGAGATAAATTGTCTTCTCTTGACTAAGGAAATCGTATGCTATACGCTGGAGCATATTTATTTCTCTACTTGAAGACAAAGAGTTATTTTTGAGTTCGCTTGTTCACACCAAGACAAACTTGCTTGAGAATTTGCAAGATGTCTATAAAATCTGATTAAGCAATTTGCCAAGAGTTTGTGTCAGCTATTAAATATGCAGGAGGTCCAAAGTTATGGGGCCTGCATATTTAAGCCCTTGCCTCACTCATTTTTGTAGGTCATCAAATATGTAAAACTCATTAATAAAACTCACTCAGCACTCAGCCTGAACGCACGTATTTAAAACAAAAGGCAAACCAAGCCAGATACCAAACAGTTCATAGAATATATATATATATTCTTATTAAAACTTAATTAATATACAAATGCTTATCAGCAAGCACAGACACACATATATAGTCTGTACAAGAAGCATTTATGCGAGCTTATGTAATTTATTTAGCTTAACTCCTCGCATTGCCTCGCATTGACAAGTTGAACAACAGCAACAGCCATGGCAACAATACACATTGCCTCCATTCCCTTACTAGATCCCAACAATAAGCACAAGAACAACAACAGCACTTTTTTTTAGCGTTTTAATCCTTTTGCCACAAAATGCAATCTAAAGCAAACGACGCTGGCAACAAAATTTTTGGAAAGCCAAATACAAAAATACACAAACATACAGGCATATAGTAGACATCAACCAAACCAATTAACGAGATATGTGCAAAAAATACAAAAAGAAAAAAAAAACAGAAGGAACATAAAAACCATATTACAATAGAAAAGCTAGAAGTGGGAAAGGGTGGCCGGAAGGAACCAAAGCGGCATACAAATCAAATGCGCTTAGGAAAAACATAAAGCTAAAATTAAAAAGAAAAACACAAACACACACACAAAGAACCCATAGAAAAGCAAAAGCCTAACACACACACACTAACACACTCGCAGTTGGTGTGGCAGGAGCCAAGTAGCAAGCGTTTATGCTAAACAGAGTGTAACTGCCGGGGTTGCCAGTTTGCCAGTTTGCCAGTTTTGCCAGTGACATTTCTGCAAAAGCCAAGTCTAAAAGGGAACAAAAACATGGCCCAAAGCACCAGCAGACAGCCAAACTAGCAGACAGACAGCGACAACCTGACAGAGAGAGAGAGAGAGAGAGAGAACCTTTTGCAGACATACGAAACTTAATGGCATTCTCTCTATGCTCGAGGCTCAGGCTATTTTTGGCTCGGGCTCTCTTTTGCTCTCGCTCTCTAACTTGACTCGGTCTTCTCACTGTGCAAAAGCCTGGCACTAACCAACTGTCAACGGGCTAGGAGCGTTTGCTGCCTTACACCGTTTAAACGGCATTCAAACGCGCAGCTGAGAAATTGTAACGGACGAAAAGAAGCGAACAATTTCGAGCCGTACGCCAAAAACTGATGCAGAAAGTGGGCAAAAACCAAACAAATTCACAAGTATACAAACGAGTTAGTGTGTGTAGGTGTGTGAGTGTGTATTTATGTGTGTCAGTGTGCTTTGGCGTCTAGTATATATATATATATATGTGTGTGTGTGTGTGAGTGTTTATGTGTGTCAGTGTACTTATGTACATGTGTGCATAGATTTATTTTGAAACTTTTGCCGTGACAGTTCTGGAGTAAAAATTATGAATTTATAAAAACGCTGCGAAATTTTATCAATCAAATTCAAAGAGTGAACTTCAACAAAATTAAATTAAAAGTGCAGATTAAAAATATTTTAAAAAAAATTTTGAATAATATAAAAAAGTTTAAAATAAAAAACCAAAATCAAATAATTGTTAAATAAATTGTTTTTTCCTTAACTTTGCAGTGTTAGTAATATAAAAAAAAAAACTTAAAAAAGAACTCCAAAGGAATGCGTAAAAATCTTCGTAATCATGTCAAAAATTAAAGCAAAAGGTAAAACAACCAATAAACGAACAATTTACAAAACCAAGCAAATAAAATGAGACAAGTGGACAACAGCAACATCCAGAACAACAGCAGCAAGGGCAGGTTACAACTGGCAACGGACAATAAAGACAACAAGCAGGACATTAAGCCGAGGCAATGAAATGGAGAGTCCATTTGAATGACGAACGGAACAAATGAGCAAGAGCAAATAAAAAATAATAATAATAATAATAATGATGATGACGAGCAGCAGCAGCATACTGAAAAGGACCTAGGCAGCATACGCAGCAAGTAAAATGTGCATTTTATACAAGCGTAAAAGACTCAACAACAAAAACAAAAAAAAGTAATTAAAAGTCGAAGAAGAAGTGAACGGAAAAGTTGAGTGCACAGCTGTGGGCGAGGACATCAGTGCGTATACGAACAACAACAAGAAGCTGCCATTAAAGTGGCTGCTTCTAATGCTAATCGTTTTAACGTTCTTCTGGCTGAGTTTTGCCTGGCCGAGCGGTCAAACGATCGTGCAGTGGCAGCGTATGCATTGAAGGCAGACAAGAGCAAACAGGAAAGGAGCGGAGTGGAAGGACAGGAAGGAAGGAACGGAACATACACAAACACACACACACGTACACTTGCATGCACTGATGTACTGACTGAACGCCTCGCTGCCTAAAAAACAAACATTACAAGAAATCAAACTAACTCACTGACTGAGAGGAGACTAGAGAGCGTAAGGAAAAAGAGAAAGAGAAAATATAACCAAAGGAGATAGAAACGGAAAGCATTACTTAACTAATTAACTGTTGTAACTGTAACTAAAAAAAAAATAACAAAAACTACAACTTACTTTATACCAACAAGAAGAAGAAGAAGAAGAAGCAAAACACGTTTTTAATGCCACGCAATAATTAACAACAAATTTTAACTAAGCAATACTTGCACCCGAAGCCTAACAACAAACTCAACCTTCCAAAAAATTAAAAAAAAAACATACAACAACTTTTTGACTTTTGACACGCACTAAAAACACGGAAACAAAGCAAAACCAACAACAACAACAACAACAAATTGCACCACCATGAGTGATTCAGCAATGGATAAATTAATAAAACTGGCGCCCCGTACAAAAACACCGCTGATAACCATTTGGCTGGCCATTAACATGGCGCTAATTGTACAGGAGACGGACCCCCGAAAAGCCGCCACAGTTCAAGCCGCGTAAGTATATAAATTGATTTTAATTTTAATAATTGATTGTTTTCATTCTCTGATTGCTACCTCAAATCAATACGAAAGTTAACTTAAATGCAGTTATTTGTTTCTATTGGTATATCCTAATTTAAAGTTAATCAAAACTGTTGTTACTGTCCAAACTCAAAACTCTTAAAAAAAAACACTAATCGCTTTGAATTTATGCAGAAATTCTAACATAAAAAGTGTGAATAAACAAATAAGCTTTTGTCGGACAGCTTTAATAACAATAAATTTGTCGTTGTGACATATTGCTGCATTGCACAATTTCAATGTGCACTCTTTGTTCAACTGTAAGTGTATGTGTATGGGTGTGTGTGTGTGTTTGTTTGTTGCCCCCAATGGAGTCATAGTTCATGATAATTTATGATTATTCAAAAATAGTTGCCTGCAATATGTGTCCATGTATGTGTGTGTGTACTGGCTGGAAAAGTGAACTGTTCAGTGTTGCGGGATAATTAGGTGCAATGACAGCTTGTTTTGACCTGGTCAAACAAACAGTATATACTACTAATAAATAAACTCGAGTGCTGTGGCACTTTTAAATAAATGCGGGCAATTTATTAAGCTCGTCATCGTCACATTTGCATGTGGCGGCTATTAAAATGCGACCGACTGAAAAATGACAACTGCCAGGAGCACCAGTGCTTGGGTAATTACAGAGGTTGGGAGGTGGAGGGAAGGGTAAGCTGTAAGCGGTAAGCGTAAAGGAAGGTTATTTGGTTTTTGAAAGGTGCATGCAACATATTTGATTAGCGACTGGCAAAAGAAATGTCCACAAATTGTGGCATTTGTTTTTGGCCCCCGACTATTCCTTTTCGGGTTAACGCGCTCATTAGGGCATATTCGAGGCACAGGTTAAGGGATGTGATATGGTGGTTGAGTTGGAAGGACTGCAAACATTTGCATAAGCCGCCAAGCAGGCAATTTAAGTAAATCAAAAATGAACAAGACCCCAAACTAGCCAAAAACTGGAACTGAGACGTACAAATGCACGTTTAAGGGCTTAGCTGATCGCGTGTGGCAACAACAACAAAAACAACAGCAGCAGCAGCAATAACAACAACAATAACAACAAATGGGCGTAGGTAAAGGCAAATGTCGTGGAAATGTGGCCAAAAGTGGCACGACTTTAGCATAGTTGGCTGCTTATTTGGGCCAGGCGGCACTTGTGTGTTTTTTTTTTTTTTGTTTTATGGAGTTGAAGCTTACGCCATTTTTTCATGCAACATTGCACAGCTCGTCGCAACGCACACACACACACAGAGAGAAAAAAATGATAGCCTTGCACACACACTTGCTCACACAGTTGCCTGCAGGCAAAGGTTAAAGGCCAGAGCAACACAACGACACAATTTGCCCGCACAAATAAAAAGTAAAAGACGAAGACGAGAAGAAACGAAAATAAAATGCTACAACAACCGCCTGCTGCTCACTTTTTAGACCCTTCAACTTCCTGTCAGAACTGTGGGGACTTGGACTTGAGCTCGGACTCGAACAGTAGCTCCTGCTGTTGCTTTTGCTGCTGCCCCGTTGTGCAGCACTTGCCACACAAGTGCGCACTTCACATGGAATTTATTGATGGCAGATAATGCCAAAGGGGCAGCGACAAAGCAACACCGACCAGATGACGACAACATGGTTAGTGTGTGTGGCAAGTTGCAAGTTTGCACTTGCAGGCAAGAAAGCAAAGTTTACAATAAATACCCTTTCTTGAAAGAGGCTGCAACAAATTTTAAGAAGAAGAATAAATCTTTGCCTAGTTCTTTCAATGTTACACATTTACCGAACTATTGAATATACCCGAATGAAAGAGTGTTACAAAAAAAAAATTCATGAAACGAACGCTGAGTAAGGCGCCGGCAGCTGCTGTGACAACAGCTCCTCGCCCAGCTTTCAAGTGCCATTGAGCGTAAATTGTTGTTCCTTCACATTTTGAGTATGATTGAGAATATCCACAAAGGGGCCCAGGCCAGCCAAACAGAGTGCAAGGGGTCGCAGTTCAGCCAGCCGTTGCCATTTTCTATTCGCTTTTCAAATATTTAATAAAGCACAGACACGGCAACTTCAATTTGTTCCCCCCTTTGCAAATGTATCTTGTAATGCAATTCGACCAGCAACTATTTTTGCTAGCCTCGCTAATATTTACATTGCTTGTGTCCGTGTGTGTGTGTGTGTGTGTGTGTGTTTGAGCTGTCTGTTGATGTTCATTTTGAAAATGTCAAGGACTTGTCAGAGTTAATGCAATTTCTTATGCATTTACCTTTAGCAGCCACATCAACTGAAACTTACAAATTTGATGTAATCAGAGATAAAAACCAAGGCAAGAACTCTTTGCTCTTTACTCGTAGCTACCAAATCTCAAAAGTGAATACATATGGTTATTTTATGCCAAACATAATCACGGCACAATAATGTTTGTGTGTAAGCATTTGATGTAGAAAAATAAAATCGTCTTCCGTTTTTATGTGGCACAGTAAATGCGTTTGTGTTTATGGTGTGGCATGGGCGTGGTCAGAACTCATAACATGTTTATCCGGTCATGCTTGATTTCCTCTGCTCATTCTCAGCTTTCACAGTTTCGAGTTTGAGCTGCGGAATATGGTTATTTTAAGGAAACGTCAGGCATCAAGTTATCACTTTATTAAAAAACGCTTAGTCACATGGTGAAAAACACACAAACAGAATTGCCGCGTAAAGTCCAGAGTCACCCACAAACACATACACTAACACACACCAACACACACACACACACACACACAGTTATAAAGCTAAAAGCGTTTTAGTGCGCAAAATAAAGGCCTTTGCCAAGTTGTGCTTATCTTGGCGCTGGCTTTGGCGCTGGCGTTTGCCAGCTAGAGAAGAAGGCCATTGTCTGACATGGGTGTTCCGGATTGTGTCGAGAAGATGTGTAGAAAGAAGACAACAAAGCGTTGGCAAACGGGTGGGGTGGGGTGGGGTGAGTTGGTGAAGCTGCTTGACTGGCAGCGAGATAATGTTTTGCTAGCAGTTTTTCGCATTTCCGCTTTGTTTTAACATAACACTTGAATTTATGCAATGGCGCGTGTCCAACGCAGCGTATACGTAATGGGGCAGCACTCAAAGTGCCACTAAAAACGACAACGTTCAACGACAACGACAACACACAAACGACAGCAACAGCAACAATAGTGGCAACAAACAATAACAAAGATATTTCTTACATTTTCATTTTCTCGGCTACAAACATAAGTTACGCAGCATCCAATGTTGGGGCGTTGCCGCAGGCTCTCACACACACACACACACAGTTAGAAACATTCAATGTGGACAGCAGCGTCAGATAAGACAATAACAACAACAACAACACCAACAACAGTAACAACGAGAACAGCAACAAAACTGTGGCCAGCTAACGTTAATATGGCGGCTGGTGTTGGCATAACACTTGGGGACACGTTTTGGGCTTGTGCTTGGATTTGGGCTCACTCTCTTGCTCTCACTCTCCTGCGCATGACATTCCTTTCTTACGACCAACATTTGTAATTGTTGTTGTGGTTGGTTTGCTGTTACAACTTTTATTGTGCGGCTGCTGCTGGTTTTTAAACTTGTGCAAGGCACTTTTGCAATTTTGTGTGTGTTGGTTCGCAACAAAAAAAGTGTTGCCTACTTATGAGCGCACTTATTGCATGCAGCTAACCATGGGCGAATTGTGCACTTTTTATGCCATAAATGAATAATGCAAGCAAAAAACTAAAGGTTTTTTCTCCCTGCGCACTTTTTCTGAAGAGTTAGCAAAAGCTGGTTTTTTAATTACTTTTCTTTGCGGCATAAAAAAGTGCATAAATCAGCAAATGAGTCAAGTTTTTATGCTAAAAGTGAACAGGAATTTTCCTTTTTTGAATTATAATGCATATTTGACCTAAAAATAGATAGCAACTTTTGCTTTTTTTGATCAGTTTAAAGATAACTAACTTTTTTACCTTTCCACAGAGTATCTGTAAGTCTATACACCAAGCTTCACACACACACACACAGATTATATCGTTTTACAATAGTATAACAGCAAGGCAATTCGACTTATGTGCATATTTGTATATCTCAATGGGTAAATATTTGGACGCCTCTTCAATATTCTCTAGTGCACTCAATAGCAAGCACGCACACACACACACACACATACACGAGCCGTGTTGTATGTGCCCATGTGCGTGTGTGCCTGACGCAGCTGCATAAATAATTTGATAAAATGTGGCATAATAATTAGTTCAGCTGGCTTGCCATATTATCCATTTGCATATTTGTGACGTATACGCCGCATTGGACTCGGTCGGGGCGTAAGATAACAGTTGATGACAATTTAAATTTTGGCTTAATCGTAATGAGTTCACGATGGTTCACATATGTATGTATTTATTTCTATTGCTCATACGCAGCGTTGTACGCACTCATACTTCGCCCATCTTAAACTCAAATCAAATAGCAATCAAAACTTTTTCATTATCCAACTGGCAAAGGCAAACCGCATATCAACTGTTGTCAGGCCATTGCGCACCAATAACAACAACAAAAACAATTGTAGGGAGCTTTGAGCCCTACTCCCATATTTCCCACACACACATATACATATAAAAATACTGTTGTATACATACAGATGTATTTATAAATAGGCTGCCATTTTTTTCTCGTCAGCTTTGACTTTAATGCCAAACGCTTCGTATACACAAAAGCCGACAAAAAAAAAATACAGAGAGAGAGAGAGAGAGAGAGAGAGAGAGAGAAGTGGGCAAAGAGTGTAAAAGAGGGAGAGAGAGAGCAAGAGAGTTGGCCCGGCCAACTGTAGCTTGATTACAGTTTACAGCTGGCTGCAAAAATTCAAAACCTATTTAGGCAACACAATAATTATTGACTTTACAAATACAAAATTGCGAATTCTAATACACTGCAAAAGCGCAAGTTAAAACAAAATCTAAATAAAAAACAAACAAAAACTGCGCGCGCGCACAAACTAGCTCATGCTGTGGGTGTGTGTGTGTTTGTGTGTTTATTTGCAGGCGTAACTTTTATTAAATTGTGATTTTACTCACGCACACACACACACACACACAGCCACACAAACACAAGCGTATATGTATACGTATGGTACACTCGAGTATATCCGAGAAGCGAGACAGTTAAAATGCCAACAAACGCGCTTTAATAGCACAGTTTAGCGCAGAATAGACGCAAATAAACACAGTCATGGCAGCAGCGCCTTCAGCGCCAGGGACTTGCCATAAATAATATATATATATATAAGCACACACACACACACACATATACTCACCCACATTGCTGGCTAAACATATACACATAAGTACATATATATATGCATTCACATAATTAAATATATGTATCTATGTACAAACATACATAATACATGGCCAGGGTGGCTGTTTTTCGACCCACCTTATGCCCATTTAACTGTTTGACTTTGCGTGGGTGTGTGCACTTGATACCAAATAAAGTAAATGTGGCACACACGAATACACACACATGGATACGAACATGCAGGCATAGTACCTGCAGCAGCCGCTGCTGTTGCCATTTTATCCGTTTTTATACGCTATATAGCTATAAAACTGGCTAAAAACGAGGTCCTAATAAAGTTGTGAAAATGTTGATAACTGTCTAAAAGGCAGCTGGTTTGTGCCTATAAAGTATATGCTAAACAAAGCTCAACATTCAGATCAAATTTCTATCGATTTTGACAACATCAAATGTATTTCCTAGAATAATGGCTTAATTTTGTATACATGCAAGTATTGCTGATTGAATTTCTTACGTATTATGTGTATATATAGTCCATTGTTGTACTATTTTTAATCTTGCTTCTTTCTTTGCCTTACAGTACTGGTGGCGGCAGCATGTTGGGTGACGTAAACATATCCGCTATACTTGACTCCTTTAGTGTTAGTTACGACAAAAGAGTAAGACCCAATTATGGTGGTAAGTATCAACAAAAAATCTATAAATCCATCTAAAAACTCACTAGATACGATTAGTTAATCACACTAACTAAGCGACTTGAACGTAACGCAAGTTTCTGGGGGGTCACATCAATCAAGTCTACTACAATTTACTGCCATCTGTATATGTAGAGAGTCGTATCATCTTAAACTAGTAGTTTAACTAATACTAATACATTTTAAATGACTTAAGTAGCTATACTTTGGATATGCAATGCTTAATATACAATAACAAAAAGTGAACAACAAATGTAACGTGTTCTTTTAGGACCACCTGTCGAAGTCGGAGTCACCATGTATGTGCTATCAATCAGCTCGCTCTCAGAAGTGAAAATGGTACAAAACTTAATGTCCTTTGTACCCTTTAAGCGCTCTGTCTTTCTATCTCTCTCTGTCTCGCGCGTATACTTTTCTCTTTCTCTGTTGTTGGAATTTTTTATATTTTTTTAACTACTATTTAACTATGTTTGACATTATATTTTTATCTTTGTACTACACAATGCTTTAGTTATGTTGAATTGATATACAAAAAATACACCACAAACACTCGAACACACTTTCACACACACACACACCTCTTTATGGGTTATAATACAAAATTTGTAGAACAATTTGTCAAGTGTTCTGTTGTTTTCTATTTTCTGGCTTGTTTTTGTGTTCGATTTAACTTATGTTTTAACGAAAAAAACGCTTAGCTTAGTTTGAATCTTTCGTAGGTTTCTCGAGTCAGTGCTGATATGTATTTAGGTTTTTTAGTCAAAACTAAACCTTCTCAACCAGAATAAAAGGTCTTTAAAAAAAAAACATTCAAACATTTTCACAGTAAGACTGTGCATTGATTTTCTGTATCTGTCAACTACAAAACTAACCATACAATATACCAAATATATATACTATAATTGGCAATGCTTTTTTTTTCTTTATATAGTTGAAATAACAATGAGTTTTTCTGTGTGTATATGTCTTTGACAAATTTACAGTACATTTTGTAATTGGTTCAGCACAGAAAACAAGCAATATCAATCTCTAAATTTCTCTCACTCTCTCCCCTCTTCCTTCCACCACAATACACAGATACTTCACTAACGACATAGAAAATTCATGACATTAATTTTTATTCACCCATTCTCCTCGCGTTTGCTCTATTTCTCGCTCTAACACATAAATGAAAAGCAAAACTAATTTGCTTCATGTTTTTTTTTTATTTGTTTATCATCTTCTTCGTCTTGTTCTTCTTTTAATAGGATCACACATATGTCATACAAAGCTTTAAGATACATTTTTCTTAACTTGCAGCTGCCAATATCTGATCAATTCAAAAAGCTTTTCCAAATGGTGTGTTAAGTCCGCTATCACAGCAAACAAAACAAAAACTCAAATTAAAACTCGATATATACATATTTATTTAAGAATAAGCAAACATTTTATAGCCTTCATAAAAACAATACATAGCTTTTATATAGCTGGACTTAAGCAATAAAACACGAAAAAAGTCTTATATTAAAAGAACAAAGCTCTAGATGATTTGGTTTTCATTCGGCGCGTGCAATAGCAAACAACAAAAACAACAAAAACAACAAAACTCTTTGCACAATTTTAGAAAATTTGTGTAGAAAAAATATATACAAAACAAAATAAATAAAGCAAAAATGCGCACATTGTCTCTTTAGTTTTGCCAATAAAAATTCAACAAAAATATAAAATTACAACTTCAATTATACGTCAGTTGACAGTGCCAGCAAAAAGTTTGCCACCATCTCTCTTATTTTATTTGCGTCTCTCTCCCTCTCTCGGTCGCTGTTAGTTTTGCGACAGTGTGTATGTATGTGTGTATATTTTAGTTAATAACTTTTGGGCTCTACACTAACAACAACAACAGCTACAGCTACAAATAACAACAACAACGGCTAACCACAACAACAAACAAAAACCAATTAAAAAACAAATCAAGCAAAAAGAAAAATACATCCCCTCAATCGTGTGTGTGTGTATACTATATGTTGCAGGTCCACCCGTGGAGGTCGGCGTCACAATGTATGTCCTCAGTATCAGTTCGGTTTCGGAAGTTCTCATGGTACATACCAACCTTAAAACAATATAAACAAATCAAATTAACAAAAAAAATATATTCATATTTTGTTATAATTTTCTTTGAATAAATATCAAAACTTAATAATTCAACAAACAAAAAAATATATATATCATATCTCTACTTCTTAGTTTAACTATATCTACTATCAATCTCTCTCTCTCTCTGTCTCTCCTATCCTCACACTCTCGCTGTCTCTCTTTCTCCCTCGCTCTCTCTGTCTCTCTGGCTTTACTCTTGCCTATAATCTTGCTTAACACACATTTATGTGTCAATATTCGTTCATTTTTTAGGTTGGCTTCATTCACCTGATACTTTGATCATTTAAAATCATGTTTTTTAGTTTCTGTTTTTAAGCAAATTGCAAACGTTTTCAATGCATATATACCCATTATACAAAAATATATAAATATATATATAAACATAATCTACTTATATATCAACATATATATATGTTCTTAAAAGAAATTTTAACAATTTAATGTTGTGTTTATAATTGTTTTGCGATGCCATCAGAACTTGCCACTTTGAGCCAAAATAAAGTACAGTCAAAACAAAGTTTCAATTTTCTTTTTTTAATCGGTATTTAGTCTAAACATTCTTCTATCCGCAACAGCTTATACTCTTAATCTTGGCTCAACAAATTTATTCATTCAAAAAGTTAACATTTTTTGTTGTAAACTTTAGTTGTTTGTTTTTCTTATACCTCTCATTGCATTCCTGAAATTAAAATGTTCCACTATATCCAATCGATTCACAAAACACAAAGTGTCTTAAACTTGATATATATTAGAAATTGACATTGTTCATACTTACTCAAAACGTACTTTATTATGGCCAAAGGCAAATCATAATCAAAACAGCAGTCCTGTCGACATTGGCTGCGCGCATGCGTTTTTGTTAACCATATATGAATGAATATGAATATGATAATAAATATGAATATGAATATATAGCATACATATCGATACAAAAAAAAAAAAAAACCAAAAAAAACTCAATGTCATATGTGATGATGATATGCATATACATATATATATAAATAGCAAAACAAATTATTAAGTGTACTTCTGGTACTTGTGTGTGTTTATTTTTGATTTTTTCGACTGGTCTCGGATAGCAACCAAAAGCATATTAAAAACTTTGTTTCGCTTAATAAATTTGTTTAAATTACATAATTGGATATACAGTTTCAGTTTTACACAGAAATCCAATCTTTTTCATGGCAGCTTACCTCTGACCTCAATATATAGACAATTTTATAGTTTTATTCCATTTGAATTGGCTACAATTTTCGAACTCATTCTTGCCTACACTTCACATGAGAATGAGGTCGCTAGAGAACAGCATTCGATTTGGCCCCCACCCAAGTAATAACAAAAAAAAACAAAAAAAACAGAAACAACAACATGTAGGATTCTACTTTTGTTTTTTTTTTTTTTTAAACACTCTGTACTCTGTAAGCACCCGAAAAAGTCGCTGGTTGTTTTTGGTTTTTTCTGCATACAACACGGACACTCACACACACGCACACTAACTGCACAAGACTACAGTTACAGTAGAGCACAAAAATGCTGGTCCGATTGACACGTGCACCATTGTTATTTTGGCCTTTCGCTTAACGGCAAGAATTTATGCGAAACAAACGTGTTTAAACATAACACTGTGACATGAACACGAGTTACACGATAGACCTAAATGTCAAACAACAAACCATGATAATAAACAGCCAAACAATTTTATAGTTTATATTCATTCATAAACATATGAACATTAACTTTCTGTTGGTTTTGTTAGTTTTTATTTCAAATTATAACAAACAATTATGAATGAAACTGAATCACAGTAAATAAGACCAATACTTAATGCAGCTTCAGGTACAGTTACAGATACGGATACATTTATATGCAGACACAGATACAGATACAGATACAGATACAGCTACATAAACAGCTACAAATATGCCTGCAGCTATGTAAATTGTGTAAATGGAATACAAACAAGAACAACAACGAAACGAAACAAAACAAAACAAAACAACAACAACTCTTTGTTAGGTCTGGTCGTTCGCGTTCGAGGTTAACTGCATAGTTATGTAATTCGTGCCATAAATATTTGTATTTTATTATTTAATATACAGATAGTGCTTGAGCCCGTTTTAATTTTTGCGCTATTTGTACTATTTTTCTCTACATACAATTTACAAAGTTTTGTTTTTGGCGTGCCTGTACCGAGTGGAAACCAAATCTGCTAGTTAAGCCTTCAACTTAGTTTAGTATACAAAACCGCATTAACTATAGCATAACAAAAATATCACGAGTGCGACGCGGGCAATTTATCATAAATATCTAGATCATAATACATAAAAGTACTCAAAAGTACTCCAATAAGTAACACTTTGCATTTTAAACAATTTATTTTTCAACTTTCTTTCAAACGATTCACCACAGTAAACGAATACAAATTGTGTGAATACTATCCCTAAACGAATATCCAATCCAAATAGCAATCCACATATATACACACACACACACAGCTACAATAACAAGAGCAACAACTCCTATTCAGCCTGCCAAACTGGTCTGAACTGTATAATAAACAAACCTGATTCCCAAAATATCCGCTTCCTTATTTGTATACCAACAGCTTTAGTGCGCCTTTTAGCTTTAACAAAAAAAAAAAAAAAAAACTAGCACTGCCAAACAATAAACAGCCGCAGCAGCAGCAGGACAACAAAGAGCCAAGCCAAAGCTAGTTAAGATCTCTATCTCTTTCTCTTCAACTACTTAGCGTCGTTTTTTCTTCTCTCAAGCAAAAAACAGAAAATCTCTAAACTACTTCACATCACAGCAAATCAAATATTTGTGAGAGGTTTTTTTCAAATTGCTTACTGTATATAACAGCTTTTTTATCATTTCAAAACCTTACTGATTTAATTTAGGTTTCTTAAGTTTTCTTTAAAATCAACTACTGTGTAATTGATGTTTTTTTGCATGCTACACAAGTTTAAATGTGTTTTAAGATTTCAAAACAAAAAAATATATATTAAAACAAAAAAATTCTAACCAAGTCCTGTGTTTATTTTGTTGTTTTTTCTGTTCAAAAATTGTTGCACGTTGTTGTTTATGACAAATTATTAAGCTTCAGTTTCCTTTGTGTGTGTATTGTTGTTTTCTGTTCATAAAATATGTATTATGTGCTAAAAATAAATACTTCAATCTGTGCGTAAATTTCCTTAATTTTCACAATTCTAAAAACTTTCTAAAACTATCATTTAATTAAAAAAAAAGACAAATTGTTGTTTTATTGTTTCCTTAATATAATATTTATTGAAACCTAAGTGCTATCATGTTTTTTACTAATAAGAAACAAACATCTCTTTTTGCTCCCTATCTTGAAATCAATATCGAAACCATAACGTGTTCGATTGTGCAAAATCGCATTACATGCGCGATATATAGGACTTTACATTGGATTTTTACTTTCGTCAATTTTGGACCGATCCTCGTTTAGCGTATAGAAAACGACCTGGTGTAGAAACACTATCGGTTGGATCAGAATTCATTAAGAATATTTGGGTACCTGACACCTTTTTTGTAAATGAAAAACAATCATATTTTCACATTGCAACTACCAGTAATGAGTTCATTCGAGTGCATCATTCTGGATCGATAACAAGAAGTATTAGGTAAAAATCAACTATCTCCAAGCAAAAAACAAAACAAATGCAATTTTTCAAATTTTTTTCTTCATCTATATGTGTATGTGTATCTACTTTAAAAACCAAAAACAAAACAAAAAACCTTACTTTTAAAAATATTTTATGAGTATTGTAAACAAAACATAAAAAAAAAATGTACTAAGCATAATTCAAAAATCTATTAACTAACAATCTTAAAGATTTGTTTCTTTGTTTTCTTATTTTTTCAATCATTTTTCAACCCTTTTTGCAACTATGTACTATTTTTGATGTGTGTGTATAAATTGATGTTGTAATTTACTAAACCAAAAAAAAAAAATAATAACAAAAAACAAATCTAACGAAACGAAACGAAAAGTTCAACAAAATGAAACAACAGTTTTCAATCAAGTGAGTTCAATTGGCGACGTTTAAAGCAATAGCAAAAGTTGGCGACATTCTAATCCGAGAGTTACAAAATCTATTTGTACATTTCAACACAGAGAAAGTATCTCTATGAAGTGTAAAACACCTCTGCCCCAGCCCCTTGGACTTTAACCACACAACAGCAATAAAGAATATATATATATGTATCTGTATAAAGGGTACCAGTTGCATGTCTCATGTGTCTTTTACACCGCAAAAAGGTTGCACTGGTCACAGTAGCTACTGTAGCAGCTACTGGGCATACAATTTTCTACTACCTATAAACAAGAATCTGTCCAAAATCGCCACCAGCAACGTGTATGAAAGAGCTGTCAACAGAACCAATACAACCTTATCTATCAATCTCAAGTATGCGTAGTATATATATAGAAATACCCTGCGTTAGAGCCACTCGCCTCTCACTATTAACTACTATAAATACTGCTATATCATAGTCTAAAACTACTACTACTACAACTACTACCAATCAGACTAAATATAAATGCCACTCGTAACAACTCTCACTCTTACAAATTAATACAAATGTTGTTTTCAATTATTAATAGTGAATGTTAACTCTCATATCCAATTGAACTCGCTCTGTTTCAACTAATACTAGAACAAATGAACTTTGACCTGTAACCCCTAACCAACCCAACCATGCCCGAAAAACCCCTAAATGTCGTAACTGTTTTGCTCCTCCTCTGCTTATTTAGTTGTTGTAACCATTAGCTGTGTTCATCACAAACTCCTTTAAACACTTACTAATCGAAATCTTTTTCTTAACCAAATCAAAAACAACAACAACAACAAACAAAAAAACCGATGACAAACTTTTTAGATTGACTATCACTGCATCGTGTCCCATGAATCTTCAATATTTCCCAATGGATCGGCAACTGTGTCACATTGAGATCGAAAGCTGTAAGTACCAAGGAAACATACTATTTACTCTTTATCAATATTAAATGCAATTTTTAACTCTAAAAAAAAAGAAAAATATACAAAAAAGAAAAAAAAAACAGTAATGAAAAACTGAAATTTGTAATTGTACTAACTAATCGATATTTATCGATAAGAAATGAACTCATTCAGAATATGAAGCACTTAACCTTAAAGTACGAACCCAAGTGGCCAAAGTAAAGTGCCGATGTGCTTAGTGTTGACTAACGCTCAACATACAGCCGCTCTTTTCTAATCCTGTCTAGCTCTATTTAACCCAATTTAAACGTCGTTTACAAAAGGCCACAACTAATTGCATCCGCACCTAATTTTGGCCACTTAACTTAAGGCCGCTCGCTGTTTGTTCAGTGTGGGCAGAAAAATTGATAAAAAACAAAAATATGTGTTGAATAACGCAAGCAAGCAAATTGTAAGTTAACTCAAACCAGAGTATACACACCCAATCAAATCAAGTAGCTAATAAGCATCGGATACTTACTATCGCAGAAGTTTACAATTCTGGTAGCTAGATGGATTAAAAGATGAAGGTTTCCTGTTTCACTAAATCCTTTAAGCTTTTTATTTCATAGGTACAACTTGTATATACATAGTGTTGGTTAGCATTTTTTTCTGCGTACACTTTCACCCCCTTTTGCACAGCAGCCAGATCGATTTTAAGTATGTTTTTTCGAATGGTTTTATCAACGATTTATCCCAGCAGCATAACGTTTAACTCTTTTACTCTCATGTTTCATCCATGTGCCCCTAACAAAATAATCCCAGCAAACAAAGAAAAAAAAAATCAAAAAACAAACGCCAAAAACATCAGATTGGTTGGTTTTCGGTCGCCTTCTCATTTACAGCAACCGCAGAAGGCTCCTGATTATGATCGATCGACTGAAACTAAACTAAAAATGTACCTAACTTTAGTGAACTTTTATTTAAACAAATTTGAAATGTACATTTAAAAAAGGAACCCATTTTAAAGTTAAAATCCAGCAGCACGCTTTTAAACCAGTGGCCAACACAATAAAGCAAATCCAAATGTAAATACATACATATACATACGTACATATATAATAAATGGATGTCAAGACACGCCACTTTAATCGGTCACCATAGTTTTATAGTCTAATCTTAAGCTACTTGTAAACCAACAGATACCTAAGTGTTACCTATCCAAACTATACGAAATACACCACTTCACATAAACTTAAAATTTAACAAAACCAAATACAATTAAACCGCAACAAACAACAATTAAACAAACAAACAAAACCAACAACAGAAATTACAATAATTAATTAACTACTACCGCCCCCCTTTTTGCCTCAATATAACCAACAATGAACAACAACAATCATCAACAACAACAACAACCAAGTCGGTTACACGATGCGAGATATCCGATATTTCTGGAGAGATGGACTGAGTAGTGTTGGCATGAGCAGTGAGGTCGAACTACCGCAGTTCCGAGTATTGGGACACAGGCAGAGGGCGACCGAAATAAACCTAACCACAGGTACCCTCCATACTACATTACAAATTCATACCAAAACAAAAAAAAATTAAAACAAAAGAGTGTAAAACCGAACATCTTCTTCTTTGTTGTGACAAACATATTTACTATCAATCAACACTTATTTTTTTTCTCTCTCGTTTTCGTTTTCATGTTTCGTAATATCAATTTCGTTAGTTTTCATTTCCTTTTTGTCTAAGAAAAAGGGTTATTAGCGCATATATATAAACATATATATACTCTATATATACTACTACTATTCCTACTCCTACTACTACTACTATATAAAACATACTCAAACAACATGCACATTTTGTTTAGTTTTGTGTTTCACCTATATCGAGTGCTAACTGTAACCTTGATCTACTAACTTACTAAAAAAAAAAACCCAAAAACAAAAAAAAAACTACATGCATATATATATTTATATTGTGTTTCGAGTGTCCTCTACTAACCTATGTTGTGCCTACTTCATTTTGATTGATCATCTAAACAACTTTAACAAATTTATCAACGGTTTACTAACTACCTTAGCCAGTACGCAGCAGTTGTAGTCCAGAGTGTGTTTGTGTGTGTTAGCCAGTTTTGCTAGGCGTTGCGAGCATTCGTAATCTCTACTTCTTATTTCTAACTTTATACTTTTTACTTACAATATGAGTCCACTTCCTGTTGCCGTCCATACTTAGCGCATTTGCTTGGGTAGGCCTAACAAAACAAAACAAAACAAAACCAAACGAAACGAACAAACACTATGTGTAACCAAAAACGAAATGAAATAATTTTATTATATTAAAATAAAAACATACAGAAAACACAAGAGCACCCATTTCTGCCATCTTAAGTGCTTAAGTGAAATTATAACATGCTAAAGAAATCAATAAACAACTACTGCCAATAAGAACAAACAGTAGCTTTAAGTCTAGTTGCTAATATAAATCCTATGCTAGTATTAAATACCCCTTTGTATACAAATGTAATATATTTATAATACTTTTTTCTCAAACAACCAATGATAATGTGAATCAAAAAATATATTTAACAACACTTTAAGCAACAAGTTCTGAATGAGACTATTAATTAACGTAAGAAGAAAACATTAAATATCAATGCAAATGTAACTTAAAGATAACGAAATTGATAAAACAAAAAAAAAAAACAAAAAAAATAACTTACTATGAAATTCTTTTTTTTTGCTAATCATTAATAGTCTCACGAAATGTATTTTTTGTTTTGTGCATATTTTTCCGTCAAATGAACAACAACAACCACTACAACAACAACAACAACAACAATGACGATAACCACAACAAACTGCGCCGAACAACAATATTAATTAAAATACATATAAATGCATAATATATTTGCATATATATGTATCTAAACCATGATCAAAATCGAAAACAAAATCGAAAATAAAAAATATATAGTCGGCTACACGATGCGTGACATTCGTTATAAATGGAATGAGGGCCCTAACTCAGTTGGTGTCTCGAGCGAGGTATCGCTGCCCCAATTTAAGGTCTTGGGTCATCGTCAAAGAGCCATGGAGATCAGTCTTACCACAGGTACCTGTAGACGGTTACCGATTTTTTTCAAACTTTACTTTTAACTTTATACATATTACATACTACTTACTTACTTTTACCCCTATATATATATATATATATATATATATATACATACATATATATATTTACCTTTACCATACCTTAAAAATACAAACTTATATAAATGCATACAAATGTACACACATCAAGTGCATGTATGTACAAAAAAAAATCAATGCTGATGAATGATGATGACGACGATGTAATTAATACTTGTATACACACATTATACATTCCTACATATAACTAGAGTTCATCTATGTGTGTATGTATGTATGTATGTATGTATGTATGTATATTGTGTCTTTTGCGTTATCATCTTTAGTTTGTTTAGTTGCTTTACCTTGAACATTTCTTTCATTCCTTACAAACCCAAAACATGTTTATAAAGCACTCGTAACTTCTTCATCCTAACCAATCGAACGACCGAAATATTGGGCAAATTTTGCTACATGGCTACAACAGAACAAAATGGCGGCAAAAAACCAAGACAAATGCATGTACTTAAGCATACAACTATTTTGCTTTCTTTTTAATAACATTTAACTAATTTATCAGCAAAAAACAAAGTAAAAATAAGCAAGTTTGGCCTGGCCAAACATTAAATACCCTTGCGTTGAGTAACTCAAAGCAAGAGTATTCAACTATCAAAGCAACTTTGTCAAATCCAATCGGAGAAGGTCTATAAAGAAGAAGAAATCTATAAGCCTAGCTGCAATTTAGTGTCTTATAGTTGTATCTAAAGAGAACTAGAAATAATTAAGCGCAAGAATAATGCATGTTAAGCTAGCTGAACATATATACATTTATTTTTTATTCATTTAGAAATTCATTTCTACTCATCCTGTATTTGTATTTTTCTATTCAGTTTGCGTTCGTTTTAAATCTCTTATAGTTTTGTCATTAGCTCATAAACAAAATTATAATGCAAATTGGCAATGCCAAGCAAATCAAAACTAGCAATTAAAATCCATAATAAAGTAACTGAAACAGAATTGACTTGAGTGACATTTGTGTCAAAAAAAAAATAAAAACAAAAAAAAAATCATTAAGCAAAATACGCAAATCAATAAATACTTACATATACATATCTTCTACATAATTTATGTAACTACTATTGAACACCAAATACAAATAATAATATTAACAAAAACTAACAATAACAATAATAATATTAATACAACAATAACAATAGCGATGCTTAACTTTATATGGCTTATGTACTTAGATATTCATCCTTTCGACTTATGCCTGGCATTAATATTAATTATATTTTTAAATTGCCACACACACACATAAACACATTATTATCTAGTCACGTACAAACATTTATATATATATATTCAAAAGTAATTGCCGAAATTGAAAAACGCTATCGAAACTCATTAGCATTAAACCTAACAGCAACAATCACATTAATATTGTAAAAAAAAAATACCAACAAAAAATGCAATCAAAACTTTTATAATACTAAAAAAAAAAAATAACAAATAGATACGATTTTTTTTCTACAATTTAGCAGCAGAAAGCAAATCTCTAATATATATATTATTAAATTAAATAAAACAAATACTATTTAATTAAAAAAATTTACAAGACGCCCTCCCAAGCATGCTCTTATCATTAAAATTTCCTTTCAAACAAACCAATCAAAAAAAACAGAATATCATTATATATACTTATATTTATTACATAACAAATCTTCTTGCGGCCAAAAATATGGCGCCTTTTCTGGGCCTTAGGTTAGCTCGCTCTCACATTCTCTCGCTCTATTACTCTTACTCTCTGCTCATTCTTAATAAGTTTTTCTTTTAAAATTATAGTTTTTTTTTTTATTTGGTCTCTAGCTCTTAAAGGTCAAACTCATTAGGTGTTCGCTCGTTAATATTATTTTCTTGTTAACTAATCAAAAAAAATATCTTTAACTAGAACAACAGTTTGCAGTCTAGCAAGTAGGCAAACTGCAGCGTTAAGTAATGTTTTATCTAATTACCACTAACAAATGACAAATAACAACTAATAATTAAAAATATTGCAGTGCTCCCATTGATCATTGATGTTCGGTTCGCTTCATTTATCATTTTGTTAATACTACATACGAAATATTTCCTATGCATACCAAACACACAAATACTATATATATATATTTTTCTCCAAATATTTTATGCCCATATGATACGTATAGTATCAAAAAAATATTAGATCTCTCTCAGTTAAATGCGCTCATTGCTTAATTAGTTTAATAAAATACTATATTTTATTTGAATTTTTGTTTGTTTGTTTTGGAATATTTTCGTTTTGTGATGAAAACTTACAAATATTTGTTACTTATATATAATATATATAGCTATATATATATATTGTTGAATTTATTGAAAGAATTTTAACTAATAATATAATAACACTTTGCTCTCTTTTTTTCTCTCTCTGTTTCTTCCTCCAACTCTCTCTCTTTCAATCTTTTTCTTCCAAAACTTTGTTAACATATGCTCGGTACTTGATGACAATAATATATCGATTTTAATTAAATATAATGAACGAAAAAAAAATGATAATGCAAATGCAACTGCAACTGAAAAATAGGCAACTATTCGCGTTTAGCCTGCGAAATACAGTTTGTGCGTTCGATGGGCTATTATCTTATACAAATCTACATACCCTCTGGACTGATCGTTATTATATCATGGGTATCATTTTGGCTCAATCGCAATGCAACGCCGGCGCGTGTGGCGCTCGGTGTGACAACCGTGTTGACAATGACCACATTGATGTCGTCAACAAATGCAGCGCTGCCAAAGATTTCATACGTCAAATCGATTGACGTCTATCTGGGAACATGCTTCGTTATGGTCTTTGCCAGTCTACTGGGTAAACAAAAACTAGCGAAAACCTAACCAAATTCAAAACAAAACAAAATACCAAAACGAACACTCAAAACCAATCCAATCCAAAGCAAACCAAACCAATCAAGTAGCAAATACAAATATTTTCATAACTTTTCACACAGCACCACACAAGCATCCAACAAGAACTTCAACGAACACACTAACACACACTCACACACATAACCAGAGTTAATTGTGTGTTGCTTTATTACAGACTACACACTACCTATCTATATACATATTGTACATATACTATATAATTTTCTATATATATTGATTTCAAACTTAATGGCGTACAAAACGGCACACGAGTACCAGCCAATAATGCCAATCTTTAAACCAACTTTCAACACACTCTTGCCACTGTTCGTCGCTTAGCGTTTTGCAGCTATTATCACCGAGACAAAGACACATTTTCTTTCAACAATCTTTTATTTTTTTATTTCTACAGCAAACGATAATAGATACTTCAATGAAGCCTTATGATTTATCTAAAGTTGGTTAACATGTTTAATTTTTGTTTTATTATTTGAATAGTTTCTCTTAATCGATCAACAAATCCATTAAATTCTGAAAGTAGCTCAAAAATTCTTAAAACATAACTACAATTCAGTACAACAAAATATATATATATATATTTATACAATGTATTTACAAGTTTGAAATATATTACAAGACATTGGCTTCTCAATCCATGCGTATTTGTACCATTCAAAATTCTATAGAGAATATATTTCAAACAATTATACTACTACTACAGTTCAGTTCAATGCTCTAACTTTAACTTTCTCTCTTAAAATCCTAACATCTTAAGCAACAACTCACACTTTACCTACAATATAAAACTCTCAACTCAGGTCAACAACAACAATGCAAAAAAAAAATATCCAAAAAAAAAGTATATATCCAACAACTAAAAAAATCTCTTTTTTCGTATTTGTATGTTATTGTTAATTTTTCTATACAAAGAAACAATGCAACTATCATCTAAAGAAAATGTATGCAAATTCATAGATACGCGCGCTGCCTTCCCTTTGTAAGGGCACACAATTTCCAAGCGAAAAGTTTTGCACACATACACACACACACACACACACAAATACACACACCTACACTTTTACACTCACCTATACGCACACAAACACACACTCACAGATAGTGCACTGAATACTGTTAGATAAAACACATGCAGAGCTTTTTAGTATACCCAAAACAATTGAAGCATGCTTCTGCCAAAAACTAAAAAAAAACCAAACAAATTATTTTAGACTTTTATTAGCTTTACTCGTACTCTCTCTCTCGTATTTACTACTACTTCTACTACTACTACTACCACTACTACTACTACTACTATTGTAGCCGCCTCAGGTTGACATTGTGTTCGAAAGCAAAGCAAAACAAAAGAAAAACTAAACCAAACTAAAAACAATGAACATGACAAAATTCAAAGAATTCTTTTAATCATGATAAATGCATAGCAAAAATGCACATGAGCGAACACATTTATCAACCTGTAATGGTACCCAGATATTAATATACGCCCAGCTTCCACTCAAAACGCAAGCCTACGAAAAAATACAACTAAAGCTACTTTATTATACTACATCATCATATAAAATCGAAAAAAAAAATATCAAATCTATCAAATCTGGACAAACCAAACACAACGATCCTCAAATCTCCAGCCCAGGGGTATGAGCAAAAAAAAAACATACTAAAACCGAGCGCATATGAAAAAAAAAATGAAACCAGCATGCCTTGCGTCACACCTGGCTTGAGTCGCGATTGAATTGAATAACATATATATATATATCTGTATGTATGAAAACAAAAGAACGAAAACGAAGACAATATACACTGTAAATAGATTCCCAAGACGAAGACGACGTCATTACATACGATGTCTGAGGCAAAACAAACCTCAATGCAAGCAATATTACAATACAAATTCACATCTGGTTTTGTCAAGTTTGCGACATTTAAATGTGTGCCGCACACATGACAATACCAAAATGTTTGACACGTGCTTGAGGTTAGGTAAGATATGTTACATATATCTGTAGATTGGTCTGTTTCTCCCTTCCTACCAAATGCATTTACAGCAAAACAGCGCTTCTCAGTGAGACGTTGGGGTAAGTACATGTACTCGTTTGTTACTCGTTACTTGCCAAGCAACCCTTCAATATTGTTACTATCCCTATAACCCCAAATGAGTCTTGTATCTTAGGAACCTGTTTTTGTACCACATTGTATTCGATCTCAGTGCATGTTAAGCAATGCCGCGAACCCATCATATACATGCTATATAGTACATACATACCATATCCGTGCTTAAGGATTAAATACATTTATAATACATATACAACCAACAACATTTATGATACTTGCAACGAAACGAAAAGCTGGAAATATGTGTGTCCCCTACGGCAGGCGATTGTTCAATGAATTTGCATTTAAGGCACGCACATGAACATTTTCCTTGAATGATGGTCTCAACTGCAGCAAATATATATAGATAAAACAAAAGAAATGCAAAAAAAAAAAAAATAATAATAATAATAACTTTTACATAAACCATTTGGCTTACAAATTAACGTTTTATGTTTATGTTTTGATTTTTTTATTCACTCATTTTCACAAAACACATACACACACATACACATATATGTGAAAACAAACCAAACAGCCAGCAGACAGACAGATACTGACAAGCGCACACACACACACACACACACACACACATACACGAACACTTATACACACACCCACACACTCATTTAGTCGTTACACCTTTATTGCTCTCTATCTATCTCTCTCTCGTAACTGTAATTACCTATCGCTTTTTCACACAACTACTACACACTACACTTGCTTTTCTCACATATTTCTTATGTTGCTTGGCTAACGAACAGAATATAAACTATATTCAAGTTGTTTTATTTAACAAACCAACCAACAACTACTACAACAGCAACCACAACAACAACAACAACAACAAACACACACACAAGTGACGTTGATTATTTATATCCTGTATCGTGAAAGAAACGAACTAACTGTTCGCCTTTTGTCATGGCACAGGGTATCTTCAAGTCGGCTTACATCTATCGACTGACTTTAATGCCCGTTTCCAGTTATTGTTTTTAATATTCCACAACAACAAAAACAACAACAACAATTCATATACACATACATACATATACTATAATCATATATAGATATATACTATATATAGTATCCAAAAATAATCATATATCACAACATTATTTGCTTTATTCTTGTGTACATATGTATATATATATGTACATCTTATATATGTATATGCATATGTACACATATTATATATGTACTATATAACATTTACTGAAAATTAATATTTTTCAAAAATCGCTCCATTTTCCCCCCCATACCGTTCCAACAACAAACCAACCGTACTTCAAAATTACAAATAAAAACTGTGCAACCTTTGACTACAACAACTACAACAACAAACAACAACCAACAACAACCACCTAATATTCAACAATCAACAACAAATCAAATCATCAAATATATATCAATCTCAAAATCTCATGTGGAACGCGATCTGATTCAAAATTTTATGCATCCGCATTGATCAAACCTTCCTTCGTACCGCCAAACCGTCTGATTTGAAATCACCATCAATCAATCAATTAATCAACCAATCGTTCAATCAACCAATCGTTCAATCAATCAAAATTGCATTCAAACAAATATCTGAACCGACCAAAACAATCCAAACATATCAAATTCAAACCCAAATTCAAATTCAATCAAATTCAATTCGAAACATATAAAACTGTATCCAATATCCAATATCATGTCGCCAATCGTAGAATACGCCACCGTCGGCTATATGGCAAAACGAATTCAAATGCGAAAACAAAGATTTATGGCGATCCAAAAGATAGCTGAGCAGAAAAAGCAACAGCTCGATGGTGTGCAGCAGCAGGCCAATCCGAATCCGAATGTCGGAGGCGGACCCGGTCCTGAGCATGGACATGGGCATGGTCATCATGCCCACAGCCATGGTCATCCGCATGCGCCCAAACAAACAGTGAGTAACCGCCCAATCGGCTTTTCAAATATCCAACAAAACGTTGGTACGCGCGGTTGCTCGATAGTGGGACCCTTGTTCCAGGAGGTGAGATTCAAGGTCCATGACCCCAAGGCACACTCCAAGGGTGGCACCCTGGAGAATACGGTCAATGGCGGCCGCGGTGGACCCCAATCCCATGGACCCGGACCGGCGCCAGGTGGCGGCCCACCAGGCGGTGGCGGAGGCGGTGGTGGCGGCCCGCCAGATGCTGGCGGTGATCCAGAGGCAGCAGTGCCCGCACATCTATTACATCCGGGCAAAGTAAAAAAGGTATTCACAGCCTTATAAAGTATGTATATAGTATTATAAAAAACTTGTTATCTATTATTACCACAGGATATCAACAAGCTGTTGGGTATAACACCCTCGGATATTGATAAATACTCGCGCATTGTGTTTCCCGTGTGCTTTGTCTGCTTCAATCTCATGTACTGGATTATATATCTGCATGTGAGCGATGTTGTTGCCGACGATCTTGTCCTGCTGGGCGAGGAATAAACGTGGCCAAGCACCCCAAGGAGGCGACGCCTATGGAGAAGCAGGAGCAACAGGACTAGGACAGCGCACAAGAGAGTCAAACTGTGCAGGGCGCTAAAAAAAAATAATAATAAAAAAAAACACAACCAAATATTAAAACAAAAAAAAGCATAACTAATTTTAACTAGCGATATGGAAGTGCAAAGGCAACATATTATTGTTACATACTAAAAGAAACAAAATATATAAGACAAACATATTATGGGCGAGAGCAGCAGAAACAGGAGCAGAAGCAGAGGCAGAAGCAGAAAAATATTGTTAAATAGATTTACGCAAAGTAAAAGCAAAACAAAAAACCAAACAAAATACAAAAATACATATAGCATAATTAAGAAGGAGAAGGAGAATAAACCACACGATGAATAATCAAAAGCAGCAGTATAGCAAATAGTAGAGAATAAAGTGAATAAGAAATTAAAGCATATATTAACTAATGATTATGATTTGGATAACGCAACATAGCAATTAAAAAAATAAC
Source organism: Scaptomyza caliginosa (assembly GCA_035044725.1). Classification (NCBI taxonomy): domain Eukaryota; kingdom Metazoa; phylum Arthropoda; class Insecta; order Diptera; family Drosophilidae; genus Scaptomyza; species Scaptomyza caliginosa. Next base: position 371,515 of record JAWNNR010000315.1, read on the forward strand.
TATAAATAAAATATATGCAGATATATAGTATAATAAGAACAAGAACAAATAGCACAGTCAACAATTAATTTCAGACTCACATAATTCCAACTTTAACAAAAGAAAATCAAACCCACACACAAAAAAACACACACACACACACCCGATGCAATTGACATAAGATTCTATAGAGATTTGTTTTTAACTAGTTTCCAATTTGGTTTGAGATCATTGTTTACTTCCCCTAAGCAGACAGTCAAACAGTCTTCCTTAGTTTAGGCAAACAAAGACAAAAAAAAAAAAAACAAACAAGAAGAAACTTAATTAAGTTTATGGTTTTTAAAACCCAAGTTCAACCTTTGAAACATAAATATTTGTGCACTTGATTTGTTTATTTGATCCTTTTTTTCAAAACTGACCACTTTTTAGCGCTTCCAAGAAAAATGGCCAAATTTTGTAGGAGAAAACAAAAAATGTTAAAAAAAAAAATGAAAAAATGGAAAAAACCAATTACGAAATTTTCAAATTAATAAGCAAACATATAAACGTATTTTAAATAATTTGCACATGAATATTTATACAAATAAATGCAAAATTCTTATGGATTACTTTTAAAGGCACCCTTTTTTAAGCGAAAGGCATCGGGATGGCATATAAGAAACAAATAGTTAATAAATGATTTTAGTTAAACGTAAACCAAATCGTATATATGGTATAAAAACACACAACCAAATATTTTAATAGCACAACAAAATCGAAACTTTAATAAAGAAATTGAAAACAAGAAATCAATAGAGCAATAAAATAGATAAAACCAAATACATAGAAATATTGAACACACAAACAAAAATATTAAATGAAAACTGCCTAAAAGAAACTTAGCACGTAAGGCATCACAAATAGTTGTTTGAACAAATGACATTAGTTGATAGTTTACTGAATTATTTTGAAGAGGATTTACTCAATTTATTTTGTACATATATAGAGGAAAACTGAAGATCGAGAAGATACTAAAAAAAAAACAAAAAAAAAAACCAAAAGCAAAAATAACGCAAAGTAGGAGCAAAACTTCGCAAAATGGAAAATAGCAAATAATTCAAATAAGCAGCTAACATTAATTTAGTTAATGACTTAAGTTAAAAGCAACTCGGGACAGACAGACAGACGTGCGGACAAGTTCAAGCAGTCAATAAAGCAAAATATATAAGAACATACATACATACAATGCACCATTTAAATAAGCTTAGTATTACTAACACACACACACACATACACACTAAGACAAACATACATATATATAATTGAAGTTTTGGTAAAGTTCCTCAAGAATATTTAGTTAAAAGGTTGAGATTTATTTGTTTGAATACCAAAACCTAGCACAATACTAAATATTCAAATCACAAATACCATTACAAAATGCAAAAGAAATATCATCAATAAATTTTAATTTACTAACTAATATTAAGAAGATGATATGTTATGATTATATCTAAGGCTAAAGAATTTTGTACAGTTAGCTAATGCTGAGGTTATACACCACACATCTAATCATTTATGTATATGTATAGTGCTAATAAATAATAAATAATAGTAACACACACACACACACACACACACATACACATCTGAATATAAGATACATATATATATAATTAAACAATATTGTATATGTTTGATGTGTGTGTAAAAACATATATAGGCAATAACAATATGAACGACGTATTTAAGCACCTTATATGTAGCACGAGTTTTTTGATATGTAAACCAACCAATTAATTTTTTATATATATGCAACAAAATTATTCCCATAAATATGTGGAACACATGGCAGTTAAAGCTAAGGACAAAAAAAAACAATTCTAGGCGCAAGACTGTTGAATACAAAAATAATAATAATAATAATATTAATGAGAAAGACAAATAGCTAAATCTACACAGTCAACAAGGAACAGAAAGTCAAAACTAAATACCTAAATGTATGGCCTATAAATACATACACTTAACCTTAAACACATAAAACGCTCAACATAACCAAACTAATAATAATCCAACAACTACAAAAACAAAAACAAGCGAAATTACTTTATTAACTTTCTAGAAACACAAACACAAACACACACACACACACACCTACACTTGTATAAATTGAGTAAAAGTAAAACCAAAACTTTTACCTAGATTTTTCTAAAGGATCTGTTGAGTACCGCAAGTACTTACCAACAAGGATTTGAGATACAAATTGATTTACAAAACTTTAACTATCTTAACAACAGCAATGCGTATACTTAGGAACAATGTTTTTCTTTTCAGTGCATATATACAGTCATATATATATAAAAAAAACTCAACTCGACATCAAGTGAAATCGGTGATAAAAACAAACAGACAAACACAAGTAAATAAAAAGGTGTCGCAATTCAATTATATTACCAAGGAAAAGAACACTAAACTAGTTAAATCAAAATATTTATAAATTGATAATGGATAATGAGGTTTATCTATAAAAAGTAATACAATTCTATGCTAAAAGAGAGAAAACAAAAACGAAAACAACAACAACAAATAGCTGCTCAACGGTTTCGGAGCGTATTTCCAAAAAACAAAATGCATAAAAACATTTTAGTTAATAAAACATATAAGTAACGAAGTTAAACAAATAGTCGAGAATTTTTAAAGAAAATATAAAAAAAACACATAAAACTAACAAGAAACAAAAACAACAATTAAGTTAACTATTTACTTTTCATATGGGTTTTTTTATAATTTACTTTTTCTACTCTACACCTAGTTAATGATATAATTTTTTGTTAAAAGCAAGAAAAAATACCAAACCAATCAATTTAGTTGACTATAGTGAAATTTTAAAAACGGAAATATTTAAGAAGATTTATATAAATTACAAAACAAGAAACAAGCGGGCAAAGCATTTAGGAAAATTAATGACACAAGCCCTGGACAAAAACCAAAAAAAAAACCCAAAAAAATATATACAAAAAGAAAAAGAAATGTTTAAAGCATTTTTGGTGCCGTTGTTTATAGGGCGGCACCAACACCAGCGTTTTATAAAGACAGGAATGGAGTATAGAAATGTTATGTATGCGAGAAGTACACAGTATACACATAGACATATGTGTGTGTGTGTGTAAAATGTGTGTACATGGTGTAATAATTACATTGTGTACGTACATACATATATATAGAATGTATAATAATGTTATGTACAATATATATATTATATATTATATATGGTATGTCTGATGGTCTCAAAAAATGAAATTCTAAAGTATTTAGATAAGCGAAAACCAGTTGAAAGAAGAAACCAAAACTTAAAGCATTTAGTTCAAGTTACACAAACACACACACACACACACACCCACACACTAGCACACTCGCACACACCCACACACACAATTCATTAAAGCGCACCAAACAAATTTTTTAAATGCAATCCAAGTAATATTATTAACATAAAACAAAACCATAAACATGTTATTAAAAATATACATTCTAATAAAAGAAAGAAAATATATATAATAACAATATATATAGAGAACACAAGAACATTAAAAAATAGTCAGTAATACCAAAATGATTCCCGATAAAAAATAATTGGAGAACTTCCACAAAGTAATTTTTGCATAATAAAATTGAATATTCAACACACACACACACACTAACACATACCAACACACACACACAATTATGGTTGTACACCCCATTTGAACATTGATTCGCTTTTGAGTTAAGAGCAAAGCATAGAGAAGCATAGTGTTGAAATGAATTTCAATAATTATTACAACTTAAGTCTTGTTATCTAATTGTTAATTTGATTTGTTGCTCAATTATTGTTAACACACCAACAAAAATAATCCATTTTGCACTAATCGCTTGCTTGCAAACGACTCGTCTTGACTTTCAAATTAATTTCAGTTCTAACAAACAGCAACAGGATGAAATTAACAATCTATCTATAGTATAATTTTTGTTTTTTATCCGTCCATTCAAGAAGTTCCTAATTGCAATAAATGAGTATTTGTTATGGCTATCAACAACTTCAACTCCCACGGAGCAGTCAATTCCTATCATAATTTATAATTGAAATATTTTCAAATTTCGTTTTTTTTTAACATTCAGTTTATTGCTGAGACTCTTGTCAATTATGCTATGTTCTCGTTTCTCTTGTTCATTAGTTTCTCATTTTCCCGCTCTAATCATCATCAAAATGTTTTCTTTCCATCATATACTGCACATTTGCGTTGCTCAATGAAAACAAAAAAAAAAAATATTCAATCCAGTACTATAAATATCCCGACATAGTGATAGGCAAGCATTATGCAAAACTGTATGAAAAACGGATTAAAAACAAAAAACAAACATAAAATAAAGTTAAAAAAGAAAAAAATACGAAAACGTACTGCGTATGTAATGATTGATCACTGATCACAAATTTTGACTGTGTTAATTTCGTTATATAAATATAAAAACAAATTAAAAAGAAAAACCTAAAGACAAGAAGTATAATATAATGAAATATCTATAGCGTATGAAAAAAATAATAATAATAAAACACACACACACATAAAGAAAAACACGCAATAAATGTTACAAAAAGAAAAAAAAAAAAAAAAAAAGAAACAGAAAACAAAACCAAAAATGAAAAACCTATATTATTAAGTGGAATGCTAAATGAAAAGCGTCAAAATACAGACGATGAGGCGAATAGAAAATTTAATAAAAAAGAAAAACAACCAAAAATAAAAACACAAAATGATAATTATTATAATATTGCAAATGAAGCGAATACGAATAAAGATATGTAAAAAAATAAATTAGCAATGTCTTTTATACTTAGCCGAAGGATCCATATAAACCCTTGCCCAAAAAGTAGGTTTTCTTTTAAAAACAAAGGACATTTTAGTTACGATTTCAAAGTGTTTAATATTATTTATTAGTCCTTTAAACAGAAGTCTTGTTTATGACATGAACTTTAATTACCTTACTGGAAAAATAACATACAATACAATTGCGGTAAATATATATATATATATATATTTTTTTTTTTGTAATAATTTGCGTTAATGTTATACTTTGGTAAATGTTTGTTCATACTATAATCAGTTTAGTTTGTGTTTTGAGTATTATTTTCGTTTCATTAGATACTTATGTACTTATGATTATGATTCGCAAAAATTGAATAGGCATTTTCAGGTAGTAATACAATATTATAATCAAACAAGATACATTTTCAACTAAACTTTGCACGCAAAAAATTCTTCTAATTGATCTTAAGTGTGTACAACAATCTAGTTGAAAGTAATTGTCTATAATGTGGTGCACAATTCCTAGTGCTAACATTAGTAATAGTAATAATCTTATTTTTTTTTTGCTATTTGTTTTTATTGCAACCGAACGTTAATCTTGGCTATGAGTTGAAATTATTTGGCTGGCATATTTAAAATATAGTTTTTTTTTTTAACTAGAATATATACGTAATTGTTATATATAGTTTACTTAGATATATACATATACATAAATATATATATATATATATATATATATATATTATATATTGCTCGATTATTAGCTGATATACGAAGATTCGTTTCAAAGACTCATTCTCCAGAACAACAATTACAAATTTATACACATAATACCAATATTAATCAAACTACACTACTCGAAAGTATACTATTGCTTGAGTGTAATTTTTGTATACACTATGGCATCGTTGTAATTTGCATAAAACTTGAAGCGTTTCGTTTTTTTCTGTCTTGTTAGAGTATGTGCGAAGTGAGTGCTTTGGCTTAACTTAAGACTGGGTGTGTGTGTGAGTGTGTTTTATATTTTTCTCATTCTGGTATTCGTTTGGTCCAGCTGTGAGTATTGATGTTGTAGTCTCTATTCATATGTATATGGAATATATCTCGTGCTCATTGCTTGTGTGTGGTCTATTATATGGTTAACGAACAACATTTAAAGTAGCCAGGTGGTGGAGTTTTTTTTTTTTTTTTTTTTTGTATTTTTGTAGATAGATACGGCATTAAGCTTTGTCCTTAAGCATTCGACTCTTTCAGATTCTCCAAGCGTGCCAATTGATTGGAGTCCAATTCCTCGGGTATGCTAGCCCGGCCACCAACCACCTGCTTGGGTGTATCAATAACATCCTCGGTTAGTGTCTCGCAGTCCAGGTTAGTAGACTGTGCACCACCTCCGCCGCCGCCGCCGCCGCCACCACCACCACCGCCTACTCCGGCAAATGCATCATCAAAGTTCGCATCGAAATTAGCCTCAAAGTCAGCTTCAAAGCCACCGCCGCCGCTGGCCTCAGCTGGTGCAGCGGTTTGAGCAGCTGTCGCTGACGATTTCTCATTAAATGGATCTTCCTCAGGCTCCTGCAGCACAGGCACATCCGCATTGGCCGAGTCAGTGCCATCGGAAAGTGATTGCTGATCTTCTGCTGAATGAATGGAAAAATACTCTTTCAGTGTTATGGTTTGAATATTTGAATACGAATACCTTCTTTGGTAGTTGCCACAGGAGCTGCCGCCACTTTAGCCTTCGATGGCTTCGGCGATACAATATCTGGCTTTTTATCCGCTACTGCCACCACGGGTTGTTCCTTGGCAGACGTTGTTGTGGATGAGTTGTTGTCGCTCTCTCCTACTGGTGGGAAAGATTTATCGGCACCGTCTTCAACCATTGGGGTTGCAGCGGTAACTATTATTTGTGCCATACCTAAGTTCAAAGTGTTCGAAGTGGAAGCCGCCGTGACCGCCCCCGCACCGACCTTGGCCTTGCCCTCAATCTTCGGTTTGGTTAACTGCGGAGGTGGCAACGAGGGTGGCGGCTTCTCATCGTCACTGAAATCGTCCTGAAATCGAAAAAGTGTCACAAGATTAGTCTTCAATTGGATTGTGTTTGTATAGATATTAGATTAACAGGGTTTTTATAGATATTTACCTCCAGGCCAGGCTCTTGTATAAGCACTGAGTAAGCATTAGGGAAAAAGGGAGAGAAATACAATTAACTTGGACGAAATGTTTTGGTAATAAATTGAGTTTAAAGGCATTTGATAAATACGCAATTTGTAAGAAACCTTTATCAAGTGAGTAGAGAGCGGTGGTATATCAATATCAAAATATATAAAGTGAGAGGCCCAATTAAAGGAACATGATCTTCAACCTTGGCATACACCCAAGAGCTAATTACACACGGCAAACTGAAATTAGCTAAGAGGATTACAAATTATATACAAAAAAAAAAATGATTAATACTGGGAAAACATTTAAGGGTTTAGGGACTTTTAACTGAATCGCATGCACATGCTCTTTGTACAATGAGGTCAGGAAACTAGCTGAGGTAACTTCAGGAAAAGATAGCGGGTCCGACCCGATTGTAATCTATAACTTTAAAGCTCTTAAAGAAGTTAAGAAGATAGTAGAAGGATTATAAACCACAACCTAATAATGGAAGGGTAAAATGGTATTAAGAGAAGAAGTCCAGTTAAGACTTTGGTAAAAGGTTGGATAGTTCCAAGTTTAATTGCCCTCAACAGACATAAAGTATGCTTTTGTTAAGACAATCTACTAAAATAAAAGCTTAAGATTCTAACACAGAAAAGAGATATAAGATAAATAAATAGGTTTATTTTGGATTACATGGGAAATTCTGTAAATACAAGTTCTCAATTACTTCAGTACGTTTTAATAACAAGAAAGAGAAGATAGAAAAAGTTTCGATTATTTTTAGATTATAAATATGAAGTTTTTGATTAGTTTTAAAAAGGGACATCAATAACACATAAAACACAATAATTAAAAAAGAAAAGAAATTGGTGCCAGAAAAGCATACACAAATTTTTTTCTACGAAACTCAAATATAAAAACTTTTTTTTGTTTCGTAATTAATTATTAGGCATAGCAGGAAACACCAACACACAGGAGACACGTTGTTAAGCAGCCTAAAGAACACTGTAAAGAATTTGTAGTTTAGTTCTTAGCTTCACTTTTTGTTAAGGACACATCAATAAAAATGTTTTTGTTTTTTTTTTCTTGTTCGATTGAATAAAAATAGCACATTAACGAAGAGAGAGAGAGAGAGAGAGATACTCAGTGGTTTGGAGAATAGTTACAGTGATGGTAGTGGAGTAGATATATTGGTTCGTGGTTTTGATGGTAGTCGGTAATTGGTAATTGGTAGTTAGTGATGGTTAGTAATAGTGGTAGCTGCGCTGGAAGATTTAGTTAAGATACCTCTAGAGAACATAGGTAGTAGCAGGTAGTTGAATAGAACTTTCAAGTGTAAGTGTGTATTTGTGTGTGTGTGTGGGCGTGTGTGTTTGAGTGTAAAGGTGAATTTATAGTGAAATTGTTGAATTGAATACAATATATAGGTAGAATGTAAATTGAAGAGATTTGGAGTTAATAAGAGAAAGAGAGAGATAGAGAGACGAAGAGGCAAAAGTGTTTTGTGCCACTAAAACTATGCCCAGGGTCAGGACAATTACCTGGCGGAGGCATGCTGGGTACTGCAGCTCCATTCGGTATACAGCCGCTATCCCGATCCTCATCTAGTAAAAGATTTGAATAGATTGGATTAAGGGTTTAATGAGTAAGTTTAGGGTGTTACTACTTACCTACTGTCTCCTGCGAACCGAACATATCTTCCGTTATGTCTGTTAGCTCATGTGCATACTCTGGCGGTAGTGCTGGAGCTGGGGGCAATGCAAAGTTGGGTGCTGCCATCGGGGGTGGTGATTCGTCGCCACCATCGCTGAGCGGTTCACCCATCTCGTCACACTCTTCAACGACCAATGAGGGGAAATTGCCAAATTTGCCATCCAATTCGCCCTCCCACCAGCCATCGTCGACACCATGAGCGGTCTTGGTAATGATCTTGATCTTGTCACCCTCCTCAAAGGTCAGCTCATCCTCGGCAGTGGCATCGTAGTCGTAGAGCGCAATGCACCATTCGACATCGGACTTGAGGCGCTTTTGGGGCGCCATTATGACCGAGACCTGGTCAGGCGATTGCATTGAGTCCACCGTTTGATCTTCATTGTCAACAGTATAATCGACAGATGAGAATGAGATTTGAGAGCGCAATTGATTGCCTGAACTACCATTAAAGCCACCACCAGCCGCATCCTGTTCAATGTCCAGATAATTGTGTGGCACATAGCCTTCCTCTCCGCGATAGTTACGGGCACGCAGCCAGCCATCGCCATCACCTTCGCCAACAACCTCCAGTTGCTCATTCTCAACGATAGTCAACTCATCTGGGTTTTGTGCCTAAAAATTGTATAAAGTTAAGCATCAATATTATTTTCAGTATCTTATCCCACTCACCGTATAGCTGTAGAGTGCGGTGCACTTGAAGATTGCCTCCTTGGGCTCGGGCACAATTGGCTCGTCCTTGTCCTCCTCAGCCTCCTCCCAATTAACCTCAGTTGGATCATCCCAACCACCAGCAGCGCTGCTAGCAGTGATTGGTGCTGCAGTTGTTGTATGTGCACGTTCCCGCTCCTCTGGCTCATCCTCGCTGTCACTGAAGGTGCGATCCCGTGACAGCTGCGTCTCCTGCTTGGGCTTGGCAGCAGCTGCAGTTGTGGCAGTGGTGCCAGCTGCCTCTTCCTTGTCGCTGTCATAGAATGAATCGGAGCTGGGGTTTTCACCCTGGCCAGAAGCATCAGTGCGCATCGAAATGGAACTAGCTGAGCGTGTCAACTCCTGGACGCCCATAATCTCTGCCTCCTGCACCCATTCGTCCACATTGATACCTCCATCGCGCAGACATTGCAAACACGCTTCCGCCTTGGCTTTTTCCGTCTCGGAGCGACGAATCTGATCGCGGAACTCATCGATCTTTGTATCCAGGTCCGGTCCATTGGGATCGTTGGGATCTGTGCGCTGACCAGCATCTCTCAGGGACTGACACAAAGCCAACTTCTTGGCATATTCCCGTACCGAAGCGTTCTCTTTTACTACACGACCAGCCAGGTTCTTCGCCTCCTTGGTTAGAGTTTCCGCAGCGGACTCGTGCTCGGCGGTCACCTTCCTAACAGGATCATTGTCGCATGCCTCGAAGTCATACTGAATGTGCTGCTTCAGAACCGGATAGAATAGATAGCAACACTGCAGATTGTACTCCCGAGTCAATTGTTGAGCCTGATCCCGAATCTTGCCAAAGCTATTCTGCGTAGCCGAGCAGGTCAACAGCTCCGTGCGACTGTGTTTAAGAAAGTATGTTTAATAGTTCTTACAGAAGATAGTTGGAGAGAGATTTTGCTTACCCCATGAGCATCAGATACTCGGCGACACGCTCGAAGACATAGTTCTCCATGGTTGTCATCGTTGTCTGCAAGTCGACGGTGAAATAACGGTTCTGATGCGCATTGGCAGCAGCCAAGCTGAGAACATAATCGTTACGTGCACCCGAGGACTTCTCCTCAAGCAGCTCCTTACGTGATGTGACTCGGGCACTGTTCTTCTGCAACGACGTGATGGACTGAAAGAATGAACCCTTTTTCTTTTTTAGCTTCTCCTCGATATCCTTGGCCTTGTCGCGAACATCGTGGGCACAGTGCTCCTCATCAAAATAGGACTTCTTGGTCTTGTCGACGTCGCCAACACTCAAGTGCAGCTCCTTCTGCACATTGACAATGCCGGAGAGACAACGCTTGGCAATTGCCAGCTTGTAATCCCGAAGAACTTTTGCCTCATCGGCAATCTGTTGCTGAAACACCTCAATGGCGGCCAATCGTGCACGGGCCAACTTTTCGTTCTCCTCCAAGACGGTGCGCCAAACACTCCACATGTTCCTTTAAGAGAGAGGTGAAGTTGAAACTTGTTTTGTAAGGATAGCACAAAGCTTGATTACTTACCAACGCTCCTCCATGCCGTCCATTTTGATATCTGGTATATTTGGTATTTTCTTATTGAGATACTGCGATGAGATCTTGAGCAGGTTCTCGCTATACGATTTCTCGATAGCCGAACGCTTGATTGTGAACTGACGTATATCCTCGAGCAGATCGCATTCATGTTGATTTTTCAACTGCAACTTGGCCACCTGTTCCGTGTGCAAATTCTTCAGGAACTTCACATAGTTACCCTGAGGAAAAATACATTTCGTAAGTATGGTAATACTTAAAGGATTTCTGTTTCGGCACTGATCAAAAAACGAGTTCGAGGTTATTTAAAGGTTTACCTTACGCGGTGGCGGCTGCATTTTGATAGCTTTGCTACTAGCACTGTTTTTTTTCTTCTTATCAAGCAGAAGCTTTGTTTTGTTGTTTGTCGAGCTTCCAATCAAAATTGCCGTTACATTACCTTAAGCAGCTGCAAATGAGGGAAATTGAGTGGGAAGGGAACGGTTTACATTAATGGTTTACCAAACAAAAACTACAACTTATGTAATATATACAAAAGCGTGTAAGTTACAGAAAATTGGGCAGGTAGCAAGTATATTATAAGCTCTGTTTGGCAGCCAGGCATAGCAAATGCAAATGCAGTTTTACATAATCAAAGAAGAAAAGTTATTAAATATCTATAAAAGGATTTTTCACTTGGAGTCAGCCCTGGGTGCCCTGGTTGCCCAGGCTGTCTCCCCTGCTGATATCGATTTGGGTGGTTGTTGAGCAGAGAACTTTTCTCACTACGTTATCAAGTAAGTACTATGAGCTAACACTTTTTTTGGACATGCTCGAGTTGGGTGTGTGTCTTGAGTTAGATACCCAATTTAAATATTTCCAACTTTTTATTAAATCAATTTAAATGCGAATGCTTGTTTTATTTTTAACTTTTTCCCACGAACGCGATGTGCTGGCGTACTTATCGATTTCGATTTTAAGCACAGTTTTTCCTACACACACACAAGCACACATTCACCGTTAGCTAGGATGCGCGGAACTCAGAGAGCAAGTGTGTGTGAGAGAGAGAGAGTGTCTGTTTGGGTAATTTAAGGGTGCATGTTTAACAAAACAGTTTCATTGATAGTGAAATACTTAGCACATGCGCTTTGCCAAATTTATAGTAGGAGACTGATAATATAAATTGTACACTTGCTAGTTATGTTTGTAATTTGTAACATTGTTTTCAATTGGTACAACGTTCGTAGCATTTTCGCTAGCATTTGGCCTTTGGCATACTGATAATAGTCAAGTACGTTTGGCTATCAATAAATCCTAAAATTGATAATATGTTGGTATTCGAACATTGATAAGCTCAACGGTAAAGGTAAACCGTATGCAATGCTTTTACGTTAGTTGTACTCAAAATGTTGTGTTATTAAGGACTAGTATGGTGCGTGGGCATGCAAAATGTATGTTCTCTTAATTTTTTTTGGTATCGAAATTCCGCAACGCTTTATGTTATTGTACAGCAAATATTGATGTTCATGTAAGAAGCATATTTTTTCAACACAGAGCAGTTAACATTTTCTATGTTATATGTTCATCGCCGCTGACATGCGTATCGATATATCGATACAGCACAGCTGTTTGTCTTGTGGAATGCAGGAAAACAAAAACAAATGAGCGAAGCAAATAATATGCAGAGGTGCGGCGTCAGGTGGCAGGTGGCATACTCGAAACAACAAAAAAAAAACCTGTTTGCAAGTCAAGAGCAAACAAACAAAACGGTTTATTGGCTTTGGCGGCGCGTCGCCAACTGTAAAAGTGGGCCGCCATCGAAGAAGCAACAGCAAAGCCGACGTGAAGCCCGAGCTGCGCGCGCGATCTGTGATTTCACTTTTCAACAGTTGGCGACTGAGCAGCGGCAGCAACAGCAGCATTTAACGGACGCTTAGCTTACTATAGAAGAGAGATTCAACCAAAGAGAAGCAACGATTGCAAGCCACTAACTGTTACTTTAAGCAATAGAGTTTTGTAATTGCTATAGCAAAGATGCAAAGAGCCAATGTGCTGATTATGCAACAGTTGTTGCGCCAGAGGACGTCAACGTCGTTGTGGCAATGTCTCCTCCAACGCACCGCACCTGCTTCAACGCAGTTGCCAACTTCAACTTTCACTCGACTACAGCATCGGTCGGCAGCAACGTCAACAGCCGCTAGCAAACAAGCAACGCCGCCACCGCGTCACGACTGGAATCGCGCTGTTAGCGAAGCGGAACGCATTGTTGGCTATCCCACATCCTTTCTCAGTCTACGCTGGCTGCTCAGCGATGAGATTGCCAATGTGGCTTTGCATCTACGCAAATTGGTAGGCAGTGCGCATCCGCTTATGAAGACAGCGAAGTGAGTAATGCTGATGAGCAAAGTAAATGCTTGCTAATTGAAACGACGCAACGCTTGAAATAATTCGCAATTATTTTGTTCACAAGAACCATGTGTAGCTTAAACACAAATTGACTTCCTTACTCTTTACAGACATCTACTTTACAATGGCAAGAACACAATGCAGGCTTGGGGTCTTATTGTTCTATTGGTGTCCAAGGCAGCTGGACATGCAGCTAATATACCGGATGTGGAGCAGGATAAAAGTGCTGGAGTACTTCACTCCCAGCGTGCGCTCGCCGAAGTGACGGAAATGATTAGAATTTCACATCTAGTGCACAATGTAAGTCTTTTTAGTGACTTTCTTTGCTTGTCCTTATAACTATTCTTGCGCAGAGCGTCGTCAATTTGCAATCGGGAACGAATGCTGGACAGGATGTAACCACCTTTGATGATATGTCATTTGGCAATAAGATCGGCCTGCTTACCGGCGACTATCTGTTGGGACACTCGAGCGCAGAGCTGGCTAATCTGCGCAACCAGGAGGTGGTGGAACTTATCTCCTCGGCTGTGCGCGATTTCTCCGAATCGGAATTCATTGGGGAACGTGATGAACAAAACAATCCGTTGCCCTTCAAACCCGGCACATTCCAGCGTCCCTCACTCAACGTAGGTGTTGACTTCAATGAGCATGATGTGATGACACCCATGCCCATTTCCCAGGTACTTGGGAATCCAGAGATGGAATGGGAGTGCCGCAACATCCTTAACGCTGGCAGCCTGCTTGGAAAATCTTGTCAGGCCTCACTAAAGCTGGCAGGTCAGAGTGAGGAGATGCAAAGGCATGCGTATCGCTTTGGCAAGCATCTAGCTCTAGCCTGGCAAGCATGCTTGGATGCCGAGATTTTCCAGTGTCCCACCCTACCCCTGGATGCCACCTTCAGCTTGGTCAGCGCACCAGTGCTTTTCCATCTGGAGCATGATCCCAGCATGTACACACTGCTCGAACCTGGCAAGAAATCTGTGGAACTCATTGACTACAACAAGATTCACAATGCGATTATCGCAGGACCGGCTCTGGCCAAGACCAAAGCATTGCAGACGAAGCACACTGCAGCGGCTTTGAATGTCCTGCAGCATTTTCCACCGACGGATGCACGACAGGCGCTGGAGAACATTATCCTCGCCATGCAGGATCTGTGACCGCATTGATAAAATGAACAAACTGGGTTAAGGGTTATATAGCACACTAAGCGTAGATTAATCATGACGAGCGATGAATCCTTTTGGAATAGTCTTTACACAGGTGGGAATCGAAATGATGTATTCAAGGTGCATATTGTTGGGTATTTTTTTTTCATTTTGTATATTTACATGGTTTGTATTTGTACATATTTGCACTCCTTTTATACAGAACTAAAATAAATCGAACAATTTTTATTTATAAAATATCCATGAAATCTCAATCATACAAATGGAAATCGAGGAAAATGTCTTTCGTTCGTGACACTAATGTTTACAAATTAGATTGGATGCAATTTACCATAATTTTATATATCATAAGACAAAGGCAAATGCATATTAGCGACAACTGATGCGCATTAGGATCAGTTGAGCACAACGCTCGTACTCGAAATACTGTGGAAAGTCCAATGAAATAGACTCCATAATCCAAGGCTTGTGAGCTGTCTGCCTGAGGAAGTGCTCGTACATGGGCGCTACTGAATCACAGTCTTCTAGTGTGAACACATAACGTTTCTCCATGGCCACATAGACGCACTTGTGCCTCTCGCGAGAGAAGATATGATCCATAACAGAAACAAAGGCGTCGGTTAGGGAATCCTCGTAGATGACATCGGCAGCCATAATCACATCACTGGCGTCAATGGCAGACAGTAGCTCTGTGCTAAGCTGCGTTTTGGGTGCCAAGAAGTCATACTCCAGGACCGTGACTTTGCCACGAAGCAGCTTTGAGTTGCGCTGAACATTGCTGCGCATAAGTTTGAGGATGCAGCCAAGATTCACATCCGTGCAATAGACTTGCCCGCTGTTGTGAATGGCAGCAGCAATGCTCGAAAGTCCCATGCCAGCGCCCAGCTCCATAATCGTCTTAGAAGCCAGCTCATTGCGTTGATAAAACAAGTAATCGGCCAGGAGAAGTGCACCTCGCCACACTTGCAAGCCCACCAGTTTCAGTTCGGTGGCATCGGAATGTTCAAGTTCGATGGTGCCACGCTTTGCACGAACCACATTCAAATCACCATCTTGATCAAGTGTTACTGTTCCGTTAGTATTCTCTTCGTTATCGGGATAGCGGAAACGGAATTTGGAAACAATGTTGCCACTTTCTTTTTGCTCTGGCTGATAGTTTGTCTCACTGTATATTTCCGACTTGACCGTGTACATCGTATAGCAGGTAATGCTTGTGCACGCGACACACACCCTCAACTAATAATTTGTGTATTTTGCTGGCGCATTGCCAAAATCGTAAATAAACAGGCGACATTGACAAATGTTTATGCATGGACGGTATCGCTACCTGATTAGTGTGACCACACCATGTGAGCGCACATATACCTAAAAATACCAAGCATACTATAGCCAAGTAGCCCTGATATGCAATGATTATTTAAAGTCAATATCGTAAACTGATCTACATACAGTCTGACTTAATAAACAAATAGTATTGTGTTGCTATATTTAATTTAAATGTTTCTTATGAACTTTGTGCTGACTTTGTTTGTGGTCATGTTATTTTGTCAATTGTCGTGAGCAGATTACTAATCGGTCACGGCGTGTTAACATCAAAAATCTAATTTTGCACATAACTGACCATATTGAGTAAAACAGTGCCACTTTGAGTTTAACATAACCCATTTTACATCAGCGTGGCAACGCAAGTTTTGGGTGAAAAATTATTAAAGTCGTTGTAAAAAAGTGCTAAATACAGCAGTGCTGTCCATGCGAAATCGCTACAAAAATAATTCAGTGCTCAAACACCATTTAGTAACTTCAAGCAAAACAAACAAAGCAATCTTGCTTCACGTTTTTTATCCCCAAGCCTAAAAGTGTCACCGCCAAGACGTACGTGCGAAAAATGTTTTGGGACAAGGGTTATGCGCCCTCAGCGAACATAGATGCGCTGCTGGAGTGGGAGGTGCGTATATTGTTTATGGTGTGCCCATATTTACGTGTGTGTGTGGGTGCTTGTGTGTTTTCTGTGTGTGCAACAAATAAACAACAACAATTGAAATATGTATGTATATATATATATATATGTAGGGTTCAACGCTGGAGGAATTTCTCGACGAGGAGGATATACTGCAGGAATGTAAAACGAAAAAGAAGCTCATCAACTATTTCACACGTCCCGAAGTAATAAGACGGCTCGTCGAGCTGATCACAACGGAACCATCACAGGATGTGCCCATGGCTCAGCGTTTTCGCTATGCAAATATGTCATGTGAGATACTCACACTGTAAGTAACGCCCCCACAAGACCACACCCATCCCTCTATATATAATTATATCTAACTTAACATAGTGGCCTGCCGTCCCTGGATGAGAAGCTGCTGTCTGATGCGGATACGTTGCAGTTGCTGTATTCATATCTGGAAAAGGAACCACCGTTAAATCCATTGCTATCATCGTTTTTTAGTAAAACGTTTAGCATGCTCTTTACCAAAAAGCCTGAACAAGATTGGTTTTTGTATCAACACATGTGCCTACAACTTTTGGAGTATATTAAATCGCAAAAGAACTTTTTGGATTTCATTTGTAAACACTTTGACACACCGGTCATACCCGATCTAATTATGCAAATGATGAATGACATCGATGGTGGTAAACTAAAGCGCAACCTGTTCGAGGTAAGGTAATCTATAATAATGTTATTAAATCTTTAATATTGAGACTTTTTTTATTATGTGCATGTGATTCTAGTGGTTAACTGAAGATAAACTTGTTGAGAGACTGATTGCAATTATGCGAAATCCTCAAGAGACCGAGAAACATTCAAATGTTGCGGACTTTTTCTGTGATTTAATTCATCAAGGGCGTTTAATGCGTCAGACGGAACAGGAGAACGATTCATTTGAGCCGGCATTTGAAGGCTCAAATCCCATATTGCGTACTATTGAATCCGCACAGACAATAGAAGCCTTGTTAAATGTGATTTTGGAACCAAACGCTCAGGAGAGCGCCATCTTATCAGGAATATTGGTTGTACTTACGCTTATCAAGCCCATTACATTCTCGTGAGTCATTGTCTTTAGCGAATATTCAACATTTTGCCAAAAACTTCAATGCTTAACTCTTCCATAGTGATGAGCCAAACTCGGATCGCCAGAGCTTACTACAAAAACGTGAGCTTGAATTTCATCAGGAAGTGCAGGAGACTGTGATTACTGTAATAGCGCCGCGCCTACAGGAATTTGTTCATGTGCTGAAGAATCCGCCCGCGGTGTGTTATTTTGCAATTCAGAGCTTTCAAGGGTCCTATTTTAACACGCTGTTACTTTCTTGCAGAAACCAAGTCTTGAGACAACAGCGGCAGTTTTATCGCCGCCTTTCGGGAAGACGCGCCTGCAGGTTTGCCGAGTTTTTACTGCACTGCTGGAGACTAAGCACGAGACCATACAAAAGGCGTAAGTGAAAACTTGTTCACCTAACTCTACTCATTTTTTTTTTATCCTGATGTCATATTTCTTTGTGCAGCATCTGTGCCACCGACTATTTTGCATTGCTACTGGATTATTTTAAGGAATATTGCTGGAATAATTTTTTGCACAGCGAATTGGAGAAAGCATTGCATTTGGTATTCTATAATGAGCTGTCCAACAACAATACAACCTCCACGGAATGTACAGATATATATCACGATGATTACAACTTTGACTCAATGATGAAGAACAAGGGAGATTTTAATAAATACGAGCCCATGTTCTCAACCGAAAGAACAAATCAGGGCTGTTATTCCGGCACTGTAGATCGCCCAGCAGGTAATGAATTTGAAGCTGCCGTAGCTCAACAGGAAGCAGATGCAGCTGCAGGAGCAGGAGAACAGGTGGCAACTGTAGCTGAAGCAGCAGATCCACTTCCAGATCTAAAAGCCGAAACCCCAATTGAAAGCGAGACTGAAGCAGCCATTATGCAGGAGAATCACATTGACAGTGATGCACCTGAAGAGGCTACAATTGCAGGGAATCCAACTTCTAATGCTGTTGAGACAGAAGCCGGTCCAAATGCAACAACGGAAGTAACGCAGCCAACGCTCAATGATCTAGATAAGACCAAAACGCCTCCCAATAACCCGCCCACTGAGATGCAAACATATGTGAGTAGTGAAGATTATTCCAAATTCCAAGTTTATTTAAGCAATTGACCCATGAATTATTTTTTCAGCTGATTGTCAATTGCCAACTGGTGTCTAAACTGGTCAATTACTGGCGGCACAATGCTGAAGTGCAGTAAGTGAAAATCAATTTATCAAAAATCTAGTAGCCAAACTTACAAATGTTAATGTCTTTACCATAGATCTGCTGAAAAGGGTCGACGACTGGGCTACATGGGTCATCTGATTAAGATTCTCAAACATGTTACGAATTGTATATCAGAATCGGAACATATCGCTGCCTTAATTGCCACAAACTTTGGCAACGAATCGGAGCTACAGCTTTGGCAGTCGCTCATTGATGCCAAACAGGGTGACTTTACGCTGGCCGTGTTGCAGCAAAGCAAGCTGCTGGCCAATTGCAATCCACACGAAGAGACTGAGTATAGTGTTGGCAGCAAGGATTTCCTTGCTGAAGTTAACAACTGGTACACTGACTCAGAGTCTTACAGCAACGTCTGCTATAGTGATCTGGAAAATACGCTGCCGGATATTGTTTTTACCATGGACAATGATCAGTCTGTGTTTGACTATGGACGCAATATCGACGACGATGATGATAATGATGATGAGCAACATGGCGGCAGCAGCGGCGATGGCCACCGACATGGCATGTTCACTAAGAATTCCACAACGCTCAACAATCTGGCTGCGGATCCTTGGGACATGGATATACAATTCGCAGATATAACGGGTGTTGTTAGTGATGTGAATGTTGTTAATACTGGAACTGCTAGCTGGGGAGCCGAATTCAATAGCGACAACTTTGCCGATTTTGATGCACATTTTAGCACATTTGGTAGTGATCTTGGTATGCCAACCACCCAGCCGCCAGCAACGCTGACAGCACAGCAGCAGCAGCCTATTGCAGAGCCATCAACTAATAGTGATGAAGATGAGAATGTGGAGAACCGAGAAAATCAAACGCTTAATGAGGACGATGTGTCCATGACTGTGACAACCCAAAATCCACAACCATTACCAAACACCGAAATCACAAAGAATCACGATCAGCAGGCGGAGTATGACAACAATGCCAATGTGGAGAAAGCAGCGAGCGATAAAATTAATGAGTTAAACAAAGCTGAGACTACTGTGCCACCTGCCACATCGATTGTGAGTCGATTGCAGTCGGTGTTGCTCGACGGCGAGGATGACTATGAGGATGATGAGGGCATGTGGACCAAGCCGCTTGGTGGCAACGGTCAGTCGCCAACGGAACAAGAACAAGAAGAACAACAGCCTGCACCAATTTCAAACGGACCCAGCAAAGTAAACGAACTGTAAGTGGAAAGTTTGTGCGGTCTACGCTAGAGAAAGATTTCTTTTAGTGGCACTACAACTAAATAGCTTGTAAATTTGACGATTACTTGTTATGTTTTTGATTTGTATTAAAGATAAGTTTGAATTTTACAGCAATCATGTCAAAAACGACGACAACAATAGCAGCAAAACAAGCGATGATTGTGAGGAAAAAAGCATCACAACAGGAGCGGAGCAGTTGGATCAGCAAATGCTGGAGCGTAAAGCTGCAACTGCAACAATCAACGCGGAAATTGCTTCAACAACGACAACATAAATGTGCCGGCACACACACACACACGCACCAACATACAAAATACACAACAACACACATCAACACACGCACACACAGAGATAACGACCATCCGTAACAGTTTGCAATTTGTGAATAGTATAACGAAAGAAAAAAATGTGTCGAATATTTGATAACATAGAACAGAAGCCTTTGATTTGCTCTTTGGTAATTTCTTATACATAATCATGCATACATATTTACATAACTAATTGAATATACATATATATACATATACGACATACAACTACTACTACTACTACTACAACTACCAATACGTACATACTATATATACTTATGTACACGCCTATATACATATGTACATACATATTATAAAGACGTTTTGTGTATTAGCAAAGCCCAAGCCCGCCCACAAAAAAAAAACAAATTGATTAGAAAGTACATTGTTGATTCCTTTTACTCGCTCATCGTATTGCCAATTTCCTATTTATTATGACATAAGCTGTAATTTGTTTTTAAACTTGATTCTAGATTCCTCAACTTTTCAATACTCTCAAAACAACAAACAATATTGTTTGTTTTTTTTTTTAATTTTTTTGTAATTGTTTTAAACGCTTGTTCTTGAGCTAGATTGTACGATAAAGTATATATATATATGGATACGTTTATTGTTTGTATTATGTAATTGGAGACTTGTATTTATTGTATGTATTTTTTTGAAACAAGGCAAAACCAAATCAAACACACACACACATACACGCACGAACACACATAAACATGCTGCAAGCACAAAACACGTGCAGGTATATTTAAATACTACTATGCCATTCAATTTGTTGTACCAATTTATAGTTTCACCAAAAACCAAACACAATGTATTCAACGTCAAAAGTACAAAACTGAGAACTACAAAAGAAATGATAAACGAAAACAGCATTTGCCACACACACACCCACACACAAACACCTACCCAAACCATTTATATATATATTATGTTTTGGTTTTATTTTTTTAAAGATCGAATGATGCAAAACGAATTGTGCAAAATCCATGAAGACATTTTTTTTAAAACTTACATAGATTCTATATATATAAATATAAATATATTCTACTGTATATTGTATAATTTCATACAGCTTTGTTGTTGTTGCCTTTGCGTTTGTTTCAAATTGTCTTCGATAAATTTTTTCGTAACCAGTTAACAAAAATTGAAAAACGATAAAAAAATAAAAATAATAAAACAAAATGAACAAAACCTTAATGATAAACAGATATGCCATCTTTTGCTTCCAAATAATTACATTATAATTATGTTTAAAAACAAAAATCAAATAAAAATGAGAAAATTTACTTGAAAAGTAAAATTTATGTTTATTTCGCAGACAATTTTAAATATATAAATATTTAAGATTAAAGACATCACATTAAATTTAATTAATTGTTATTACCTTAAAACCTTAACAATCAAATCAAATAAAGAACAACACTCGCAAGATCGATTGTTGAGGACATATCAACATATCAGCTCAACTTTTAGTTGTCCACACACACACACACACACTCTACTGTCATAACTTCAAGAATCCAAACTCAAAAAAACTGCATTGGAATTTGATTTATAAAAAAAAAATTAAAAAAAAGATAATACAAAATATATACTTAAATATAGTTTAGTTTAAGAATCAGCATCTTGTTTAACAAAAGAAGATAACGAGGCTTGGCATTATAAGAATCTATTATTGTATGTTCTAACCAAAAACAAATACCATACAAAATGCTTGCACAAATTTCAAATCGCTCGCTTTTATTTTTGCATATAGAAGAAGATAACAAAAAAAAAACTAAAAACTAAAAAAGTAAATACATGAACAGTGTTTAAACTATCTCTGATGTAAACTGTGATAAATAAAAGAAGTTGCAGGGTATTTGATAAAAGAAAAAGATAAAAACAAGTAAAGAATAACAAATAACGGAACAGATTTAAGTTCAACAAATTGTGAATTGTAACTTAACCAAGTAGAAAAAACACATTAAGTACACACATACACACACACACGCACAACTGCTCACACTAAAATGTATACAAAAACTGAAATTAAGTCTCATTGAAGTAGCGTTGATTAAAAGGCATTCATGTTTATGTTTTGGTTAATTGTTTCTGGTTTCTTTTTGTAAAATTAGCAACCAAATCCTTCCCTAGTGCATAATGCCTTACCTAGTGTAAACTTCAATTAATTAACTTTCGAATTCAATCGCAAATGGGTTAAGATGAAAGATAAATAAAACAAAGATGTTACATTGTTTTAAACCTTATATGTAGAGATAGTTTTGCCTACATACTGTGTGTCTTTTAAATAATAAGCAAGCATTCAACTTGAACAAACTCTTTATTACACAAAAAAAAAACAAGAATAATTACGAAATATATTGAAATTATTTTGAATTTAAGCTGATTTACTAATACATGTAAAATGTATAAAGAATAAAAAAAAAAACCGAAAATTATTAATAATATGGACAAAGTCTTGTGCGCAGCTTTAAGCAATTTGTTGGGGTGCATACAAATTGAACCTAAACAATAAGAAATAAGTTTAAAAAAAACATTAACAAGTGAATACGTCCAATGTTTTGCATGCAAAACAAAAACTAACAACAATTGTGAACATTAAAGTCTTCAAATAAAAAAAAAAAAGTTTTGAGATCTGCTACTAAACAATAAAACTGATATACTCGTGCATAAAATTACACATAATATACATAAGTATTAAACTTACAATTAATGAACAAATTAAGAGTGAAACGTAACAGCAACTAAAAACAAATATTGTACTTTAATAAGAAAAAGAAAAACTTGACGTACGTTTTTGTCTGTGTGTGTTCAGCAGTTCAGTATTTCAATTAAGCCAAGTTATTCAGTTCCAAATAAGTACTAAACACAAAAAAAAACAGGTTTCCCCCCCAAAATTAAAACCAAAATAATAAGAAGAATATATAATGTTTAAGAGAAATATGCGTTAGCTTAATTATAAAATGCTTCAATTACATAAAATCTTTAAACCTAAACAACAGCGGGAACAACAACGATGAGCACGCAACTGTAATACAACCAAAACTTCATATATACCACATAGATATAGATACTATATACAACCCATTCATAACTCATGCATACATTTATTGAAGTAACTGTAATAAATGTTGTTAACATGACCGAAAAACTAAATATTTTGTTAATGCGTGAGATAAAAAAAAGGAAATGATTTAAATCATGATAAAAAGAAAATAAACATAATTATTAGTATTTAAAAGTTAACCCAAGTGTGCTTCATGTAAGAATTTATGTTAAGATTTTTATGAATGCAATAAATAATAATAAAAAAAAACAATTCCATCAATTTCCCCTAAAAGCAAATGTATATATATATATATATATACATATATATACTTATATGTATTCCTAAATCAATGTATTAAGTATTTACGATCGGTGTCTAACATAATATTTAACTTATAGTATAACGAGTAGAGACTTTAAAGCCAACACAAACGTATCGTCAAATATCCACAACAAACTAAAACCAAAATACCAAACAGTTTAAAACAAAAAAACGTATGCTTAAGTGCTTTCGAGTGATAAATACACACACACACTTACAGACCTACATTATCATCCATGCTGCTTAATAAGTTTGTATCGCTTATGAAAAACAAAAAAACCTACTTTAAACAACCCCCAAGGGACACTCTGGAATGGATATTCCTTGAGGTAGTGCCTTAAACTGTTAAAAAAAAAAACAAAATGAAACATATGATAAACAATTAGTTTAAAAAAAAATAAAAATGATATGTGTGTGTTTGGAAAACGAATCTTTTGTTCAGAACTAACTAACTAGTTTCAGTATCGT
The DNA here is from genome assembly GCA_035044725.1 of Scaptomyza caliginosa. Classification (NCBI taxonomy): domain Eukaryota; kingdom Metazoa; phylum Arthropoda; class Insecta; order Diptera; family Drosophilidae; genus Scaptomyza; species Scaptomyza caliginosa. The sequence goes on from JAWNNR010000315.1 coordinate 395,579, forward strand.
ATGAAACACCAAAACATATAGTTAACTTTATGCTCCGATCTATACTACAACTTTAACACACAATTAACCGTCTCATCTTTTTTACACTCAATGTATAAATCTTGTATTTTGGATTGTTTTTGATTGCAAAAACTGTTTTGCTCAATCGTGCACACAAACACAACAAGGACAACACAGACTTACATACGTAGGTATGTATACAAATTGTGATTGCTTGCTGTTCCCCATCCCAAAATTAAGAAAGTAATCGAATTCGTTTTGCACTTGTCTGTGTGTGAGTAAAATGCGTTTATTGATTGTATAATTAAAGATATATATATATACATATACATTATGATTTGTGCATTATTCAATATAGAATTGCACTTTGAACACATTGAAATTGTAATGAATAAAAGCGAATTAAAAAATAAAACATTTTATTGTTTTTTCTTCTTAAAACGGATAATATCACAGCCAGATGCCTTATGCTATATGATTGGAAACTTTAGCTATGACCAGCCATGGTTGTTGTGGCTGCTGCTGATCCCCCTGCTGTTGCTGTGGCTGTTGTGGTTGCTACTGGTGGTGTGCTGCTGCTGGTACTGGAAGACACAACACCGTGACGCGTCTCCATGTGTCGCTGCAGATCCCTGGAGCGGGCAAGTATCTTGTGACATACCTGACACTGGTAAGCAGACTCCGGCTCCGGTTCGTCTACTGCACCGGGCTGAGTTTGTAGGTGGAGACGAACGTGTTTGTTCAGATTGCTGGGATCGCCAAAGGGGCGCAGGCAGAACTTGCATTTAAGTGGCTTGAAGCCTGTGTGGGTGCGTATGTGGATCTTTAGACCGTATTTGCGGGAATAGACTTTGCCACAATATATGCAGAGATGGCCCTGCTTTGAGGCGCCCATGTTGCTGACAATGGCCTCAATCTGAGCGGCAGCATTCATGTGCGGATGTGCGGAGAGTGGAGCAGCCAATGGTATGGAGGGCAGATAGGACGAGGACTGTGCGTGATTAGGCAATGATAGAGATTGCATGGCCGCCAACGGACGAAAGGCGGAGAAACGGGCGGGAAGCGTTGCTTGAGGTGTTGCAACAGCGGGCTGTAAGGTCGGCGAAGAGCGGGTAGGTGATGCTGAAGATGTGGATGAAGTGCCCGGAGTGGGTGAAAGTGTTAGACTTGAGGTAGCATTTGAGGCACGTGCCGCCGACTTCAAGGCATAGTGTAAACGCATCCAGAGCAGATCCATAACGCTGCGGCCGCAGCCGAGAGCAAGATGTATCTTCAAGGGATGCGGCGTCTCAAAGGTCAGGTGGCACAAGTGGCAAGTATAGCGATTGTTGCCTGAAAAGTATCAGAAGAGAGATTTCCATTAGTAAAAGCTTCATGCTCCAGAAGTGCCGCTTAACACACCTTGAATGTTGAGTGGCGTCAGGAAAGGTATGCCCATTAGAAGCACCAGCTCCTCGCCAAACCAGGCTACAATCTCATCTTCGCGGCCCACATCGCGTACCAGGCGTATACGTAATTGCCCGCCATGCAGCTCAAACAAAGCATTAAAGCTGTAAATATCCTCGGAGAGCTTTATCTGTCGCAGCAGTGTGGCAGAGAGCAACAGTTCCCCATCAATTAGGTTGCAGTGAACATGAGCATCACTTGGTGTGGGCGTGGTTATGCAGCCAAGCAACGCTGCCGTTGGCACACCACTCGAGCACGTATCCTTTGGCGTATACTGAGCCGCATAGACACCTGGCCGCAGGTTCGCACGTGCTCGCTTCGCTTGTGCCACCTGTGTGGTATTGGTACTGGAGGAAGACATAGTCGTTGCTGTTGTTCCACTCGGTAGAAGTTGCTCGATGCGAAAGATCATGCTGTTCGATGATCGCTTCTGTCCCTGTCCCTGTCCCTGTGCCGACTCATCTAACTCCAGGCTATCGAGTTGAGCTGTCGTGTGCATTGCTCGCGTTCAAATTCGATTCTGTGTTCCAATTGGAAGTGACAAGTTGCTTTTATACTAACCCAGCAGCAGCAGCAGCCGCGACCGCAGCAGCTTCCCTTCAACGTGCATGTATCCCTGTTTGGATTTGTTACGGCTTGCAGTGTCAAAACACTGGGCGTCAAGTGCAAGAATTCCCAGCCTCAGACCTCATACCTCAGACGTACCCGTACGTAGCTGACATTGCTACGCACTTTGCAACTATCTCGTTCACACTAACACAACAACACCCAACACTCAGCCGCTCACTCGCAACCAGTTGAAGCATCCCTTGCCTGGTTTTGGTCCTGGTCCCGGTCCCGGTCCCGGTTCTGGTTCTGGTTCGAGCTCGCACTGTGCGCGGCAAGTGCAACATCATGTACATCATGGGCACTAAAGCACTAAGCCAAGCTAAGCGCGCCCTCTAGCAAGTGTGCGTATTCCTTTTGCCTAATCCTCTCCGACCTCTCCCACCACCCCACTCATCATCAGAGTGGTCCTTTTTTTTGGCTTTTCGGCTGTGCCAAGGCAAATGTTTTTAATTGAAATTAAACGATCGTTTGTTGCCATTGTTGTTGTTGCTGTAATGCCACCATATACAAATCGCATTCACTTTCCGTCAATCCCTGGCATCGCTTGCAACCCCCTTGTCACTGATTTGACAACTCACCCAAACCAACCCCCCTTCCTCGGCTCTTTCCTCTTTCCTCTTTGATAATGCCTTAATATATTGGTGTGTATCGTTTTACTATTTGTGGTTTAGGGTGGGTCGTGATTTTTCGCTTGATCCGAACGGCTAGCAGGCAAGAACAGGCCCAAATGGGGCGTTAGAATGTTGTATTTTATAAAACGGGCTTCTTCTGGCCTTCCCGCACATGTGTTGAATGCGCTCCTGTGCTGGATATGCCAAAAAATATGCTACAACACTAATGTTTTCATCATTTGAAAAGCTATCAAACCCCCTATGTTAGCTAATAGTAGTATGCGCTATGCGATCAACAGGACGAGAGCGAAAAACATGTGTTGCCAGTCACACAGTCACAGCCAGACAAACGGACGGTTCAAGGAGTGAGTGGTTTTGAGTTGTGGTAAGGGAAAGTGTTGCTCGAACAGAACTCGAGGAAAGTGTGCCAGCTAATTTGGCGGCAAGGACGCATGCACAGGACATAGGAGAAAGAGAAACAAGTAAAGGCACCTGGTTTGAAGCCAATTTTGTGCTTGGTGTTTGCTGGTTTTAAATAAGTGCACCAAAAAAGGAAAAAAAAACCTGTTGTTTTTGGTGAAGTTTCTAAAGCTAATTTTATTTCCAGTTGCGTATTTGCCATTTGTTGCTTAATTACACTCTGCGATAGACATAGCCCCCATTGCCATCGTCTCCGCCTCCGCCTGTCTCGTTGTCATCACAACCATGACAGCCTCCGCCGGCAGCTATTTGATCGAGTGCCTCCTGTATCTCTGGCGGAATGGGCGGTGGTGTGGGCAAGTGATCGCCCATCGGCTGGAAACCATTCTCATCAGCAATATAGGTCAGTGAGATGTTATCTCCCTCGGGACTGCTATAGGAGAAGGAACCCTCCGCGGTCTGAGCTTCTTCTCCTTCAACTCCAGGATTCTTCAGATAGCCCATTTCCTCTGCCTTGATTCCATTTCCTGTCTCATATTCGTACTAAAAAGAGAATCATTTATCAAAAATACAATATTTATAAGTAATTATTTTCGAGCTAACCCTATAAGAACCATCAGTGTTTACTTTGGACTCCAGCTTGATGATGGGAATAACTTCACCACCTCCACCTCCACCGCCACCACCTCCACCACCACCACCACCACCTGCAGTAGCTCCACCACCAGGTGGCAAATATTGATTGTTGGGCTTGCCAGCTGGTGATCCATAACTATCGCGTGGTGGTGCTGGTGGCTTCGGTTTCTGCGGTGGTGGTGCTCCATAAATTGGCTTAGGCTTAGGAGCTGGTGGTTTCGGTGCTGCCTTCGGTGGGCCATAGCTGCTCTTGGGTGGTGCTGCTGGACCTGGCGGCTTGGCTGGCACATAGGTGTTCTTAGGTGGTGCTGGTGGCTTGGCTGGCGGCTTGGCTGGCAGATATGTTGCCGATGGACGAGCAGCTGGATAACCCGCCGGCTGTGCTTGCACCACGATGCACAAAGCGATGAGGCCAACTGCTATTAGTATCAATGTTGTGCGATTCATATTCATAGCTTACTGATGCCATTGATCGATCGACACTGGCTATATATATATATATATAGGTATGGCTAACAGTTGGTTTTGACCACAACCTGTTGAACCCGCGGATCAGTCACGTGCATGACCACAAGCTTGCATTTTTAAATCAAAACAAAAACGGAGAACTGGGTCACTGGCGAATACACTGAGCGAAACATAGTGCTAGAGTGTTCAATAAACATATATAATCATCTTTTAAGATTATGTAGTTCTTGCATTTAAGAATTAACATATCAATTGCAGCTGTTGATGCTGTTGATGCTAACAAATGATAAAATTCGAATAAATCGACAGTGTTACAATGATTAAAACTTGTTTCGAAATCTGTTCCTGTCTCTTTCGCAATACTAATCGCTAAAAACAACAAAACCCGCCATGCCGCAAACAAAAACTTTGAATTCAAAGGCACATTCAGCAAGGGCAGAACAGATAAGGATCAGGCATGCCACACAGGCAACACCTGCAAAAGCAACCCTGCCCCGTCCATACGCCAAGCCGTTGCCAATTCTAATGCACTTTGCCTGTCCCAAATGAAACAAAAGGGGGTGCTAAGCCCAATAGGACAACAGGACAAGGTTTGTCGGCTTTAGTCAATCGTCTATTAACTTTTTGCCAATGCTCGACTCGACTAACTGCGTTGCGATGCCGCTAATATTGCCTCAACACAAAGTTAACAAAAGAGAGCGAGAGAGAGAGAGAGAGAGAGAGAGAGAGAGAGAGAGTGAGGTGGGTTGGCAACCCTGGCAAGCTTGGTTAGAGTAGGTGAGTAGCTAATGGCAATGTTGTTGGCAGCTTGTCCTACTTGTAATGTGCTGGCGCCCAGCTGACGTCTTCCCAGGCGCTCTATGCACTGTATTTGTGGATTTTTTGTGAACCTGTTTCAGCCTGTCAGCTGCTGCCAGAAGCAACCACCAACAACAACCATCTAACCACCAACTAACCACCATTCCCATTGCTCAAGCAGCTAGCACCAAACGTTGCACCGGCTGCTTAAACCAACAATTGTCGGTCCTCCTTCAAAAACCTATACCATGTCATTCATCCCTTGGATCATTTCGCTACGCACCCATTGCGCATATTTCGCGCCCGCATTTTGCCAAAAAAAATATCTCAAATTCATAAAGTGCATTTTGGCAGAGCGCAACGATCTAATTGCCAGTTGTGACGACTGCCCAACTCAAAAATTAACCAAAACTTGCCCTGTTCCTTTGTGTGGCCGTAAGGGTTCTTCAGATTAGGTTTATCATCACGGCTAAATAAACATTTAGATGCAGATACTTTGATTAATTATGCGCAGCCCACATTGACAGTCTTAATAAATGTGCCAATAAGTACTCTTTATATCTCCGTTAATAGGCATTCAATCGTGTTTCATATACATTTTGCATATAAAAAATTGTTTAATAATGATCACAAATCAAACAAGAATAAGCTACAAATGTTTTAGTTAGCTTTCTTCAACAGCCAAGTTATTGGCTATTGTCATTAATGTTGTTATTGTTTTGGCTTTGGCTTAGAACAAAAGTTGGGCCATAAACTATGACGCAATCGGGCCAACTCACTCACTCAATCAGGCTGGCTGGCTGTCTAGCTGACTAGCTGGCCGGTTGCTCAGATATTTGTTTTCATTATCTTTTCGACTTATTTCTGCTGATTTGCTCATCTTAGACGATGGCAAGGCCCATTTGATTTGGTTTTTGCCCGCTTTATTAGTTGCCATCAAGTAACCAAGTTGAACAGTGCGCAAAAATAAATTTAACTCTTAACTAATCTATAAATATTTTGTTTTAAAAACAGGAAAAACCATCTAACCCAAGTGCAATGAAATTGGTAAGTTGTTAAGTTAAGGAGAAAAAAAAATATGTTAAGCGAGTTTGAAAAATGTATTTTTCTGTACAGTTTCTATTTGGCTTATTGCTTCTAACCGTGGCTTTAACCCTGGCTTTGCCAGTAGAAGACGATGAGCGTCAGGAGGAGCTGCATTTTGGGTTAGTTTTGCATTGTTGTTGCTCTTTACTTTACTAAACCATCTCCGTTATAGCTTTCAGACAGATAACGGCTATCATCGTTCGGAGGATATTACGTACAAAGTCAAAGTGAATCCGGAACAGGAAACCACTTCGGAGCCAAACGAGTTGTCTACACCAAAGTCGGTGGAATATCGTGGCGGCTATAGCTTTATATCAGCCGATGGCTACGAGTATAAGGTGCTTTATAAGGCCAACAAGAATGGCTTTCAGCCTTATGTAACAGCTCGCAAAGTGAAAACAGCTAAAGATAAAGTTTAAACTTAAGCAATTTATGTGCGTATACTAGATATTAAGTATGAATTAACCTTTTCAATAGTTTCAATACATACAGGGTATACAAAATCGTGAATCTTTGAGTAGAGTTGTCAAAGCGTGGCTTAAAAGCTTGTTTCGTTTGGTTGTTGTCCATGCTAAGCTCAAAGCTTAGCGCTTGAATGAAAGCCAACTTGATTAATGGGCCTATTACTAACGCTCATAATGAAATTCAAAGTGGAATCCGTAGGGTATCGAGATCGAGAGCGGGCATATTAACTTTGCATTACATAGATAGGTCAATTTCAATTCAATTTTAAGACGTTAACCATTTCGGCTATAGAGATATTTATGATGTTTTCAATATAGACAACTTTGGTTTTGGGTAGGGCATTGCTCGTGTCGGTAAAACTTTGCTTTTATGTGTTTTGGTTTTTAAATGCTCTTCGATTTATGTTGCCTGACATGTAAAATCGCCACATGTGTGAAGATTTGTAGATTTCTGATATTTTTATCGTTTTTTGTTTCGGTTTGTATTTTACATTTTGCTGCTTTCCAAATGCTGCTATGCAAATGCAAAAGTGAACTGGACGGATGGTTGAAGCAATCGTGTTACCTGCACCTCTGGGGTTACTCAGCGCTATTTTTTTTTTGTTTTTTTCTTCATCATTTTACATTTTGATTTTGTTGTCTGGTAGCTCATTATGTGGCCCATTGATGGCAGCTGGTTTCAATCCATTGCTAGCTGTGAGCGCCGACGGTTGCGTCTGTGGAACACACAATATGAAACAACATAATTCGAATACGGGTCTGGACAGGTGTTTCGTTAGATGTCTGCTATTGTTGCTGTATAGTGGAGTTCTGTTTAGTGCTTCTGCCTCATATGCACCCGGCACTGTTCTGGATATACAGCTAGGAGATGTGGTTGTCGAACAATTCAGCTATATACCCACTAAAGTGGGCTACGAGTTTGGGTAAGTTTAAGCCGCGAATCCAGGTGTTACAAGCGCTAATCCCTAAACCCTTAATCCACAGCTACACTCTGCCCAATGGCACACATCGCGATGAGATTGGTGAACTGATAAATGATCTCTCTGCGGCCGAGGATATCAAGAATGCCAATAACTATTCCCGCAATGGTCGACCCTCACGTCGTCCAGGTCTCAAGAATCGCAAGCTATCACCCAAATCTCTCTCATCGCTGGCGGGTTGAGCTGCAGTTTGGCCATTTAAATGGAATTGTAGCTTCCACTGTGTATAGTTAATTATATATATGTATACTTTGTGTTTATGTTTTTGATGTTTGTTAAGTATTTGTGTGTTTTAAACAAGATTTAAATAAATGCAATTCAATACAATATTGAAGAATAATCCAAAAAAACATGTAACGTAAATTTTAGTCGAAATAGCGAAAAAATTAGTTTTATTTATGTTACAACTTGTTTAAAATTAATTTGTTTTAAATTGCAACGAAACTTTTGTTTATCTTGTTATATTACACAAACCATAATCAAAGGTCAGAAACTTGTTTTTAGCGTGATCCAAAGAGGTGATTATGGTTGCTTTTGGAAAATATGTATATGCAACATATTTTATTGTTCCACACTTGTTTAGTTTAACCGACTAAAAGTATGCAATAGATACTAAAATAGAACTAATAGATTCACTTAAAAACAAATGAGCCAACTTTGTTGATTGCTGTGATTGCTTGACGGCTTTATAGTCTGATTTCGTGTTCACTTAATTGAATTATTTATTCGCAAATATTGCATAGATCTTGACGCGTCTATGGTGTGGTAATTCAACAGCTTCAAGCAACGTGACATTTACATATTGAAATTGCAGTACGCATTGAGCCGAAGATACAAAAATAAAACAAAAAACAAATGAAACCGAAATTATAGAAAAACTTGGTCTTAAAACATTGTCATTAACGCTGAAGTGCTAATTTAGCTTGGCCATATCCAAAGATGTTCATGAAGATGATGATGAAGTAAAACAAAAAAGATGTCGTACCCCCACAACCGGTACTTCCAAATTAAGTCTCTGTCTCGCTGTCGGTTCGCCTGTTCAAGCTTGTGCGTGCCAGTCAATCCGACAGACAGACAGACAAACGGACAGACAGACATACAGTGGCGCTGACCTTAAAGATGCCGAGTATCTTAGTTTTAATTTTTGAAGATACAACAGCTTAACTTCTTCTTGTATCTGTATGTTTGGTGTTTCTCTATAAAGGGTCAGTGAAAATAAGATGAAAACTAAAGCTTGACATAATTACATAAGTATTATGAACATTACGAAACTTAAGGAACTAAGAACTAAATCGCACAAATTCTACTTCTACTAGAGATTATTTAGCTAGTTAGTTAGTAAGTTAGTTTGTTAATTCTCATCTAACGACGCATTCGATTTGCGTAAGCCAAGCTCGATGGTTTTTTATTGCTATGTAGTATGAATATATTTCAGCAGATAGGTATTCACGAATATACACATACATACACTTATATTATGCTAAGTTGTGAATTTTTTGGTAATCTTCGGCACTAAACTAGTTTTGTTTTGCTTTTTCTCCTTTGTTGCCCATTTTGTGTGAGACTATCAGTAATTTTAGCTATAAATACTCGGACGATTTGCCCTTAACAGTATAGTAACATTTGATACCTCAAACGCACTACACAACCTCAACCAAACATGAAGTTCCTCATCGTTTTCGTCGCCCTCTTCGCCTTCGCCCTGGCAGCACCAGGAGCTGATGTGGAGATTCTGCGAAGTGACTCCGAGGTCAATGTAGATAGCTACAAGCATTCGTAAGTGAAAAGCATATTTTTTGGAGTACTATCTAGCATCTACTGATCCTTATAATTGATATCTATAACAGGCTTGAGACATCCGATGGTACCAATATTAAAGCCGAAGGTCAACTGAAGCAGATTGGTGACGAGCAGGCTATTGTTGCCAGTGGTTCATTCAACTGGGTTGATACCGATGGTGTGTCCCACTCCATTTCCTACATCGCCGATGAGAACGGTTACCAGCCACAGGGTGCTGATATCCCCGTTGCCCCATCTGTTTAAGGAGCCATACCTAATTTGAAATAAAATTGATTGTTTTACAAAAAAATATCTACTTTACTGTTCTTCATATAGAAGTTAATCATTTGGTCAGTCTGATTATTTAGTAACTGTGAACAATATATATATATTATCAATGTCAGTAGCATATCCTGTGTGGAGAAACCTGAATTGACACCAAGCAAGTGATGCTGAATAGCAGACTAAAGTTGCTTTGGGCATCTTCGCAAAAAAAAAGGTCGCCAAAATTAAAAACTCGATTGACTGGCTTGCCAATTTGCAGCTTCTTCATCTTGGCGATGCGACATCGTAGCGGTCAACGAAGGTGGAATAAAATGGAAAAAACAAAAAACAAAAATGTAAAGATAAAATACCCAAGTAACGATACGTTAAATGCTCAAAACACACACACACAAACTCACAGCGATTAGTTATTACCAACATCAATCGAATAGAGTTGCAAAGGCCGTTGCATATGTCAAAAGTCAAGCACGTTGCGGGTTTTTCTTATTTCGATTTCAGTTGGCAACAGTTGGAGCGGCTTATTGTAGAATTTCGGACTTGCAGTGTGAACTTGTGGCCCAGCTTAACGCTTTGCTTTTCTTCAAGTGAAGGAGATGGAAGCACTGCAGCCAAAAGTTTATGGGTCAGCTCGTTTGACTAAAAATATTAAACACTAGGCCATAAACCAATAGCAATAACAGACACGCCGTTTAAATATTGTACAAAAGTCAAACTATTTACGCATTCATTAAACTGACATTCGCCAAAAAGTTCTTATCAATACGAATTCAACATACACTAACATAACTATTCAGCGCACACTCTTAGATCTAAAAAAGTTACTAATAAATATATCACAAATTTGAGTTAAGCTGATTGATTGAGATTAACCAAGTGCATGAGTTAGTTGTGTGTAGCCAGATTGTCGATGGGGTAATGTCGCTGCAGAGATTCGCTTTAAATGTTACTTGTCGCAGCGACTTTTGGCACTGGCTGGCGGCTATTGGTGAACTGTTGGTAAATTAAATACATTACCGGACGACCGCGAGAGTCTTTGTCGTCGTTGTAGTTGTCGTTGCAGTTGTCTTCTCTATGTCTCTATGTCTCTAGCATGTATCTTCTTCCACAATTGTGCAAAATTTATGACGTTGGCAAAAATCCGTGAATGCGGTATATAAATGCAATGAAAACGCTGCATTAGCACCATTGGACAATCAAGAGTCTATTCAAACGCAACGCAACTCAACGCAATACAACACAACTCAACAGGATGATGAAATTGGTAATAATAATGCATAACAGTTAACAAGATGTTCTACCAAGTGAGAGAGAGATTTATCCTTGTTTAGATGCTAGTCGTTGGTTTGCTGGTGCTGGCCGCTGCCTGCTGCAGTGCACGTCCCCAGAACGATGTCGAAGTGGTGGAATATGAATCGGATAACATTGGCATTGGTGGCTACAAGTTCAGCTACAAGCTCAGCGATGGCACCACTCGCACCGAGGAAGCAACGGTCAATAATGCGGGCACCGAAAACGAATCCCTGTCGGTCCGCGGTTCCGTTAGCTGGGTAGCGCCCGATGGGCAGACCTATACGATTAACTTTGTGGCCGATGAGAACGGTTTCCAGCCGGAGGGTGCGCATTTACCCAAGTAATGGCAACCAAACAAACTGAATTACAAACCCAACTGGATTAACTAACTTAGCTCTTAAGTGTTGTGATGTGCATCAGTCAGTCAGTCAGTCAGTCATTCAAACAGTCGGTCAGTCAGTCATCAGTCAGTCTATGAATTAAAATTGAACTTCGCTAAGGACTTGCCGTTTGTTTTATTCCATTTACTTACAACAGCCAGCTTAAATGCTTCTTCTATTTATTTATATATATATATAGCAATTCAGCCTTCACTCGCGTGGTATGTGTTCACCTTCCGGCTGGAAGCCATTCTCATCGGCCACAAAGTTGACTGTATTGGTGACACCATCGGGGCCCAGATAGGAGTATGAACCCTTCACCGAAATAGCTTCATCCTCTTTGCCCACATTCTTGAGCGTAGCCTCCTCACTGCGCTTGGTGCCATCACTTGTCTCAAGCACAAACTTATAGCCATCGGGCAGCACCTCGGCTGTGTTGTGCACAGTTTCCACAGTATCTTCCGTGGGTGCAGCTAGGCACATGGCCAGACAAACGCTGACTTTTGTTTTGTTTATTAAATTTTTTTGTCAGCTTTTGGGTAAGTGGTGTTAATTGTTGCTTCTGCAAGTTTAAATTAAACATAAATCTTAGCCAGAAGTGCAAACAAATAAAAACTTAAACAAATCAAACTGAACACATAGAGAGAGAGAGAGAGAGGGAGGAAATAGATATTAAAGAATCTTGTTTCGACAAAAATGCTTAAAGGTGTAAAACACATTAAAAAGTTTGAGTTATTTTTTGTTCAATTTTGCATACTTATAATTTGCAAATAAAATAAACATGTTACTATATATTTTTTTTATTGTATTTTTATTTTTATTGTATATTTAGATACTTGAAATGCTTCTGCATTATTTTGCATATATGCAAATGTCTAAGCAGGTTTTGGAAGAGAAACCAAAACACATAAATGTCGTTTCAAACGTGGTTCATGTCTGTTCTTTTATGTCCGAGTTTTTGTTGTGTTTTGTTGTCTGTGTCTGTGCGTTTATGGTTTGGAGGCCTATTTAACTGCTGAATATCCATTTATAGACACACATTTAATTGTTTATGGATTATTTCAAGTTTAAATTAAAATTCATTCCAATACTAAATCAATTGTTTCGATTCACTGATGCTAAACTAGTTTGCTTACGTTCGTTTTTCGTCATCGTCTTCTTTGACTGTCTCGCTGCTGTCTTGTTTTTGTTATGCTAAATGGATACCCCAAAGATTTACTATAAACACGCAAATACGAAAAAAAGATTGAGACATACAATGGTACCAATATTCAAGCCGAAGGTGAACTGAAGGCGGTCGCTGAGGAGCAGAAGATACAAATATAACTAAAAAACTTTATTTCTAGTTTAAATTAATATTCTTTTAATTACTAAATCAATTGTTAGGATTTTTAGCTTAACAAACTATTAACTTATGTTGATTTCGATAGAAGTGATATTGTGTTTTAAAATTTAATAAACAGATTGTTTTTCTGAAATATTTTCATTTTTCATATTTATCAAACAGTATTTACAAAATCGATCGGAAATTGAGTTGACAATCAGCATAGTAATAATCGTGAGAGCAGCTTTTATGACAAGATTGTTAATTTTTTATAAAATGCCAACGTCATCTAGATAAAAATAGAGGAGGAGAAAATTTCCGGTTCCATAAAGACCTTGTTCACATTCCTAATTCCATGTCGGTCTATGCCTCTCCTTCTGTTGTGTGTACAAAGGCGTTGATTTGGAGTATAACTTTTAGCATATTATATCAAAAATCCGTTAAATATTGGTGAAGAAATATGAAAGATATCATAGATTTCAATGTACTCAAGCAAACAGTAGCAAATGCTGTTGTACCTTGTAGAGATATAATATTTAGATAGAGAATCATCCGGTCGATCTCTTTCTACTCTATCACTCATACTTTTTTTATTGCAGAGTTGGATTTTAATGAGATCTGTTATAAATATGTATATTAATCCGATTGGTTGTCATGCTGATAAGCTTAATTTGAAGCTGAAACAACATTCGAAGAACTAAAACACTTTTGGGCAATATGCATTCACATGTTCGATTTATTAAGGTGAAACGGAACTAGATGTCCAATTTACACTGCCTTGGGGATGTGATCACCAGTGGGCTGAAAACCGTGCTCATCGGCAACATAGTTGATTGTGTATTTGACACCATCGGGTCCAATGTGCTCGTACGATCCCTTGACGGAGACAGCCTCGTGCTCGCTGCCAGCGTTTTCCAAATGACCAACCTGTTCGGCATTGGTACCGTCGGTCAATTCCGTATGGAAGTTCCAGCTATCGGGACTGATCTCCAACTTATCTGTCTTGACTTCCACATCGGCATAGGCTAGAGCGATGAGAGCGACGAACAGGATAAGGAATTTCATATTGTTATATTCGGATGGTCAACAACTGATTGATACTTGACTGCAGTTTTGCGACTCATTATATAGCCCGATATGCAAAAGTCAAAGTTGACTCGACTAAACGAAAATGCGATTGTGTTTTTTTAGTGCAGTTTCTAAATAATTAATAATATATGCATTGTTTCCGGTCAAACTGGCTATACAAAACTTCACATTGTGTAGAATTCAACTACAAACATCAACCAGTTCGGATATTCGGGATAGCAAGTTGATTTTAAATTCGGATATTCGGATATTTGGGATAGCAAGTTGATTTTGAATTCAATTATATCCAATTCGAGACTAATAAAGATGCAGATAGAGTGATTATGCTTGCATAACGTTTATTAAGTATATACAAATATATATACAAATTCAACTACTAGAGAAAATAGAACAGCTCTTGGTTTTTAGTTTAACAATTTAGTTGCTAATTGGCACATTGGGCAAATGAGCACCCTCGGGCTGGAAACCATTTTCATCGGCCACATAGTTGACAGTGTAGGTCTGACCATCATCAGCAGTGAAGGAGTATGAGCCACGGACGGCAATCGATTCGTTCTCAGCACCCGGATTGGTCAGAGTACCCTCCTCTTCGTGTTTCTGTCCATCGCTAGTCTCCCAACTGCAATAGATAGTGCCGGCATTAGCCAATTCCAATCCATTGGTTGCAAATTTTGTGCATATGCTTACCCGAACTTGTAGCCATTGGGCTGGACATCGGACTCCTGGCGCAGGATCTGTGCCTGTTTGCTGTCATCAAGTGGAGCGGCCAGGATGCACGACAGGAAGGCAACAAACACAATTGCAATTGTATATTTCATATTGACGGTTTGTTTAGATTTGGATTTGATATGTGACCGAACGGCTTGAACTGCTGCTTGATTTGTGATGTCTGTTTTGGTTGACCAGGCGCTTTTTATAGCCAAAAAGAGGCACACAAGAGCCAAGACGTTGATGTCCACTACTAATCTACTACAATACGTTAAATGAAGAAAAGTTTGTCCAAAATAAAAATGACTAATTACACATCGAAGCGCATAAGCTAGCAAATTGCCAACAGGTCTTTTCATACGAAAAAACAAATCAAAACAACAATACAAATCATCGATAGTAACAAAAAACTTCTAAGGCAAACAGAAACGTAAAGGGGTTCATAGGAAATACCTTAGCATCATTATGATCGCCACGTTTATCTTAATCATCATGATAAACATTATGAAATTTGCATTTTTCGTGAATCAATCAAACGCTTCAATTCAATTTTGGACACACACACAGACATAAACATACGACTCCCTTGTACAGGTTTATGTATTTATATATTATAAAGTAAAGCTCGTTTGCCCTACAGCCACAGAGCACAATGAAAACAAGCCCCACAAATATATATACTTATTTATTTTAATCTTTATTGAGCTTTTTTTTGATCTGCTTCACTGGAAACTGAATTCACAGACTACACCCAAAAAATAGTTAATACACAATCTGAATCTGTGTCAAAGCCAACAACACTAAACTTTTTCTCTCTAATAATTATTATAAAAAACATTTGTATTTATATGAGCACGTCACAAAATTCTACATAAACTTCAAGCACAATAAATCTAATGTATATATATATTTCGTGTGCAGCGCATTAAATGTTTTTTTCTTTTTAGACTTGTCTCCTCATCTTTTCAAGTTTTAAGATAGCAACAGATCTTCAGAATATTTTGCTTATAATATCAACGTGCATGGCTTTAAAGAGGATGGTTAGGGGGCGGATTCAATTAGAGCTCCCGGTTTCCAAACTAACAACAAAGAATAGATAATTCAAATATAAAGAAATATTCAATATGTTATCTTAAACAATTCATCTAGCTCGAGCTGTGCCAAAACCGGGATTCTCAACATTTTATTGATACGAAGTTTTATTGATATAAATTAATGTTAATAAATGCATATGCTTATTTGTTTTTAGGCTGCGAGTTGTCGCTAAAAATTTTGAATGCCATTTTGAGAATTAAACTAGTTTGGAGCCATTGTCAACCATCAACCAAGCATACCTATAAATACACTGTCGAACGCACCCTCTAAGTATAGTTACCTTTGATACCTCAAACGCACTACACAATATCTCAACATGAAATTCCTCATCGTCTTCGTTGCCCTCTTCGCCATCGCTATGGCTGCACCAACTGATTCCATTATCCGCAGCGAATCCGATGTCGGACCCGAAAGCTTCAAATATGAGTAAGTACATCGCTTCTAGAGTGTCGCGTTAGCTTGTACTAATCCTTGTATTCACCACGACAGGACCGAGACATCCGATGGCACCAAAGTGCAGTCAGAGGGTCATCTCGAGAATGGAGGTACCGATCATGAGTCTTTCGTCCACAAGGGTTCTTTCTCATTCGTTGCCGATGATGGTCAGACCTACACCGTCAACTATATTGCCGATGAGAATGGTTTCCAGCCCCAGGGTGCTCATTTGCCTACAGTCCCCGAAGCCTAAGAAGTGATATTGTGTTTTAAATAAATATAAAAAAAAGAGTTATTTTCCAAAAACATTTGAGTTTTCAATAAGCTTTCAGTTGGCGAATTCTAAAAGGTACTAAAGTATAAAAGCTCAACAGTATTGAGATGGAACATTGAGACAATTGGGTCTTATTGAATTTGATGTGTAAAATGTGAGCTGAACAGATCTTAGACCTAGATAACATGTGACTGGTACTGTGACTTATTGAACGGCACGTGGCAGATGGTCACCCTCGGGCTGGAAGCCATTCTCATCGGCCACATAGTTCAGTGTATAGGTTTTACCATCATCGCCCACATAGGTGTAAAAGCCACGCACAGCAATTGCCTCGTGATCGATGCCCACGTTCTTCAGTTGGCCCTTCTCCTAATGTGATTTACCATCGCTACACAAAGAGAGAGAGAGAGAGAGAGAGAGAGAGAGAGAGAGAGAGAGAGACAGAGAAAGAGAGAGAGAGAGAGAGAGAAGAGAGAGAGAGAGGGAGAGAGAAACCAGTTTTAGTAAGCTTGACCTTGACACAGTCTGTCGGCAAACTCACGCAAACTTATAGCTCTCCGGCTGCACATCCGAATCGTAGCGAAGCACATGGGTCTCTGCATCAGCTGATGCCGGTGGTGCTCCATGGACGCCAACGAAGATGCAGGCGACAATGGCGAAAGCAACAACAAAGGAGTTCTTCATGTTTGTTTTGGTGGATTGTTGTGGTTGACTTGTGGTACGTTCAAGGAACTTGCATTTAATCCATGCCAATTGTAAATGCCACAAAAAGACTCCTGCAAAACGGAGATAAAAAGAAAAACAAGGCAAAAAACAAAAATATAATTGGCAAAATGACTACTTACACATCGATGTGCATAAGCTAGTAAATACAAATACACAACTACCAACAGGTCTTTTCATACGAAAAAACAAATCAAAACAACAACCCAAATCATCGATAGTAACAAAAAACTTCTAAGGCAAACAGAAACGTAAAGGGGTTCATAGGAAATACCTTAGCATCATTATGATCGCCACGTTTATCTTAATCATCATGATAAACATTATGAAATTTGCATTTTTCGTGAATCAATCAAACGCTTCAATTCAATTTTGGACACACACACAGACATAAACATACGACTCCCTTGTACAGGTTTATGTATTTATATATTATAAAGTAAAGCTCGTTTGCCCTACAGCCACAGAGCACAATGAAAACAAGCCCCACAAATATATATACTTATTTATTTTAATCTTTATTGAGCTTTTTTTTGATCTGCTTCACTGGAAACTGAATTCACAAACTACACCCAAAAAATAGTTAATACACAATCTGAATCTGTGTCAAAGCCAACAACACTATACTTTTTCTCCCTAATAATTATTATAAAAAACATTTGTATTTATATGAGCACGTCACAAAATTCTACATAAACTTCAAGCACAATAAATCTAATGTACATATATATTTCGTGTGCAGCGCATTAAATGTTTTTTTCTTTTTAGACTTGTCTCCTCATCTTTTCAAGTTTTAAGATAGCAACAGATCTTCAGAATATTTTGCTTATAATATCAACGTGCATGGCTTTAAAGAGGATGGTTAGGGGGCGGATTCAATTAGAGCTCCCGGTTTCCAAACTAACAACAAAGAATAGATAATTCAAATATAAAGAAATATTCAATATGTTATCTTAAACAATTCATCTAGCTCGAGCTGTGCCAAAACCGGGATTCTCAACATTTTATTGATACGAAGTTTTATTGATATAAATTAATGTTAATAAATGCATATGCTTATTTGTTTTTAGGCTGCGAGTTGTCGCTAAAAATTTTGAATGCCATTTTGAGAATTAAACTAGTTTGGAGCCATTGTCAACCATCAACCAAGCATACCTATAAATACACTGTCGAACGCACCCTCTAAGTATAGTTACCTTTGATACCTCAAACGCACTACACAATATCTCAACATGAAATTCCTCATCGTCTTCGTTGCCCTCTTCGCCATCGCTATGGCTGCACCAACTGATTCCATTATCCGCAGCGAATCCGATGTCGGACCCGAAAGCTTCAAATATGAGTAAGTACATCGCTTCTAGAGTGTCGCGTTAGCTTGTACTAATCCTTGTATTCACCACGACAGGACCGAGACATCCGATGGCACCAAAGTGCAGTCAGAGGGTCATCTCGAGAACGGAGGTACCGATCATGAGTCTTTCGTCCACAAGGGTTCTTTCTCATTCGTTGCCGATGATGGTCAGACCTACACCGTCAACTATATTGCCGATGAGAATGGTTTCCAGCCCCAGGGTGCTCATTTGCCTACAGTCCCCGAAGCCTAAGAAGTGATATTGTGTTTTAAATAAATATAAAAAAAAGAGTTATTTTCCAAAAACATTTGAGTTTTCAATAAGCTTTCAGTTGGCGAATTCTAAAGGATGCTAAAGTATAAAAGCTCAACAGTATTGAGATGGAACATTGAGACAATTGGGTCTTATTGCATTTGATGTGTAAAATGTGAGCTGAACAGATCTTAGACCTAGATAACATGTGACTGGTATTGTGACTTATTGAACGGCACGTGGCAGATGGTCACCCTCGGGCTGGAAGCCATTCTCATCGGCCACATAGTTCAGTGTATAGGTTTTACCATCATCGCCCACTCAGGTGTAAAAGCCACGCACAGCAATTGCCTCGTGATCGATGCCCACGTTCTTCAGTTGGCCCTTCTCCTGATGTGATTTACCATCGCTACACAAAGAGAGAGAGAGAGAGAGAGAGAGAGAGAGAGAGAAAGACAGAGAAAGAGAGAGAGAGAGAGAGAAAGAGAGAGAGAGAGGGAGAGAGAAACCAGTTTTAGTAAGCTTGACCTTGACACAGTCTGTCGGCAAACTCACGCAAACTTATAGCTCTCCGGCTGCACATCCGAATCGTAGCGAAGCACATGGGTCTCTGCATCAGCTGATGCCGGTGGTGCTCCATGGACGCCAACGAAGATGCAGGCGACAATGGCAAAAGCAACAACAAAGGAGTTCTTCATGTTTGTTTTGGTGGATTGTTGTGGTTGACTTGTGGTACGTTCAAGGAACTTGCGTTTAATCCATGCCAATTGTAAATGCCACAAAAAGACTCCTGCAAAACGGAGATAAAAAGGCAAACAAGGCAAAAAACAAAAATATAATTGGCAAAATGACTACTTACACATCGATGTGCATAAGCTAGTAAATACAAATACACAACTACCAACAGGTCTTTTCATACGAAAAAACAAATCAAAACAACAATCCAAATCATCGATAGTAACAAAAAACTTCTAAGGCAAACAGAAACGTAAAGGGGTTCATAGGAAATACCTTAGCATCATTATGATCGCCACGTTTATCTTAATCATCATGATAAACATTATGAAATTTGCATTTTTCGTGAATCAATCAAACGCTTCAATTCAATTTTGGACACACACACAGACATAAACATACGACTCCCTTGTACAGGTTTATGTATTTATATATTATAAAGTAAAGCTCGTTTGCCCTACAGCCACAGAGCACAATGAAAACAAGCCCCACAAATATATATACTTATTTATTTTAATCTTTATTGAGCTTTTTTTTGATCTGCTTCACTGGAAACTGAATTCACAAACTACACCCAAAAAATAGTTAATACACAATCTGAATCTGTGTCAAAGCCAACAACACTAAACTTTTTCTCCCTAATAATTATTATAAAAAACATTTGTATTTATATGAGCACGTCACAAAATTCTACATAAACTTCAAGCACAATAAATCTAATGTATATATATATTTCGTGTGCAGCGCATTAAATGTTTTTTTCTTTTTAGACTTGTCTCCTCATCTTTTCAAGTTTTAAGATAGCAACAGATCTTCAGAATATTTTGCTTATAATATCAACGTGCATGGCTTTAAAGAGGATGGTTAGGGGGCGGATTCAATTAGAGCTCCCGGTTTCCAAACTAACAACAAAGAAGAGATAATTCAAATATAAAGAAATATTCAATATGTTATCTTAAACAATTCATCTAGCTCGAGCTGTGCCAAAACCGGGATTCTCAACATTTTATTGATACGAAGTTTTATTGATATAAATTAATGTTAATAAATGCATATGCTTATTTGTTTTTAGGCTGCGAGTTGTCGCTAAAAATTTTGAATGCCATTTTGAGAATTAAACTAGTTTGGAGCCATTGTCAACCATCAACCAAGCATACCTATAAATACACTGTCGAACGCACCCTCTAAGTATAGTTACCTTTGATACCTCAAACGCACTACACAATATCTCAACATGAAATTCCTCATCGTCTTCGTTGCCCTCTTCGCCATCGCTATGGCTGCACCAACTGATTCCATTATCCGCAGCGAATCCGATGTCGGACCCGAAAGCTTCAAATATGAGTAAGTACATCGCTTCTAGAGTGTCGCGTTAGCTTGTACTAATCCTTGTATTCACCACGACAGGACCGAGACATCCGATGGCACCAAAGTGCAGTCAGAGGGTCATCTCGAGAACGGAGGTACCGATCATGAGTCTTTCGTCCACAAGGGTTCTTTCTCATTCGTTGCCGATGATGGTCAGACCTACACCGTCAACTATATTGCCGATGAGAATGGTTTCCAGCCCCAGGGTGCTCATTTGCCTACAGTCCCCGAAGCCTAAGAAGTGATATTGTGTTTTAAATAAATATAAAAAAAAGAGTTATTTTCCAAAAACATTTGAGTTTTCAATAAGCTTTCAGTTGGCGAATTCTAAAGGATGCTAAAGTATAAAAGCTCAACAGTATTGAGATGGAACATTGAGACAATTGGATTTTATTGCATTTGATGTGTAAAATGTGAGCTGAACAGATCTTAGACCTAGATAACATGTGACTGGTACTGTGACTTATTGAACGGCACGTGGCAGATGGTCACCCTCGGGCTGGAAGCCATTCTCATCGGCCACATAGTTCAGTGTATAGGTTTTACCATCATCGCCCACATAGGTGTAAAAGCCACGCACAGCAATTGCCTCGTGATCGGTGCCCACGTTCTTCAGTTGGCCCTCCTCCTGATGTAATTTACCATCGCTTGTCTCCACGCTACACAAAAAGAGAGAGAGAGAGAGAGCGGGAGAGAAAGAGAGAGAGAGATAAACCAGTTTTAGTAAGCTTGACCTTGACACAGTCTGTCGGCAAACTCACGCAAACTTATAGCTCTCCGGCTGCACATCCGAATCGTAGCGAAGCACATGGGTCTCTGCATCAGCTGATGCCGGTGGTGCTCCATGGACGCCAACGAAGATGCAGGCGACAATGGCGAAAGCAACAACAAAGGAGTTCTTCATGTTTGTTTTGGTGGACTGTTGTGGTTGACTTGTGGTACGTTCAAGGAACTTGCGTTTAATGCATGCCAATTGTAAATGCCACAGCCAATTTATAGTCAAAAAGACTCCTGCAAAACGGAGATAAAAAGGCAAATAAGGCAAAAAACAAAAAAATAATTGGCCAACAAGGTACAGTAAAGATACAAGAAGTATTAAACCCGTTTCATGTATATACCTCCTGTAAGCAAACTTTTATTACTTAACTTGGCTGATTGCTGTTGCTGCCTGTTGCTGCTGTCTGTCTGTTTGTCTTGTTGTCTTTTTGTTGGCTGCTGGCAATTGGCTTTGATTGATTACCTTCCAAACCTCACCCAACCATTATTTGCTAGAAACACAACGCAATGCGTGAATTGGGAATATATACAACCATACAACGATCATATCTTTAATCTTTACAATAAATGGGGTCACCTGAATATTTGTTTTTGGTTTTGCTTTTTAGCTCAAGTGCAAGTGAAATGCCGCAATCGAAATATTCAACTTACAAGTTTTGATTGCCATTTAACGTCTCAGCAGCATTTGAACTTTTTGACTGCCTTTCAGACACTTTGAAGCTTGCTCTCAATTGTACCTGTGTACTTATACAGTAAACAAAACTGTGTGCCTCTTTTGTTAAAGTCTAACAATGGTTTTATCTTTAACAAATTGCTAACAAAACGAAAGTTTAGCAATGAGTTTCAACATTAAACTAATCAGTTTTTGATCGTTTTACTGTTTGAATTTTCGCTCTGTGGAGCAAGACCAGATTTTGAAAGATTAAGCAATCATTTGATATTAGTCGCAGCCTGAAATCTAAGCTATATAGAACATGAACGGACTAAATATATATAGCACGCTATTCATTGCACTTTGCCTCCTCTTGCTGCTGCAACAACAACAACGATGCACAGATATTTTTGTTTAAGAATAGCCAAATGGAATGCAATGGCAACGTCTTCTTGTAGGTTAAGTAAGTTCAAGTCGTTTGTCAAACAAAAATTAACTAAACCATTCATTTATCGCCAATCAATGCCGTTATGAGACAAGCGATAGCATCCCGAGGCAAGAGACGGCTGAGCTGAAGAATGCCGGCACAGAACTGAAAGCAACTGTGGTAAAGGTTGGGACCAAATGGCATACATTATTAACTAAACTATCTGGGCGATGGGAATGGCTTTCAGCCACAGGATGAACATTTGCCACGATCCGTTGTGGATGGAACTTTGGGTAGCGCGTGTTCCAAACTTAAATGTTAAAACATGTTTCGAACGTTTAATGCCATAAATTTTCACTACTCAAATGTATTCTAACACAGCATTAAATTAGCATATATGTATGCGTGTGTATTCGTTTAAATATATAAAAACGCACAAAGAAGGAAAATAAAAATAAAAACCGATAAACCTGTTGTTAAATGCGGTAACAAAGTCAGCTGGCCAGGGCCGAACCGGTTCAATAAAACACGCTTCGCCCAAAAAACGACAACGAAAGTGAGAACTTCACAGCAACAATACTGTGAGAAGATGCAAACTCAACTCGCACTCAATTTAAAGCTAAAGGGCAAACTAGTGAATTCAACGTAAAAAGCCAACTCATTGTTTGGCCATTAACATCGCATCTTGCTTCTTTACGTTTTTTTTTTTCGTTTTTGGCGCAGGCGCCTCATTTATCAATCGGGGTAACTGCAAAACAATCAAACAACGTCAAGACTTATTAGGTTCCAGCTGGGAGTCAATGCTGATTGATGAGCTGCAGGGGGGGTTGGCGCAAACAAGCTCGCACCGCATTGACTATAATATGAGCTACAGCACATATTAAGCATACGCCCCGTTTCAACGCAACTGAAACGCGTGAAGAAAATGCGTAGAGTCGGCTGGTTGTTGATACCCTGCAAAGCTAACTTGTAGTATTTAGCATTGATATCGAATTACAGAGTATCTTGCGAGTCTCTCAACTCATGGTTTGAACACCCTTACCTGCTATTTTATTGACTAAGGTCATCAGCATACAAACACAAAGACCAACCAATACCAATACAAGCTTCAATCTCGTGTCGCATCTTCACTTAACAACTTGTTTCCCGCCCCCGCCCGTAGGTAGCAACAGCACAACTACTGAACAAATCAACAGCTATAGTGTAATGCAGCCTTAACTTTAGACATTTTTTTTTGAAGGTTACAAATAATTGTGTCACCTTCTTCGTAACGTTTTCTAAAAAATAAACGATAAAAATCTCAATTATTTCCTGTTTTTGGTCTTTTTTTTGGTTTTTGTGTGTAAGCTCGTTGACCTATTGCCATATATAGGCAAACACGCGCGACTAAGCAAATATTTGCACAAGTCCATTTCATTATCACTTGTCCATTATCTTAACAATTATTAACCACAGGTGGAGAAGATCACTTGGCGGCCAATTGAAATGAGATTTTGAGTGTACATCAAACGCCTAATGGATTTTTGTGGCTTGTTCAATTAAAAGCTTAAGACACACACACATACATACACACACACACGCTCACTTTACTAACCAGATGCGTATTCAGAGTCAAAGTCAACAATTATATAATTTGTGTGCATTAAAAGGCGATTGTTGTGGCTACCTTATAATGTGTGTGGCAGCGTTTTGTGATGGGTTTCGGCTAGTTTGGGCTTGAACTACTATAAATAGCTTGGAGCTCATTAGCGGGTTCCACATAAATCGTTAGCATTCAATTGAGACAAGTACGGTAGCGTGTCGTGATCTGCAAAAAGTGAACTAACCCAAAAAAAAAACAGGACTATTACACAAAAACAAAAGAAAAAATGCATTCAATCAAAACTTGTATCCTTGCTCTGTGCGCTTTTGTGCTCGTGTCCTCTACAAGTGCAGCGCCTTTGGATGATTCGCAGCAGGCAACCATATTGCGTTATGATAATGAGAACATTGGCACCGATGGCTATAACTTTGGGTGCGTACACAAGGACAACAACAAAGGATATATACACAACTAACACGCTACTCTTTTTACAGTTACGAGACAAGCGATGGAGTTACACGCCAGGAGCAGGCAGAGCTAAAGAACGCCGGTACGGAACAGGAGGCGCTCAGTGTCCGTGGTTCCTATAGCTGGGTGGCACCCGATGGTCAGACCTATACTCTCACCTATATTGCTGATGAGAATGGCTTCCAGCCACAGGGCGAGCACTTGCCCCACAACTAAGCGTACTGAGTGTATGCTGCAGCCTAATACAATTCAGTATTTCTTTGTATAAAATAAAAATGATGTTATAATAAAAAAAAAACAAAAAATATTCCACTTAGTCTCTGGACAGTGCTTGCGTCGTAGAAAGTCAAAGTTACTTATAAATACTTTTTGTAGCATCATAGATGAATAATTACAAAGTAGTGATTTATTTTTGCTGCTGTTTGCGATTGGCGGCAATCGTTTGAGGAATGGCAATAAATGAGGTTTTTTTATACATGCATTTTAGCTGACAAAACAAAACGAAACAAATGTGCTAATCTACAATTAAAATGTATTTTATTGAATTAAGGTAATTATTTGTTTATTTAATTTTTTTCGTGTTTTGCCTTTACCTTTTATTATAAAACTTTTAGAACTTTTAGCACCCAAGTCTGGCGACTATAAAAGCCATTTGCGTTACGGTCAACGGGCCAGTGAAGTGCAGTCAAGTGTAACTAAAACATGCAGCGATATACCCTGTTAATTGTGTTGCTGGTGTGTCTAGCGGGTAGTGTCATCTGTGCCGATGATGCCCAGGCGGAGACAGTGCGTCTGGAGAGCGAGAATAATGGTGTCGATAAGTACTCGTTTAGGTAAGCGCAATAATAGTACAAACGCCAACTTGAATCTATTTTAATCTACTACTGCTCCTTAGCTTTGAGACAAGCAATGGCATTATTCGCAGTGAGGAGGGTGTCCTGACACCGGGAGCAGGTGAAGAAGATGGCACCTTGGAGGTGAAGGGCTCCACCAGCTGGATAGCGCCCGATGGCAAAAAGTATGAGATTAGCTTCACAGCTGATGGCACTGGATATCATCCCACCTTTAAGCTAGTGGCTTAACAATTTATAGCATATGTTTTGTAGAAAGAAAGTAATACATTTTCAAACCCGGATCCCTGTAAACAAAGCGCAAATACAAAACAAAAATATAGATACAACTTTTAGTTTCTAGCATAGATGTTCAAACCAAAACTTATGCAAATCCCCCAGTTACGATTCATAAATTTGTTTAGCATTATTAGCATAACGCGTTCTAGGCCCAAAACGAAATGAAAAGTATGACGCAAGATCTGGCTACTAGCTGCGACTGCGACTGCTGCTTCTGCTTCTGCTTTAACTTTAGCAACAGCTGCTCAAACTGGATCCCAGCTTAAACATATATTTATATTTATATATACGTATATGTTTGTTTGTATATTTTATTTTTCGTGGTCTTCCTCTATCTGTCTTTATACGCACCGTAGTTTTTTGATTTTTGGCTGGCGACCTTCGCGTTCATTTTGCATCATCAACGAAATTTGCAAATTTTTATGTGAATAAACGTGTTTTTTTTATATTTTATTATTGCTGTTGTTGTTTTGTTTTCTTGGTAATTAATAGGTACATAATGAAAGCAGTTTTTTCTCTCTCAAAACATTTAGCGAGCACAAATCAAAAGTGGAAAATCAATCGTTGAATGTTAATTTCGTACACACTTTTTATTTGTTGTTATATATAATTTATTTGACGTGATGTTAATTTTGATTACAACAAACTATAAGTTTATTAAGCAGACTAAAATACATACAAAAGCAGATAACAAGTTCTAATTTGCATTGCTGACGTACACATTTCCGAGCTGTTAAATACAAACAAAAAAATCAACGAAATTTGCATATAAATCGCTGCCTAAACGAACATCGATTTGTATTTGCGCATGTAACTAATATCTGTAGGTTGTGTCAATGTGGCGTGCTTATCGCATACCCACGCGCATAATTAAAGTCAGACTTATTTGAAACATCTATATACCATATACTTTTGCAGAGATCAACAACCCATTTGTTCCACGCTCTTGAATCGTCTATTGTCTAACTACGCCTTTATTTGAAGAAGGAAGTACGAGTACAAAACATTTTATACTTGTTGCGAAATGCTTAAGATAGTTAGAAAAATTATTGAATTAAATTTTGTTTGTGAAGTTGTTTTGATTCAGCGATTAAACGAGGTCTGTTCGCATATTATTGCAGCTAGTTAAGCTTGCGCATAAACCGACTGTAGGAAGTACTTAAAAGTAGTTAAAGATATAATCTTATGTATGTTACATACATATAGCTATTAAGGCAATAAAAAATGTTGATTTAAATCATTGATAACTAATATTACTCCCTTATTGCGTTTTCAAAGAAAATGTACAGGCCAAGTAATAAAAACTTTTATCTTATCAATTATAATCAAGCTCACTTCTAGCTGCACCTATAAGTATGTTCCTCAAACGTAAAATGCAATGCCAACGTCATAAAAATGATTTTTCTACTTTTAGGCACACGAACTTAAGCTAGAGCAAAACAAAAGACTTAGGCAACAAACTTGACAAGCAACCAACATTATTGTATAGCATACTTTTAGGCAGTCGCAACCAAAACAAACAAGAGAGCGTCTACGTTTGCCTAAGTGGTTAGTGATTGTAGTTAGCATTAAGCAATCTATATGCAAATGCAGAACACGCGAACATATTCCTTGAACTTGTCAACAATTGTTGAATGTGCGCAAGAAAAGAAACACAACAACTCACACACACACACACACATACACACACATACACAGAGCTAAGTAACAGCATCCGGCTTGCTAACGTATATTATCTTGGGACAGCTGATTAATGATAATGTAAAAACAATTCTTCCTCATTTCATTGAGCTAGCTCCGGGTCTTGCAACGGTAGTTGCAATGTTTTGACTGTCAGCAGCATAGATCGAATGATACAAGCTAATAACTCATGTTCGAGAATCCATTAATAATGAAACAACCGTTGTTGGGATGAGCAATCAACAAGCGAGACGTCAACCCACATTTTCCATTTTATATATATTTATTTGGTAGGTGTCAACAAACGTGTAGTATATGGCTTGATACATGCCGATTTGCTATTGCCACGAGCTATGCAAATAAGCAGCATAATGACAAGTTTGTGAAAAATTGAATAATATTTATACTAGAGTAGTTTTTGATTGTTATGATAGCTGTTGTATTGATACCCTGGAAGGAATGTGTTCAATAATAATGTTTAATATTCAAGAGCTCTTCTGATAGAGAAAGAATATTTAAAAAGCTTAGACAGAAAATAGTTTGTGATCCTGTTTTCGTCCTTATCATTTCATGTCCTTTACTTGCAATGAAACGTTTTTTTTCAAGTAGCCTTAAACGAATATCCCCTCAGATTTGCTAATTTAATATTCGTTATTGTCTGACAGCCAATTAAAATAAATAAATAAACAAAAGCTGTGCAGCAACCTGAGTTGAGCCTGTTTATTTCATTCTTCTTCGTTTTTTGTTGTCTGCGAAAGGGTATCAAGTTATTTCTATCATATGCCAAGTAGCCAAGATGCTAACTCAAACACGCATTCACACAACGATAAGACACACACACACACACAGAAGCAATGACAAAGGCTGGTCAGTCTGGCTGTCTGGCTAGCTGGCTTGCTGGCTCATCCCAGCTGTGTCTAATGTTTTATAATGTTTACCAAATATTATTAAGTTTGTCAATTGGTCGACGAACATCGTGGGGTGTGTTTCAAATCGACGCTTGCTCAGCACTCAAGCAGTTCTGCCGAGAGACGCGTATCGAATTCTTTTAACTGTTCTTTTTTGCTCCTGCTCTTGCTCTTGCTGCTTCGAATTTGTCAACGCATTAATGTGACGCAATTTATTATAGCAAAATAATTTACATTTATAATAGCGCAGGCGGCTTGTGCTAATCAAATCAATTAGCAAGATCTTATATCAAAAGAAAGTTCTTAAAAATGCGGCTCAACGTTTTAGCTGTTAATTGTGTTGTAAGTTTATAATAACCATGTGTGTGTAAGTGAGTGTGAGAGTGTGTGTTAATAAATTTTAATTTTTTTTTAAAGCTGCTTTTGACGCTGTTGTGCTTACAAAGTGTGCTCACAGCCACAGTTCGTCCTTACAAGTTTGGCTTCACCATCGAGGAGCAGCAACATCGCGCCGAGAAGAGAGGTAAGTTTTGTTATGCTTCCCATTACGGCGAAGTGAACCTTAAGTCGTGCCAATTAGAAAGATCTTGTTACCAGTGTCAAGGTTGTAAGTCGTAAAGCTCAATTCAAACCCCATCTGAAGCCATCAGGAATCTAACCTTAAAACAAAACACCTGCCAAAACAGGAGACATAAAACATAGTTAACCGATCCAATGCTTAAGGACCTCAATATATGTATAGTTGATGTTTGTGATTGTGCAACTTGATTGCAATCGCTAAAGATGCGTATTAAATGCAAATTGAGATGCGTCATTGCCTTCAACATTAGCAGCTGTCTAATGCACTTGCCACAGGCAACAACAACAACAACAACAACAGCAATAAACGACAAAAAAGGCAATAACATTTGAGTTTTGTGCAATTTGCTGCCACAAATGCTGCCCCAACTGCTTTTGCAATTGCTCATAATACACGTTTGTAGGTATTTTTTTTTTCTTTCTTATTGCTGCTGCAGCTGTTGACACCCATCAGCTGCGGGTCAATATCAATTGAGCATATTTTAGATTCCATGGCTATAATTAAAAAGATCTTAAACAATACGAGCTGTCACATTCTTGTCATTGGTCAACAAGAATTG
This sequence comes from Scaptomyza caliginosa, assembly GCA_035044725.1. NCBI lineage: Eukaryota > Metazoa > Arthropoda > Insecta > Diptera > Drosophilidae > Scaptomyza > Scaptomyza caliginosa. Next base: position 424,949 of record JAWNNR010000315.1, read on the forward strand.
TTATAATAAATAAAGTTTTAAGAAAACTTAAAGAGCGCATCTTATTAGCATAACATGTAGGAACAGCAGTCAGTTCTTAAGAATATTTATGGTTTTTGCCCCTTTAAGATCAATTCAAATGTCGTATAAACGAAACGGCCAAAAATTGCAATATTTATAAGCATATCTCTGCTGTGTATGTTTATGTCTTTCTTGGTATTGATTACGGTTTCGGTTTCAGCTTGTTGGCCATATAAAATGCCAGAGTTGAGACTACACACACACACACACACACAATTGAGTTGTGGCTATCTTGTTGTGCACACTCGTTATGTGTGCTAAATTATTATACTATGCCGAATTTAATGATAACCATAAGTGTTTATTATGTTTGGCTAACGGCAGTTTTATTTATGACAGTAAAGTTTTCACTTTTCATGACTAACAAAAAAATATGTATAACATTTGATATTTTAATGAGGATTTGTTAGCTATATAGCTATATTCGAATAACATCAGATTATTGGCATTAAGAAATTGAAATAACAAACAGGCATTAAAACGTTTAAACAATCGCGATCGTTGTGATAACTTCGCGTTCGAAACTTGTTTCAAAAGTTACTCAAAAGGCCAATTCAGAATATGAAACATGAAATTTATATTAACTGATTCTAAGATTAAGGCAGGTGCTTCACACACACACACACACACACACACACACATACACGGGTGGGTGTTTGTAGCGGGATATAAAAAAAATAGATAAACTAAAGAACATTAAAAACGATAATAAACTTTATGGGCTAAACATAAGATATCATAACATAAAGGCCCCCATTTGGCCCCCGCGTGCGTAGACAAAAGGCCAACAAAATGGTCTAACATATGATTATCGTGACAGTTTATTAGATGTTTATCTTTATAGCCGGAGAAACGAGCGCCTGTTTGGCTGGTTTCGCATGCGATAAGAAGTTTGAACCAGTTCGAACAAATTCTCAAACAGATCGATAAATACCCTATAATCAATATATCGTTGCTCTTGCAGATGAGAATGGCATTGTTATGGGCGAGTTTGGTTTCATCACAGCCGATGGCATCTATCATGTAACGGTCTATGCCACAGATGAAAATGGCAAATTTCACATAATCTCAATGAAGAACTATCCATATGCGGGACCCACAGCACCCAGTAAGTACTTGCCGGAGGTCAATTGTTCCCCTTATCCAGGAGTTCTTTAACACCACACAGAACTTCAAGCCGCCGCTGCACCCACAACAACAAGAACAACATCGACCACACAGAGAACAACAACTGCGGCGTTAACCAAACATAATTTCAATACGGCTGCCTGTTCAGGCTGTTTTCTAAAGAAATCTCCAGAGGCCGATGTGGCTACGCCAGCCGCTGGCAATCGTAGTCCCAAAACAGAGATACGTCCACTCTCCCAGCAACTGGCTCCGGCTCCGTCTCCGGCTCAGGCGCCAGGTAAGTTACAGGATCAGTTAGCGTTAGCTGCAGCCGGCACTGGCAACAGGTACACAGCCATACCCAGCACACAGGCACAAACACTAACACACAGACAGAGCAGCGTGCCTCAAACTTTGGATCTCGCCTCGCTGCCGAGCATTCGTGCAGAGAATCAATACATTTTTGATGCACCTATCTTGAGTGCGCCAGTGCCTGTGAATCCCACAACAACGACTCCAGCTCCTACTACAACGGAGGAACCGGAAGTTGTAAGAAATCACAAGGCTGTTGCCTTAGCCCATGAACTCGACAAGGTGAATGCTCAGCGACCAACAAGGCCAACAACTGCTGCGCCAACAGCATCAGCCCCGGCAAATCCTCTTGCAGCAGCTAGCAATGTGGCAACTTTGGCAAGGATACCACCAGCAGCAGTAGGCCCACTGGATGTAAGCCAATTTGCATTTGGTACGCCTGCGGAATTCTCGTCTCCCCTTCGGTCCACAAGTTTGAGCAGTGCAAAGCGCGTAAATGGCGAAGTGATCGTCACAATGGCGAAAGTGGCCGTGCCTCTGACACAAAACGTTGCAGGGGTGATCAATCGTTTGCCACAGGATAATGCACTTACTCCCACACCACCCAGATCGAATCGAATTACCGCTGCGTCTCCCAGTTTATTTCCCACTTTGGTATTCAATGCACCACACACACCAACACAAACAATAATACCAGCACACACACAAAGCGCGAGTAACACACAGCCACTAAGTAAACACATTAATCAATTTGTTGTTAATTGCATTTGATTAATTTAAATTTCTAATGTTCCGTCTCGTAGTTGTTCAGTCAGGTCAACAACCATTTGCCAGCACAGCGGGGCAGCAGCCGAAACAACAACCAGGCAGCAGCTTAGCAAGTTTCAAGCCAAGTAAGTCAGGACAGAAATCATAGCGTTCGTTAAGTTAAATTTATTTTTTATGTAAAGCAATTGGCAACGCAGGTCAACAGCCAGCAGTCAGCAGCTCATCAAGATTTAATCCAAGTAAGCTAAAATAGCTAACTATTTGTGAAGTTTATTTTATTTTATTATTTTATTTCTTTTACATAACAGCGGTAACAGCTACCAGTACGCAGCAGTTTCCAACGCCACAAGAACAAAAACCAGGCAGCAACAGCAATCCCAGCAGCAATTCAAGTTTCAAGCCATGTAAGCCTAGATATTAGTTCGTTAAGTTCTTTTTTATGTGATATGCGTTTTTAGATGTTGCCAGTGCCAAGCAAGGACAACAACCAAGTGGTAACAGCTTGACGTCAAGTAAGCAAGACACAATGAACATATTCGTCAAGTTTAACAGCAGCAAATGTTATTTTAACAGAATCCAGTACACCAACTAAAACAGGAGCGGTTGTAGGTCAATCTGGTAATGCCGGACTTACAGGCGATTTGTATAAATTCAAATATCTCCTGGACTACAATGGACATGAGGAAACTGGCAGCCGCAATGGCGATAAGCAAGGCAATTACTTTGCAATTGGCGATGATGCCATTGCACGTACAGTTGAGTATATTGCCAATGAATTCGGTTTCCAGCCCCACATAAGCTGGCGTAAACTGGAGGGTAATGAGGCCGTACTGCCCGATGAGAACTCCCTGAAGCACTATGAATTCAAGTGGTTTAACAAAGAGTGAACTGTAATTGTTCTAGTGTAATTATTAGCTGCTGTAAATAAATAAAAACCAAACATGACGAGTAATAAAATGAAGTAAGCTCTTGTTGTTGTTGCTGTTTTTCTTGAATTGGGTTTTTTTATTTGGTTTTTTTTAAATTTTTTTGTTTTAATGGTATTTTGACTTAATTTCAACTTAACTCTTAAGGGGAACGGGAGAGGGGGGAACGGACACACAATGTGAGCGTAGTGGTTGTTATCTAATTCACTTAGTTATACATAATATATATATATATATATATTTGTTGTAAAGTTACATTCAGAATTTAAAAATTGTATACACTTAGATGTTGCATAAAGTTGCATATCTCAAATTACACACACATACATTTAAAAATTACATAAAAACATTTATAAGTTTTCATATTTATTTTATTATGTAAATTGTTTTCTTTTTTTTGTGTTAAACTTGCCTCTAAAATTTCTAAATACTTTTTGTTTTTTACACACAGAAGGTTTTGTTATTTTATATTTAGTGACTACTATTAAGAATATTTTTGTTTTTAGTAAATAGTTTTAAGTGTGTATTTAAGTTTGTATTAAAAATTATTCAAGAGTTTTAACTGTACAATCAACTATCACAGTCAACCATATAAAACTGATAAAAATAAAAAAAAATAAATTAAAGTTTTTGCAAATGAAAAAAAAAAAAGCTTTCGAATAGCAGATACTCTGTACTCTTGCTTGATTAAGAAACGAAATAAATAAATAAATTAAGAATCCTGTATAATATGCTTTCTTAGCTCTGTATACTAAATACGTTTTCATTTTGTTTATTATTATTTACAGTTCGCTGCCAACAAACGCTAAATATCGACAATTATCGATTAATGCCAAACGTATTATCTATGCTTTAATGTGTTAGAGAAGAAATATATCGATTGAATATTCAATTAAAACTTTTTGCTTATCACTTTCTATTAACAAGTGTGGCAAAATTCTAACAACAATTCAAATTTATCGCCATAAATACATCCACGTATATATATATATATATGTATATTTCGATTACTTGAAAAATAATTTATTTTATATGCATATATATGCTAGAACAATTTTTACGGAAAATGTCGCCATAAAAAAAACTGTTCCTGGAAAACTATTTGTTGTTTGATTCTCATATGTAGTAAGAGGTTTTGCTTTTAAGATTCTAGATTTAAACTTACACCAACAACGATAACTAAAAAATCCAATCACACGATTACACATACACACATAGATCACTCACATACAGAATGGTTCTTTGCGCTAAGATTAAAATCTGATGTTTGGTTTAATACCCTATAAAACTAGATAGATTTCGCTTGTCTCCTCTCGTCTGGAGTTGGTATTTCTTCTGTTTTCTTGGTGGTGGTTTGTGTTTACGGTTTACAATAAAAATGTCGCCTGCTGCTGCTCGCCCTGCTTCATGTCCAGATAATCGTAGAGCGAACGCTCTGCCGCACTGCCGCCATAGTTGGCAGGAGCATAGGCCAAGCCACTTACATCCAGTCCAGCTGAGTCGGCGGGCGTGGCCGCTGGCGGCGGCGGTCCAGCACCCAGACTCAAGCCGAACTTTTCCAAGTGGCATCATTTGAGCAGCGTGGGCAGACTGCTGTTCATCAAACGATTACCAACGACCAGGGAGTTGAGTGTTGAATTGCTGCCACCCACTCCGACGCCCACGCCCACGCCCACGCCCATGCTCATGCCATGTACGCCGAGTCCAAAGCCAGAACTGGCATGCGTTGGAGCTGTCAAGTTCTGGCCAAGACTTGTCTCAAGTGCGGCATTGCTCGAGTGATGCGATTGTGATCCATTTAAGTTACTATTACTATTGTTGTTGTTGTTGTTGTTGGTGGCGGTGGTGGTGCCACCACTGCTGCCAGTGCCATTGCCGGTGGTTGTATGATTGCCGCCGCCGCCGCTGCTGCTGCTGGTGGTGGTGTTGCTGGTGGTTGTAGTACCAAAGCCGCTCATTAAGCCAGCGCCGCTGCCAACGCCAACGCCAACGCTAACTGCGCTGCCACCGCTGCTGACGCCGGCATTGCTCTCATATTATGATGGTCATGCATAGTGTGGATAGGAGCTGAGGTGGGGCGCCACATGCGACGGCGTCACATGGCTCATCGAGTGCGGCTGATACAGATTCGTTGCCGGACTGCCCCAATTGCCCCAAGATGCAGCTGTTGGGAATATGGAAGCTAGGCAAAAAGAGAACATAAGTTTGAGTGCAAGATCATTGAGTTGGATGGCTTACCTGATGACGAAGTCATGCCATGATGTGGACTCATAAAAGAGCTAAGCTTGGCGCTGTGATGATATGGAGTCATGAAGAGATCGCTCTGATACTTGTAGGTGGGATCGCTGGCTGCTGGCTGTGTAGCGGCTGCTAGGCCCTGAAAATCAAACTTGTATGCATAACGTTTGCCATGGACCTTGGTCATGATGTTCTTGTCATAGTAGTATCTGTAAATAGCAATAGAAATTAGGGTTGCTTTCAGATTTATTCGTATTCGTTGCTGTGGGAATGTCAAACACAAAGACCGTGCTATAAATAATTACAAAATAATGCTCGCTTTATGCGTTTTAAGTTAATTTGTGTACATTAAGCGATTCTAGTGTTAGCCAAGTTGTGCCCTCAATCTCTCTGACCCTGCAATTAAACGGCAATCGCCTTGTGGCATACAAACGTAATACAACACAACTTTTTGTGGAACAGCACCGAAAAGCCGAAATTTGTTTTGGGCACACAGCCAAGACAGCAGGGGGTGGAGTGGACAGAGGGAGTAGGTAGTTGTTTCCTTTTATATTAGTGACAAACCGTGACCAAGATAGATGATTGTCTGCAAACTTTATTGCTGTTGACTCAACAATCGCTTGGGTATTGCACAATAGTCATTAAGTTTGTAGAAGCTGATGGGAAAATAGCTAATAAAAATGCTTCGAAAACACCTTTAACAAAGTGTACCTAATGTTTCAACATTTCTTAAATGTTAACATAACGAATTTTCAATTTTTTGCGCTTTTGCTTGACAGCATACAAAAAGAGAACGTTAATTAATTGAAATTTCAATGCTTACAGTAAATATATTTTATTATATGTAAAATTGGCCATAAATTATGCCAATTAATGGCATCCAAGAGACAAAAGCATTGAAAATTCCATCTCTCTCTCTGTCTCTGTACTTTTCGTTATCCCTTTTATACTGTGACTGTGTTGGACAAACAATCAGAACCAATCAATGGCTGTTGAATGAAAGCACACAATCAGCAAGGACAAACAGCAGCGAGACAATAAAGGATTAAAGTAAAAGCCATTTAACCTATCTCTGTGTGCGTGTGTGGCCAACAAAAGGGCAGCTGGCTGTGAATAAACAAGGCAAATGAAGCATTAAAGCACTTGTCCTTGTCCAGGATCCCTTCATATAAGGCTGCTCAGTTTTAATTTACACATACGTACATACGTCAACATAAGTATAGCATACTTTGCAGCGCTTCAAATTTCTTAGCACAAACAGACATGAAAAAGAAAACAAGGCAAAAAACAGATAAAAGGATAACTCACACATCGACAGATAGGCAGGCAGGCAGTCATAGGACGTGTTGACGCTTCCGCACATCATCATCAACACCAACAACACACACACAAAAAAAAAGGTTTTCTTTGTTGTCGCTTATACCACACACACATTTTTTTTTACATTTATTTACATGTTGATTCATTCAGTTGTGTCTGTGTGTGTGTATTTCTGTGTCTATTGCAAATTGGCTGTCAGGATTTTTCCACTTGAATTGCTCAGCTTCTACTTCATTGGCACTCATTGGCCAATACCCACAGTACTGATTGCAACTGACAGTTTTCAAGGAGGAACAGCCCAAAAATAAAAAGGGTTGAACTATACATTAAATCCTCCTTGTTGATATTCAATGTTTGCTTACCAAATTGACCGTTTTGTTAATATTTAAATAGTTGTGCATATGTTTTTGGCAGCTTCACAGCACAACCTTAAACGGCCAAGTGAGTGGCTGGGGTGTGTGGTGAGAGGTAAAGCAATCATATTTAGAGCAATTCGATTGACCAGATTTCTGTTTTATTGGATTCTTTGATTACATTTATGGGACAGAAAACAATTTCATGTTGCAAACACGCCCACCTGAACAAAACTCACATAAGTATAAGTAAGTGCACAGCGCCAGTGTTGATAAATGCTCGCTTATGTTGCTTTTGGGTGAGTTTCTGCGCATTTTGCGAGTGAATTCTGCTCAAAGCGGCTAATCAGCAACGAAATCGAATTGAATCTATCGATAATGATAAACATTCGTACAAATTGCACACATGCTAACATTTTTTACCCTATAAACAGAGAGATAAATGCTCGTTGCTTTGACTAATTAGCTGATTTAGCCAGAAACTACCCCAATTAAATACAAATCTGTCAGCTGTCTGAAAAAAAACTTACCTTAAGGCGCGACTTAGCTTGTCGTAATTCATATTCGGCTTGGATTTACGTTCGCCCCAGCGACGAGCAACTTCGTCGGGATCTGTGAGCTTGAATTCGCCGTTAGTGCCCTCCCAGGTAATGCAGCTGGCATTGTTGGAGTCCGATAGCAGCTCGAGCAGGAACTGCCATAATTGTATCTGTCCAGAGCCTACAAAAAGCCAAAGCAGAACAAATATATATATATATAATAGTGTTATATTATTTGGCGTATATAATAGAAATATAAAAGCATTTTAATGCTAGTGTTTTGCCTGCCTAAATGTCCGTCAAAAGAGCATATCCTTTGGTCCTGCTGGCAGGGCGGTAAGCAGGCAGGCAGGCATGGAATTATGTAACTTTGACTGCTGGTTATAAGCCTCAAAGTAAGCATTTTGTGGCATGCAAAAGTCCCATAAAATATTTCCGACATGCCGCTGCGCTCTGCCTCCCCAACGCCAACTTGACCGCGAGCAGCATATATCCTACAGTATTTATTTTTATTCTTTTTGGCAACGGCAAGCTGCCCGTTATATTTATATGCAATATAACATTTCAAATGAAACAGATATATAATTGTGAAATGTAAGTTAGATGTTATTTGTGTACGCTAACAACAGAGAGGTTCCTTTAGATCTGTTATACGCATGAATTAAGTTCACGTTCTCTATATACTTCTTGATTGATTCAGTTCCACACGATCGCGCAGTCATTGCTAAGCAAAGTGCAGAAAAATTAATTAATTCCGCGTGTACGTCTAAGCTATTGTGTTGGTAAAAGTTAAAATGGCATTGGAAAGCTGTCCGCTGTATTTGTATGCAATAAAACATTTCAATTGAAATAGATATACACTGCAAGTATATTAAATCTAATTTAGATGTAACTGTTGTACGCAAAAGAGAGGGAGAGAGAAATATTTCTTAAGGCCTGTAAAGCGCAATCAAAGTTTAGTTCACGCTCTCTTTGAAGTTCTTTATTGATTCAGTTCCACACAATTGCGCAGTTGTTGTTAAGCACAGTGCAAAAATAGTATATTATCCGACGTGTGTGTTTAAGCTTAATTGTTGGTGAAAGAAGAAGTGGCAACTGCAAGCTGTCTAGTGTATTTATATGCAATAAAACATTCCGTTAAATTAACAGATCAATAATTGCAAGTATGTGAAATTTAAGTAAGATGTAACTGTTGTACGCTAAAGAGAGACAGGTTCCTTAGCATTCGTTATACACAAACAAAGTTTAGTTCAAGCTCTCTTTGGAGTTCGTGATTGATTCAGTTCCATGCGATCGCGCAGCTGTTGCTAAGCAAAGTGCAAACTAGTTCTCTAATCGCGCGTGTGTGTTTTAATCAATGTGTTGGTAAAAGGAGAAGTGCGTTTAATCTCGTATAAACTGTAGCTGTATACGATAACAGCGTACACAACAGTAACGGATCTTATTAGAAAATGAATAAAAAAATTACAAGGTAAGCAATTGATGAACATTTTTACAGTACGCTGTTATTGGCTACACATTTACTCATATTTACATAGTCACTAGTTCATTTTAACATTAAGAACATGAGTTAGCTAAGCTAAATTCGATTGTTATCGACTCAATTAGTTTACTTTAAATACGATTTAGAGATTCGCTGAACCATTTCATATGTGCGCATCTTCAGTTGGCCTTTTGACATTTAAGCAGCACAAATCATAAACCCAAATGTCGTCACGGTCATTATATAATGTAGAATATAAGAATACTTTGATTTTTCTTTTGTGCGTGCTAAAACATTTACCAAATTATTATTGCGTATTGTGCATAGGATTCGGCACGCATTCAACGCAGACATCATAAATCGCTTAATCATTTGGCAATTAGGCCCAGCCCCAGTATAAATTCTCTCTCTCTCGCACTCCTTCTGTCTGTTAGCTGTCAAGCGAAAAAAAGAACACACACAACGAAAGTATGTGTGCTTGTGTGGGATGGGAAAAGAGCTGCTTGGCGAGGGTTGAAAAACCTGACAGCCCTGGGAAGTTGAAGTTGAGTTTTCTTTCCTTTTTCAGTGGTGGCTTAGCTGGGTTCAGTTCAGCTCAGCGCTAGCTGATGTTTGTTCATGTGTGAGAAACGTCATGAATATTGCGTTAATTGCAAATCATGGTCAAGAGAATGTGTTAAGTGCCAACACGACGATGATGCGAACGATGACAAGAATGAATGATAACTCGCATACACTGTGTGTGTGTGTGCGTGTGTGTGCCGTAAAAGGCGTGGCAAAACAATTGACACGCTATTAAGTCAAAACAATAGACAGAGGTGTCCTTTTACACAGGATGCGAGCAGCTTAATGGACATAAAGTTAACATGCACTCAAGCTTTTTGTTTACTCCGTGTGTTGTGTGTATGGAGCTAGAAGTACAAAGTATCTTCAAGTCGAGTAAAGTTTTCTTTACTTTGGCCGTATTTTAGTTGCTTGGCCAATTGGCAGGCAATTTAAACACAAAGGCGTTGAGTCTGCTTTTAAAAAAAATTGTAATTTTAATATAGTGCTAAAAAGAAAGTAATTAGCTTGAGAAGTTCATTTTTTGCTTTGATGTCCTGCCGACTGAGGCTGCAGCAGTTTTTTTTTCTACTGTATTTAATTACAAACAAGTTTTCTGTTTCTGTTTGTGCCTGGTAATTATGTCACGACTAGAAAAAACGAGCGCCAGCTAGTTTGAAGGGACTTTTTCTTCTCGTTTGTTTTTCTTTTAATTTTGGTTGCATGCACAGGTTGCAGCTGCAAATGCAAATGAGGCACACGGCCGAAAAGGAGGTGTACGTAAGTAAAAGAGCTTAGTATATTGCCCAAACGCCTGCAGCTTGAGACCGGACTTGGCTAACAAAGCGGTTCCGTGTCCAAAGGAAGCCATAATTAATCAAAAACAGCATTTTTGCCACCCAAAAAGCGAAAGCGCACCTTCATGTGTGTATCTGGTTGTGTGTGTGTATGTGTGGATTGCATGTGTGTGTTTCTCAGTGAGCTTTTGCGATTAACTTGAAGTTGAAGTCAAGCGGCCAACTTGGCAACGGCCTAAACTAAACAGCAAACAACAAATACACACACAAATGAAAGAGACAGTTGCGCGCTGTGTGTGTGAGCGAAAGAGCAACAAATACTCAAACAAAAAACAAAGAGAGTGAAAGAGAGAGAGAGATTGAGACGGATGGGGAATAGGAAAAGCAATGGCGCTCGGTTCGTGTAAATGTCGCGCCGGAAAATGTTGGGCGTCTGGGTTTTTATGCTAATTCCGTTCAAAACGCCATGTTTGGGCGCCGCTTTGAGAGTGAGAGCCATTGGGTCTAGTTTTATTAGAGGGGGTGGGAAGAAACTCGCCAACATTGGTCAACAATGGCCGCAAAGCTCATCCTGCCACAGGATCAATAAAAATTATTGATTTTATTCAAAACAAAACTTTCAATGCCGCTCAGGCAAAGGGTTTAAATTCAATGTTAGCCTTTAAACACATATTTTTCTTTCCAGTTTGTAGTTAAGTTTATTCTATCATACTTTTCTCATTCATTATTATTTATGAGTTAAACTCAAAAACAATTAATCATATGTGAGATAAGTTCACACCTACTTTAAACCCTTTCTACAACCCTGCAAAGTTTTTTATTTTTTATGATATTGTAAAGTCAGTTGTTTTTGGGCGCGTGCTGAGCTTGTACGGACAAATGCAAGCGCTTAAAGTCAAAGAACAAAGCAGGATACAAAAAAACTGGGAAATAATTGCCTGGCCACGCCCTCATTTGGCAGTCGCTTTTGGGCGCACGCGTGCGATATGCGCAAATAGTCGTAATAAATTTCCGAAAAAAGAAAAACACCTTTCGCATAAATTAGAAAGAAAACCCTCCTTCCCCTTTCCTTGTGTGGGGTGCTTAACTTCAACTCGATTCGCATGCAATGGGTTAATTTGTTAGGGTGCAGTCGGAGCTGTATGGCGGCGGGTGACTAACGGCCAACTCGGCCGAATCTCGGTTAGGAATTAATATGATAATGAAATGCAGCACAAGTTGCAGTCAGTGAATGGATATGATAGGGCGGTGTGGTGGGGAGTGAGTCAGACAGGGGTTTCTTAAAACATGCTTAATCTAAGCACCTGTATCTTTATGCTTTTGTGATTTCTCCAAAAACCACTTGCGTTGAACTTACCTGAGCTGGCCAGTCTGCTGCTGGTGGGTCCGAACATTTGATATGGATCTGTGCAGAGCGAGAACAAAGGGTGGTAAAAGACATTAGTTTTTCTTTTTTTGTTAGCTTTTATTATTATTTTATAGATGTATGCATATTTTATGCATGGAAATGTTAATGAAGGACCTGCCAAAACGGAATACATTAAGCGACTGCCATGTGCAAGGGTATAAAAACGTTGTAATATACATATGTATATAGAAAACGTGAGCAAGTTACGTTTCCGTTGATGAAATGAAATGCATTACCAAAAACTGCACTTGCCACAGCACACACATACGCATACAACAAATGTGGTTCATTTGTACACAATTGTCAAGCACACACTCACACACACACTCGTACGCTCCAGTCGAATATCCATTTCGCTTATTATCCGGCGCGCGTTTCCTGCATGCGGCAAAAAGCTTAGCACAACTCTCAGCCGCTGCACCAACAGCTAAAGGTTATACTTGTAAAAATCTCTTAAATTTGTGCAACAGTTGCAGCTGTAGCAATCTTTTAGAGATATGTTTTTTACTATGTGAAATAATATTTTCTATATAAAGTTGCCGCATCAGTAAGCATTGTTTTTCTCTTGACTAGCACCGCGTATTGTTTTTTTTAACTCTCTTTCGCTATATTCCCGATATAATGCGGCGCATAAATAGAAGCGACGGCTAAAGCTTGCGCCTGGCACGCGTCTTATTCATTCACGGCCGTCAAATTTGACAGCAGCAAAAAATATAGAAAACAAAAAAGACTCAAGTCTTCTCGGCTCTGCGTTGTGAAGTGCAGTCTGGGCAACGCTCTAATTGAGAATCCTTTATGGTATTTCAATTGTTTCCATTACGCTTCAATTCGAATGCAGCGAATACGAATACGAATACGAATGTGAATGTGAATGTGGCGCACTTTTGTTTCCATTACATTTGAAGTGGCGTATTTAGGGATTTGATTTGCGACAGTATTATATAACGAATAGGGGAGGAGTTTTAATACACAAAGTTTAAAGCAGAACAGAACGACAGGCACTCTGACTTTTGAGTGGACTGCATTTGAGTGCTGGTATTTGTTTCGTATACATACAGAAAAATGAGAAGAAAAAAAACCCAAAACTCAAGTGCCACTCGTGCAACGTGCGCACATTTCAATGACGCAAAACTTTATTAGTAGTGTTGGTAAACAGGCAAACAGCATCGCCACGTTCTCAGCCTTTGAGCTCTGTTTATGTTTGAATTTGGGCTAAACAATGTGTGGCACGTGAGCTTCAAGCACCTTTTCTCTTAATATGCCACTAATGGATGCAACAACAGCTAGCAATGAAACACCCTCTTGCCACTTACAAAATTCGTATATATTTTTCTGTTTGGTTTTTTAATATTAAAACTTACCAGGTTGCCGTAGTTGTGTGTGCGGATCATGTTTGATACTCAAGGCATTCGAGCTGTAGCCTGCAAACAGAAGAAATAATCAATTAGTTTAAGTTTTTGTGTATGGCAAATGTATATTATGCTCCTACTTATTAAACTTTCTAGCTACATAAATCCAGGATTATTCAGAGCTAATTGCTATCTGACAAGTGTTTGATTGAATAAATCTCATTTTGATGCAGTCAAGCGTTAAGTCAACGAGTTGTCTCTGTCTGTTATCCTTGTCAAACCTCCCTCTGGACACTTGTCACTTGTACTAATACACAATCAAAAGCATCAACTCAACCGCAGAACCCACACACACACACACACACACAGTGACAGACAACAAAACATTATCATAGTTCAGTCATCAAAGCAAATCAGAGCCAAAGGCGACGATGAAGTAGACACGTCGCTCCGCTCTCTTTCTACAAATGAGACTGTGATATGAGCAATGCGCCAGGACCACAAACAGAGCCCAGAGCCCAGAACTCAGACTCTTTCATTTTTAATGGAATATGATTGTGTAGAGGCAAAACAATGCCGTTGGCAATTCAATTTAAAATGTGATGAGATCTGCTTGTGGAGGCGGCAGTGTCAAAAAGCGTTGAAAGTTGTGGCAAACTTCACGCTCCATACCAAATTAAAGCCGCAGGCAACAGCCAAAGGACTCTCGGGCATGTCGTTGGGCATGGCTGAGTGGTTATGCACCGCCCGCTGTTGTTTTCGTTGTCACTCATTGTGCAAGAAATACACAAAAAGCGTAGAGGGAGTGAACTTTTTTTCTCTATGACATTTTTGGGTTTTACGCTTTTGCGTAGCCACTCAACTGCGAAGAGCACAAAAGATGCCCGATTGCATTTTGTGAGCAGTTGTGGCCAAAGGGGGAAAAGTGGTTGGAGAAGTGTTATTGTGTTTAAAATTGAGCAAAACATATTCAACCAAGCTGAAACTTTATGTTATAAACAGCTTTATAGTTTGTAGCTGAGATTTTTACTATATTGTTACAACAAAATCACAAAAGGTTTGAGGGTGTTTTAATGATGACAATTAAGTGCTTGCACATAATGAGAATAATGAGCAGTTTAGTCCTAACTATGCAACAGCCCCTAAGTTCATGTCTATACGCTTCATCGAGCATTGAACAATCTTCAACTCGTAACTTTTGACTCCTGTCTGTTAACCGACAGACTGACAGACAGACAACACGTGTAGGCAACACCTTTTCAATTTTCCCTTTTGCCCTACGTTAGATTGAATGCCATTTTGCATGCTTCATTGAGCATCCTTTCATGTGTGTGTCTGTGTGTGTGTGTGTGTGTGTGGGTGTATATGCATGCTAATCAGTGTGTGCTTAACATGCATTTACATATTTATTTATTGGCTTTTCACTTGACGTTTGCTTTACAACTTGTGGTTAATACAATAATTCATGTCATTTTCTGCTGAGCAGATGTGTAGCCAAAAACTTTTTAAGCATATCTCTTTTGAATTGAAATCATTCAAACTTTTGCAAGTTTTTGATAATATGAAGAGGAATATACTAAAGTGTGAAGAGAAAAAATTACTTACTAGTCAATTTTTCTTATCTTGATATACTCGTAAAAAAGTACTTCGATTAATGAGTAGTTGGTGACTTGATTTGTAAAAAAGTTGAAGACAGTTCTGTCTTCTTCAGTATCTGTCATACTTGAACCATTTGTTACTTACTACACACATGACATAATGCTCTGTTTTGCATATAAATACTATTTACAACGAAACTTGTACAAGCATTAAGCGTAATTGTAACCTTGATTTAAAACAATTTTTCAATGTTATAGTCACAAATTTTCGTAAAGTTAGATTAATTGATACACAGAATTGGTTAAGGACCAAATTTTCTAATGGATTATAATTTTGAAATGATTCTTCTCTTTTAATATATTCACTCACCTTGCGATTGTGTGGAGCTATGCGAGCCCCACGACGATTTGTACGAGGAATCTGCAAGCAAATAAAGAAAAACGCAAAAAATATTAGATATATTTTATGCATGTGTGATGAAATTATACTATTTGTACTAGGGAAAAAACAGTTAATCAGATAGGTATATATATATTGTTTTAGACTTGTGAAATGTATTATAAATATTACTATAAATTTCATATTTATTTACTTGGATTCCACGTAGGATTGCCAATCACCGTTGGCCGGCTGGATTCACACATTGCCCACTCACCTGCGAAGAGCATTGAGAAATTGCTAAAGCTGCCCGTGGAGCGTGACAAATAATCAGCGGACGATTTAATGTCGAGCATTGTGTCGGCAGGCAGCGTCGGCAACCGCCGGCGGTGCAAAAACTGTCTTAAAGCCGCCGCTGTTTTTCAGCTCAGGCACACACACACACTGACTGTATATATTGTTCGTTTGCGTCGGAAACTAATAAACGATATGCACACAAACACACAAACGGCTTGTAGGAGCTGCTCCAAAGCTGCAGAAAACCAAAGCAATTCGCACAAAAACCGGTTGCCCGCTCAATTGAGAATTGTTTAAAAAACGTCAGCGGCCGGAAAACCGAACGGAACGAGGAACGGGAACGGGAAAAGTGACGATCGGAACCGGTTACCGTTTACCGGACACCTTTACTTCCGGTGAGTACAACAGCTAACCAATGCACTTTGGACTCCAACTGATTTATATGTGTCAATCTTTGTTTGTATAACGGTGTGTGAGTGTTTGTCTATATCGCGTATACGCAGCGTAAATCACTTTCACAAAACTGTGCACAAGAAGATGTTGTTGAGCTAGTAATACAGAAAGAGAGATTGGGTTTTGGTTGTTCGTTTTTTTTTTCCTTTCCTTGGTTTTTTTTGGTTTTAGTTGGTCAAAATGAAGTGACACCGGATTGCGTCCGATCTGTGGCACGGCAGCGTAACAATTGATTTCATTCCGTCGTCAAATCGCGCATATCCTGAACGAGCTACCGGGCAAGCTGACTACCCAACAACCCAGCAGCAGCAGCAGCAACCCCTCATCAGAGAACAGGCGCAGGCTCAGCCAGTGGCTGACTTGTGCAGATGAGGTTGAGGGTGGTTCCCACTGTTGGTGGTTGCTCTGCTTTGAGTGGGTGGCTCTGCCCTTTTTGTATCTATCTGTCTGGGTATTGCTGCTGCTTTGCTGCTGCTGTTGCTATTGCTGCTGGCTCTGTTTGACTTTGACGACGACGTCGCTGCTGTTGTCCTTTATGCGCGCCAGGATATACTTAGGTTCATAATCCACACCAACAACCCCTTTTATTTGGTGTACTGAAACACCAATCAGCATTGAGACAAGGTGTGGCCTAGCATTTCACACACACACACACACACTCATTCTCTCTTTCTCTCGTTGTTTCTCTCGCTCTTCTTGTGATTGCCAAAAAGCTTTTATTGCAAATGGCTTTTGGCTTGGGAACTAGTACTTCACTAAAAGGGAAAAAAATCTAAATAAATTTCACTTTCACATACAGTTTTGCAATCGTTATCGAAATGGGTATTTGAAAAAAAAAAACAAAAAACCTAATAAACTATCGATCATTTTGACATTCACATTGCTAAAGTTCTCTCGCGCTCGCGCTCTCTCTCTCTCTCTCTATCAATTTGTAGGAGGTTACCGTTTCCACTTGAAATCAAGCCGCAGCTTTTATTGCAAAACTTTTGAACTCTCCCTCTCTCTGTCTCTCTTTCGCTCACTCTCAATGTGGGCTATTGCTGTTGCACTCAGTGTAGGCACTCGTTGTTTTCGTTGCTGGCAATGTCGCAGCGGCAGCGCTGAGAAGTGGCGTTGCCTTTTTAGTGGGTGACACGAAGCAACAAGGACGGATGTATTATCCACTTCCTTTTTCCTTCCACCAAACACAAGGATATTACCGTTTCGTCGTTCGCCTACATTTTCAAAAGCTACACCCACAAAACGTCAGCGCCGTACGCCAGCGCATCGCGCGTGAGTGTATGAGTGTGTGTGAGTGTGTGTGTGTTGTGCGTGGGTGGTTCTCCTAGGGGTTAGGGGAAACACCTGAAAACAATGGCTGAGCTTAAGCAAAAGGGGTTTTGGGTGGCTTGTGCGTTCACCCCTTCAAGCTGCTTGTTGCGAAGTGTGCGATGGGTGCGATGGGTGCGATGGGTGCGATGGGTAGGTGCACGGGTGTACAAGGTGGCTCAAATCGACAATAGTTGTTGGCCCGCTGATTGCGAACAGGGGCTGCGTCTCACAGTCGCAATCGCTGTCAACGTTAGCGTCGCAGCTGGCGTCACTTTAGCTGTGCTCAAGTGCAATTTTAGCTAGCTTCCTCCCCCCCCAACTCTCTTTCTCTTTCTACTCACAAGCTTCGATGCAAGGCTATGCAAAATATCAAATACACACCCACACACGCACAGCATATACATCAATACAAACACACACAGACACACACACGTGCACTCGTTGCCTGGCTTAATTAATTTTTGAGATCATTGAAAATTGTTTTTTGTTCAGCTACAAAATTCATTTTAGACTTTTCGATAAATATAGCTGCTGGCTCTAACTGCATGTGTGGGTGTGTGTGTTTCTGGTGTTTCTCTATATCTCTCTCTCTCTTTCCCTCTCGCCTGCTCCTTTTTTGAGGTCCTAGTTGGCTCTAATACACAGGCGTCAACTTACAAATTGCAGCTGCTCACTCACGTATGCACGAAGCGAAAGCTTTCTGTACAAATTGTTTTTGCTTCTTTGCTAGAAAACAAATTTCGTTTTTTGCGAAAAAAAAAACTTTGCAACTCAAGGCAATGTTTGTGTGTGTTGATGTGTGTGTGTGTGTTGGTACCTTGCTTTGACAAGCAGTTATTTAATAAAAGTTATCTGGAGGGCGACTTCAACTTGAAGTTTGACGTCAACCATTTACCCAACTCATATGCAATCAGAAACTCACGAGGGTCACCCTAGAAACAAACAAAGATTTTAAAAATCCCTTCAAATAGCGTTTTATGTATTAATCTCTGGAAACAAAGTAACAGATTTCAAAAGATTGAAACTATTTTCTTACGTATCGGGTAGACTTATTATACTTTAATAAGTAAAAGTTATATGTAAGAATAGAATTTAAAGTATAAAAAGAAGCAAAAGAATAAAATAAGCAAATATTATAGGTCTTGGGCAACTTTTGATAATATCAGATTTAGGATCCATAAGTCCTTGTTTATCAACATGGGCAAACCTTTAAGGCATAAAAACCCTATAAAACCACAACTCCTTACTTAATAACCGACCCTCTATAGCAACGATTGCGTATGTAAGTAAGTGTGTGTGTGTGTGAGCCAGTGCTAATGGAATCTAAAATGGCTAAATAGCAATTTGCTGTTTTCTCGGCTTGCTGGCAAAATGGCAAAACGCAGAAGGTTCTTTCTGGAGCAGCAGCAGCGTTTTTTGGTGTTGTAGAAGGAGGTAAAACTAAGTTAACTTGGCTACAACGTTAGCCGCCCCCTTAACTGCTCTCTCTTTCTCTTGATGTACTTGTGTTTGTATGTGTTGGGTGTGCAAAATTTTAGTTGGTATTTTAATTGCATTCATTATGTAATTTCATTTTCACGCTTGTGGCGAAACTTTAAATTAATTTCTTTTGTGGCCCTGTTTCCGCCATTTTCCCAAGCGCCCCCTAAAAGCTAAAGCATTTCCGTTAGCTTGCAAGGGGAGAGGATGGGAGGGAAGTTGGCCGCGTAGCTATTTAAGCCGCGGTTAGTAAGTTGCTCAGCCAGCCACACATACAAGCCAAGATATGCCCAAAACTTAAACAACAAATGCGTCATCCACAATCTGATTCCAAACTCCTCGAACCCAAACCCAAATGCAAGTCCCGTCCATTGTTGTTCGTGTGTGTGCAGTCAAAGAAGTCAACGGAGCGTCAAGACAAACATGACACGAATCAAGTAAAGAGGGGCGGGGGTTCGGACAGGGAGCATATTGTCTAGAGCTGTTGGGCAACCACCAACATTTGCAGTTGTTAATAAGAAACGCAATCAACACTGCGATTTGTTTTCTCAAGCTCAATAAAGCAGCGTAACAGAGAGACCGAAAGACCAAAAAAGCGAAAGTGCGAAAGAGATTGTTGCTAATATAACTCGCGCGCCTGTGTCTATGCAACAAAAACAAACTCTGCCTACAATAACAACATAAGTAAAGGCAACGGCAACGGCAACGGCAACAAGAAGGTCGCCCTTCTGCACTCGCACACGTGGCCATTAATGACGTATGAATGATATAACACGCGACAGGCAGAGTTGAGGGTGAAGGGAAGGGAGGGGAGAGCGGCACGTGTCGAACTGGCCGACTGGCCTGCCACAGGGCGAATGACAGGCGCATTTGACTGTTCAGCATCGAGAGACTTTGGCAATAGTGATTGCTCCTTTTCTTAACACCCGTTACGGGCTCTTTAATATACCACTCCCCATTATAGACTGCTACCTCCTGCCCCTTTGGCTCCGGCGACCCGTCGGATTGCTCATTTGGCCTGCAGCGATTTTTTTAATGCGTGCTGTGCTTTTTATTTTTTTTTTCGTTAAGTCAAATATGCGTATTGTTATAATAGTGAAATTAGAGGCAGCATATAATAGCCTAACCAGGAGTCACTTTATATACAAATGATATGGCTATAGTTAAGAGAAGAAAGTTATCTCAGACTTGACAACATCCCCACTTAATATCTGTTATGCCCAATCGTTTCAACTGAAACTATTCAAACACAATACATAATTGTATTCATGAGCTAACAACTCTTGGCTTCTTCAATGTATTCTTAATCCAATGGGCGGCAACCCTTACATAAATCAGTGTTGAACAAGGCAGCAATAATAGTTAAAACTTTCTTTCTTAATATGACTGCTAGCATTCGTTTAACTTCCCAAGTTATTGCAATTACTTACAGGATCAGAGCTTAAGATATTGTTATCTTTACTAATCTTCCCACCAAAAACACAAACTAAAAGCCATTATTCACACCAATATTCTCAAGCACAACGCATACTTAAATCAAGCAACAAATCAAATATCAGAAAGTGAAAATTGTAATAAAAACAAATTACAAACACGCATAGAAGAAAAAAACATATTGTTAGTGTCCCTTTTTATTCTGGTATATTTACTGCGGTGTCTATCTAAACAATGGGCGCTATAATTGCGCAATTGAAACGGCTGGGAAATGCACTATTGAGAGATAGAAAGAGAGGGTGTGCAGGGTGAGTGGTTCGTGTGGTACGCGTGGTGCGTTTTTTTTTTCTGTTGCCGACTCCGATTACCGTCGGTTAACTGAGCATTTGACTTATTTCCAAATTTGAAAGCTAACATATTCACACGCTCAAACTCAATACTGAAACTGTGAACTCGAGGGCCGAATTGACAACAAACAGCAAACAAACAATTAACAGACAACAAACGGCAGTCAGGTTCAAAAGGGGTTGAGATTTGAAAGTTGAGGTGGCATAGTTGAGGTTCACGTGCCACCAGCTATAAATTATGACGTCGGTTTGACTTGTTCGACCCTCGCTCGGTCTATTGTCAATTGGCCCGATTGACTTTTTGGCCATTACTTTTTTTGTTTTCTACACAGTGCAACTCTCACGCTTTTTCTGCCACTACCAAAGGATGAATTGTGTGACTTGAGATAGTAGTGTAGAACAAGGGTTTGCTATTCAAATGTTAACGGTTGTGTTATGCCCTTTGTAGAGTATGATTAAAGATGTTTCTAAGAGCTGAGTCTTACTATTTTTTAGTCTTGGGATATGCCAAAGAGGTTGCGTTAAGAGCTATTGCTCAAAACCAATATGCACTTCTTCTAACTACTTCGATTAGAGTATAGAAAAAGAAGCGACTGTGGTAGCAATCAAAAACTGCGACACAATAAATTGTTGAGGTCGAGAGAGAGAGAGAGAGAGCTGATCGATTGAGAGACTGCAATGGAAGTAAGGGGAGCCTCATAAATTCAATTGACAACTAAATTGCAGTCGCTTTGGCCACCGGAGACGCTTCGACACGGCCACCTCCGGCTCTGGCTGCGCTCCGTTTCCGCCGTCGAGGTGCAAACGGGAACAACAAAAACAACAAGGCTTGCCAGCAAAAGAGAGTTTGTAGTCGTTGTCGTTGCCGTTGTCGTGGCCATTTCTAAAAGTTTTGCAAAGTGCGCGTGATTTTTGATATTTCATGTCGGAAGCGGGTCATTTTCAGCGGCATAAATCACAATGCCCCACAAACCGGAAGCGACCTGTTGCAAGCACTCTCGTTCTCTTACACTCTTACTCTCTTTTACTACTCTTTGACAGTTTTGTGTATTTTTCTATACTTTTTAATTACATGCCGTTTTGTTTGCTACTTTTGGGCCAATTTGTTGTCGCTATCTCAAGGCACAAACGAAATTAGCAACATTTTCCAGCTTGTTGCCGTCATCATCAACATTAACTACTGTTTCTTATTCATTATACTGATGCACAGAGAGAGAGAGGGAGAGAGTGTGTGTGTGTGTGTGTGTGTGTAAGGGGCGGCCAATAACAATAATAACAACAATGAATTGATTTATGAGCAACTCGTGCACAAATCTCAGGGGGTTGGCCATAATGACGACGACTGGAAGTTAAGTGAACCGCGAAAAAGGGCCATGAATAAAAATATTTGGACATCAATAGGAATCACACACACCACATACACATATGTGTTTGTGGCATGGGAAAAAAGTTTTAAGCAAAGCGCTTGAACTTTTCTGAATCAGGCCAAGTCATGCTTAAATGTATGTTTTTTTTCCCCCATTGTTACCAGCTTTGGCATAAAAAAAGAGCTCAAATTTTTAAGCATTTAAAATATGAGCGCATAAATTGAACGCAAAACGCGTCAGCGCGCGAAGCTGTCAAAAAGGACGCGGCCAAAAAAATAAAAAAGCCAAAAGAAGAAGAAGCTACTGTTGCCACTGGCGCCAGTGTTACCAAATGTGCGCCAGTTGGCACAGCAGCTACAATTTTCAATTTATTTTCACAGCCTGAAACAATTACGACAGCAAAGAGCCGAGAGAAAAGAGAAAAAAATACATATAACGAGAAATACAAACTGTGCGCAAATGAAATCAGAAATTAAATTTGAAGTGAGCAAAACATACGGCGCAACCAGCAGCCACGGGGAGAGGGATGGCCAACAGAAACATTGGCACAATGTGGACAACGTGGCGCAACGTAGATTTTGTGGGCGTTGTGTGTGTGTGTGTGTGAGTGGGTGTGGCACAAGTTAAACACCCGCTGCGAGTTTCTATTGGATGGTTGGGGGCATACAAAAATGTTTACAGATTATACGATTAAATGTTGGAACAAAGTTTGATTATGATGAGGGATGTCAAAATGTGACATTTTAAATGTCCTTAATTATAATTAAAAATTTTAGGCAATGGGAATTGAGTGCTTTTATTACAGTAGTAGTAAGACTTGTTTAAATCTACTTTGAAAGGTTTTGTTCTTCCTCAAAGCTTATCAAATCTTAACCTCTTTACTCAACAATCGGTTTCTAGTCAATAAATATGTTAATTAATTAAGCAATAATCTCAAATACAATAACAAATCACATCACATCTTGTTTATTTTATCTACACTCAATGCCACCGCTCAATTGTCCATGTCTAAAGTGTACTACAGATTCAACTCTCACACTCAACAGCTACCAGCTACCCTTCAATAATAATTTAAAGACCAACCCCCTCTCCTACTATCCTTCCATCCTTTGGACTGTTAGGTACGCTGTCAACGACGCGTGCGCCCTAATGCGCTTCACATAACATTTTGATCATTTTATGATCTGTCGATTAGCCTCATTGTTGTTTGGATTGCTCGTACTGAGACTGTTGCTGTTGAGAGCTATCTCCCAACCCAAGGGTTGTCCTTCTTGCAACGCGTGTGACTGCCTCTGTGTGTGTGTCTGGGAGCAACACGCTTAATAGGATTAGCGCTGAAGAGCACTTAAGAGTCAAATTATCAACGCTGCCATTCACAATTGTTTTGACTGTTGCGTTTTGTATGTTTACAGTAGCAGGAGCCGCATATAAAGCCTAACGATTGTTTGCCAACTTTCCCACTGTCCTCTACAATGCCCTACATTGCAAACGGGCGGGGTCTTAAAGTACCAGATTATGATGTAAACTAGTTCGAGGCAGTAAAAGTCAAGTGATGATTGAGACATTAAGTACGTTCCCAAATGGTTTAGATATGTTGCCTTAAATATGATATTAAGCTGGTTATTTGAGCGTTTTTCGCTGAAGTAAACATGTACTTCTTAGTAATAACTTAAGCTAAACCCAAAGCACTAGTTTTGTGCTTTGTGAGCAGCGCCCTCTGTTGTTGTGTGGATTACAACTGCTGTTGCTTTTGTCACATTGGTTGCTGTCCTGACTGAAAGCTGTCAAAGCTTACAAGGTTGACAATTGTATGTCAACTTATATGGGATATGACTTTAAGAAAGTTTTCACTTACATAGTGCATTACTGGCATTGTTGGAGACACCGCCATTGCTGCTGCTGCTGCTCTTGCCCAGAGTGCTGTGCCTGCCCAGATCGCTGCTGGATACGGATGCGGCGGCTGAGGCGGAGGAAGATGAGGCGACAACGGCATGCGATGAGGAGGATGTTGGAGCGCAGTCCAACGTTGATTTCTCTGCAACAAAGGCATAAAGGAAAAAAGAAAAAGGGATTAGGGAATGAATTTGCACACTCAGCGCGACACGTTTTGCCATTCGGCATGGAATATTTAGTCGTGGACCGCAGACAAGCAGGACCTAAAACTAAATGGGCCAAGTCATAAATCTCAAACATAGATAATTGTCAGCAACGTTGGCGGCATTGGCATCAAAAACGTAACTGCCCCGTTTATTTATTGCCCAAATTATGGTAGTCCTTACTCGTTGCTGTTGTTGTTCTTGTTGTTGTAGCTGGTGCCGTCGTCCGAGACTGACACGCAACGCCGCTCAGCAGCCAACCCTCCGGACAGAGCCTGTGAACCGCAAAGGATATAATCGCGAGGGTTGTCACTTCAGACAGGCAGCGACAGACCAGCAGCAACCGCGTAGCAATGTTTAATTGCCGTAAATCTTTGTTTGATGTAAACAACAATAAGCAACATTGTCACAATTCGCAACGCTACCAATTGAAATGTCAATGGATATCATCAACATGATATCCATGCATCATAAAGGCATTACCAGGAAGTGGAGTCACATGAGCAGGCTGAATTGTGCTTGGGAACTGTGACTGTGTCATAATTGAAACTCTATGAATATGATGCTAGTCAATTTCATTGTCGAAAACTTTTGGCAACGTTTAGCCATGGGAAAAAATTGAATATTCTTTCAGAGCTTTTTTCTAATTTAACTCTGTTTTAAGTATAATTTGAAGACATTTCTATACCCTACCCTTTTGTCTGGAGCAGTGTAATTATCTTTTATGTGCTTTTGCGAAAGCCAAAGCGTTTTTCAGCACAGAAAATAATAGCAAGAATAATGAGTTACGCATGACAAAGTCCTTTTATGCAACAGCAACAGAGCAGAAGGCTAAAGAAACAGTTGACAGCCAGCAAAAACTCATAAAGAAAGCAAAAAGAGAGTGAGAGAGGGAGAGAGAGAGATGCGAAAGGGATGAAGAAAAAGAAAAAATACTTTATCTCTAGCGCGTTGGAGCTAAGTTTGAGTTGCAACAAAGCTGGCGGCCATTTTGAAAGGCTGCAAAAAAAAGGACTCGTCTGCTTTGGTTGTCATATTGAATTCCGGCTTAACAAAGACCAACATTTTTTTTGTGACGCTACAACTCGATTGAAAAGTCGAAACAAGCTGAGGCAAAACAAAAATTCTATTTCTGTTTATAAGTGGAAACAACATGACGGAGGCGGCATAACAAATTCTAGCCAGGCACGCGATGGTTATTCCTATGGACACTGCATTTTTGATGTTTCTATCGAGTAGGCTGCTCTTGCTCTCCTCTTCCCTTGCACTGGCCGCATTATATGCCACATCCGTTGTGACGGCTTAAATTGATAAATACACCCAAACAAACATAGCACGTACAGTTTGGAGGCTAACCCCAAGGACCTTGACGTTTATATGGATAATTCAATTTAGCTTTTTATAACTGTTTTGTTATTTTTTTTTGTTTTTTGCTTTTTTCCTGGTTTACATTTACAACAACAGCAACAAGAACAACAACCAAAAGAATTATGTAGGTACATGGCTGACCAAGGTTCGGGCATTTTTTCTCCCTTTTTTGCAGTTTTTTTGCCCATAAAATGGTAGCGAATAATTTTTGGAGTTTTGTTAGTTGGCCGTTGTGTGGGTGGTGCTGGCTGGTTTAGCCAGTGGTCAACATATGCTGTTTGGATGTGTTTAAATAAATACGCGAAATTTGCCACTTTTCGTTTTTTTTTTTGGTTTTGTATTCATTTTTTTGTTTCACTCCAAACAGTTTGTAGCTTTGCTTTTGCCGGAAGCGCAGGATTTGTTTTTCCGCCATTTCGCTGACATTTTGTGCAAAAGACCCAAACGCCATACAAAAAGGTCAGTGGGTTGTTCGGCTGTTTGGGAGTTGCAAGTTGTTAAAACAAATGTTCATATCATATGTTTCAACATATTCTTCTTAGAATTGCCCAAAAACGACGACGAAAACGATTAATGATTTCCTACCTGATCGCACTTTGTGCTCCACATGCGCTGTTGTTGATCCGGAATGCGATGATGGCACTGAAGGCGAACTGACTGCATCCAATGACGAAACTGGAAGCTGGCCAGCGCTGGACGTGATGACACCATGTTGAGTGCCCACCGGTGAGCAGCCCGATGGCGGTTGCAATGTGTCCAAACGATGTCGCTGCACACTGCCACCAAGTACGCCAGCACTGCTGCTGCTTACAGTATTATAGTTAAGTACGCCCACACCTACGCCCACACCCACTCCCACTCCACCGCCAGCATTGTGTGTTAAGCCCAAGCAATTGCTGGCACCACTGCCATTCTGCATGGCAGGCAGAGTATCCAGTGAGTCGGTCAACCGCTGACTGGAGTATATATCGCTGTAAATGGCATAGTGAGCATTGTTTTTGGTAACTAAACTGAGTTTAGCTTACCTGAAAGCGCTGCTTGCACCAAAGAAACTGCTGCGATCCTGCAAAGCTGCTTTGGCCTTCTCCACACTCTGCTTGAGCTGCTCGAACGTGGACTGATGAAAGCGATACGATGTCCAATCGGGCGAGCATTGTCCCAATGTCAGGCAATCCTCTGTCTTGACCTGAGCCAACGTTGGCGGCGACACACGCTTCAAATCCAACGCCGTCTGATACGAACACGAATTCTCGTACATGGTGCGGCTGTCCGAACCGTCTACGGCTACGTGTTGGTTAAGCAATGGATTCCACTTGACTCTGCGTTTAAAGAAAGTTGTAAGGCAACTACGCTTTTTTACAGTGCATTTAACTACCATAGCAGACAATATTCATAAATCACAAATAATTAATGACTGCAATTTTTGTTCTATTCCATGCGGTTTAAAATTGTGCTCCAATTGCATGGTGCTACTCGTAAACACTCGTGTTGTTTAACAAAACATAATTAGTAAATGCTGAAAATAAGGGTTCCTAAGATATTTTCCACACACATACAGACTCGACATGCATAATTATCTTTCTCTGTTGGGTTATTTATTGTGCTCTTCTCTGTTCGTAAAGGGGCAAACGTTGCGTATGAGCGTTATGCGTGGGCGGCAGCCATTTGAGCGTGCATTTCTAATGGCCAGCAGCAGCAGCAGCAGCAGTAGCTATTGTTTATTGTATGTGTGCTTGTGTGTGTGTGTGTGTTCGTGTTGCATGCCATGCAAATTTTTGCACTGTGCCTTCATCGGAAGTTGCTGGATTTTGATTTATGCCAACGAAATTTATGCCACAAACAGCAGCAACAGCAGCAGCAGCACTCACTTTTCTGTATACACTAAGAGAAAAAGATGAGCTTTTCGTATTTAAAAGTAGCAACAGTAGCTTCATTTATTTATCAGTCAAATCTTTCAAAAAGCAAAAAAGATCTGACATTATAAACGGCCTGCACACGCCTTATTTATGATTATGTTGTATTTGGCAAGCAAATTGCGAGCTGTGAGTCAGTCAGTCAGTCAGTTAGTTGCTTTGGCACAAGGACGAGCCGAAGGACAAGCAGCCATTTTGAAGCTATCGCATTTGAGTTGAACGCGCGCACACAGGAAATACGCGCAGGATGTGCCAGGATGCTACGGCTTGGTTGCGAATGTATGCCTATACCAAATAACAGAGAGAGCGAGCGAAAGAGAAAGAAATGTTTGACGCGTGCCTCTTGCCATGTTAAATATGTGTTTGAGAGATTTTGCATACTTGTACTCTGATAGTACTTGCCAACTGGCTAATCATATTATGTACGAGCCGAGCCGTAAGTCTTTTAATTAACAGGATGAGGCGACACGCGTCACATCGCGCAAACTGAGGCAACTTTAATGGTTTGTAAGATTTCCCAATCAGCCAGCTAGTCGTTAATGGTTTTATTTTTTGCTCGTTGTGCCATGGGCAGAGGAAGGGGAAATGGCGACAACGGGTGACTGTGGGGGCGTGGCCATTTCGCACGCACTTTTATTTATTGTTATTTTTCGATGCAAATTTTGATATTATATTGTATGATAATGCTGAAAGCCGACGGCTCTTGCTAGAGCTGAAATCTGTTAATGCAAAAGCATACCCTTAAGAAAAATCATTCCTTAGTAAAGTACTAACATGTCAAAATGTTAATACATCTTTCTTTGTAGTAGATAAGTGCTTAAAGCCACATTTGTTCTCAAGCTTTCGTTAAAAATTCCATGGAGGAAAAACCGTCATAACTATATTGCATTAAAACTCAACAGATTTTTCTTAAATTCTATACCATTTCAGACATAAATGATAACCCATTTCTTTGGTACGTACTAAAATACATATTATGTATATATAATCTAATCTATCCATATAAGTTCTTAATATAAATGTTATTTGTATGTTTAAAGTATATTGTAATGCAAACTTAGGCAAAACAGGTCTTGCATTAGGAACATTAAAGCTCAGCTTAATCTCTCAATTTAAATCCCATTAGGAACGTTAAAGCTCATCTTAATCTCTCAGTTTAAATCCCGAGTAACACTTACTTCAAACTCTGTAGTTTTGTAAGGGTCGACTTCATTATAAGCAGTATATTAAGAATAATGCACTAAATATCCTTGACATTCTTTATTGTTTCTAAAAGAGTTTAAAAAGCGTCTATCTATGGCTCACCTCAGGATTATGCTGGTTTCTGTTTTAAAACTTATCCAAAAAGTGTCAAGTTGAGTTATGAATAGTTGAACTTTAATTAACAACACTTATTCACTTATAAACTGCTTCAAGTGCATTGCTTGTAGCAGCATTTTGTACTTTTCTTCGTCACTTTATTTTGCCACTGCTATTGTCAAACCGGATGCGAAATTATTGTTCAAAATGGCGGCGGATGTTTGAGAAGTGTGGAAATTGTGGGGCTTAAAGGACTTCGACTAAAACGCGCCACGCAAAATTGTTTGTTTTTTGTGTAGGTTTTAATGCCTATTTCAGTAGTCTTGTTGTGGCTGTTGTTTTTGTTGCAACGGATATGCAAGGGAATTTGTCAGTGGCAAACGTAATGCCGTCGGTGGTAGAAGCGAGACGACAAGGACAACGACGCGTCCTTTGAACATTTTCGCGTACCGCGCCAAAACAAAATCAAAAGTAGAATTTCAATAATTTCCGCACAACGAGTGTACGTGTGTTGGTGTGTGATATGTGTGGTCACACACGTTGCAGTGCCACGCCTACTTGCCACTTTGGCAACAAGCAACAAGCGTATTTGTCCAAGTTACGTGTTGTTGGGGTTTCTTTTTTACGTATTCTTTCGTTCTTTATTTATTTTGTATTTATGTTTTGTTTTTGTTGCCTTCGCTGCATTGCATTCCGCCCCACTGTTGTTGGTCAGAGGCTGTTTCCTTTCCGTTTTCGGCTGGGTGTCAACGTGTGGCCGACGAATCTTAACCGCAAAGTGCCGTTATTACTGTTGCTTGCTCCGCGACGTGTCGTAACGGTAACGCGCACTCCAAGTTAATGTATACGTCCTGGCCAGCTGCCTGCTCGCTGCAGCTGGCTGTTAGTCCTTTTGCCCCACACACACACACACACACACACACAGATACACAAACATACCACAAATCATCTCCTGCGCGCGCTCTCAAGATGGCGACAGCATGAACACAACATACTCCTCCCACATTTTTGGCGCTGTAATCAGCCGGGCATATCACAAGGATGCCCACAGCCAGCAACAGCAGCAGCTTCATTCCACCCCCCAAAGGAATACCAAACAGAATATGCAATCTGCGCACGCGCGCTCCTTGTCTCTCTGTGAGTGTGTGTGTGTGTATGTGTGTGTGGGCTCATTCATTTATCTGGCATCTGAGGGCGGAGCTATCTCATATCATCACAGACTGGCTGCTTGGTTTGCCTTGGCTCATGGCTCATGGCTCGTGGCTTGTGGCACGACTTGCTCTATGTTCTTGGGCAGCATTGTGGCTGTGGGAATCGGTGGCATCAGGCGGTGGCATCATTAGTCCAAGCAAAGACCCCATTTTGGGCGGAAGTGCGTATGAGCAATATTTTAACAATGGCGTTTAAAACAGTTAAAGAGCCAACACACACACACACACACCCGCACACAGTTGCTATTCTTATCTCTTTGTGTGTGTCTGTGTGTATGAGTGTGTTGGTGTGTGTGCGGGCCATTAGGCGCTTAGTTTGAGGCCAACTCGCATCATTTGCGGCTACAATTTGCAATGCACACAACTTTAAGAGCTCTTCCCGGCTTGAAAAGAAGCCAAGAAGTTGCCTCAGAGAGATAAGCGCACACATAATATCTTTTTAATTTAAGTGAAAATGACACTCAAAAATAGGATGTAATTAACACGACATGGTCTGTGTGAATGTGTATGTTTGTGAGAGACTAATGTTTGCAGTCTTTTTTTATGTTGAATCAAATATAGATAAAAGTTATTTGACATAGTTTAAGCTTTGGACATTAGTTTTCATAAGGCTATCTTAAAGAGAAGAAATTTGATAGTGTTAAATACTAAAAGTAGAAAAGACTTCTAGATAAGAAAAAGGATCGAAAGAGGCCTATCTTAGTAAATAATTAAAGAAAACTTTCTATATGTGTCTTTATTTCAACTCTTCAAGCTCTTTAAGCTGATACCCTTTTAATACAAACAAATAAATTTATTTGTCAGCCTTTATTATATTTACAAATTTAACTGAATTTATAATGTTTTATACACGCTTTAGCATATTTTAAGCCCGTTAAGCTTTAATATGCAAATCTACATAATTCATTTATTTTAATTCTCTCTGTTATCACTGAACGGAACTTTCAAGTAGAATGACGAATGTCGTCTGGAATCTAGTTGTAAAAGCGTCACTTAAATTACCATAAAATAAGATAATCAAGTTTGTTTAACTAAATCCTCATCATATTTCTTGTGAAACAAAAAAAGAAACATGTTTTGTTTTGATTTTTTTCTAATTTAATCGGAATGACAAGTTAAAAGTTTGACGCACTATCAAATGAAAACAAAAAAGTGCTCAAATAAGGTAAATAATAAAAACTTTTCAATGAAACATTTAATTGCTTATAGTAAGGGGCAATGTATCTTTTTGACCTATGAAATATAGTTATATACATATATATATTTATATATCATTTAAATGTCTTAAAAGCAATTTAATGCTTTTAATAAACATCGTCATTGTACGAAACACGTTTTGATTGTCAGATATGTAAATAGACTGGTCAGAATCCAGTCTCTAGTATAAATAGCTGCCACTCTTTTTAATTAAATCCGCATAGCTCGATAGCACCTCGACTAATTCGGTAGCACGAACGTAAAACTAGCTGTGAAAAGGAATCTTTGAATATTCTTTGGAAAATGCAGTTCCCAAATATTTGTGCTTTTGTGCTGTGCATATTTGTGCTTGTTGCTTGGATAAACGCACAGCCCTATGATTATTACAAGAGAAACAATCTCGTTCGCTTTACTGGCAACACTTTTGGGTAAGATTCAATACCTAAATCCAACCCGTACACAATAAAACCAGTTGAAATTATTTTTAGTGAGGGTGTTTTAAGACCTGGCAGCGATACGGGTGAAGGCATTTTTTCCGAACTGGATGCGCCTAATTACTCACCATCCAGCGATGGCAGATACAATATCTATGGTTAAGATTCCTAAGACTAACGTTTAGTTCAACCACATTCATCACTTTCACTCGGAGTGAAAAGCTCGCAGGACTAACAGAAACGCGCACTTAGTCTAGACACAAACCCAAGCGAGAAGCTTTAAAAAGAAAAAAAGAAAATGCTCATATACATATACATGCATACATACATACATATACAAAATATAAAACTTTAATTTAATTTTAAAAAAACTCATTTTCATTATATCACATAAGTTGTATATATGATACAAATGATAAATATATAGTAAATGTAGTTGTAGTACATATATAGTTTTGAAGTCTGTTAAGTTGTTTTTTGTTTTTCGTTTTACACTTGTTCTGTTTGCCAACATTAAATGAATTACAATATTAAAATACATAAATGTCTTATAATGAATGTTTTCTGGTGTGTGCTTGAGTGTGTGTGTGTGCGCGTGGTGTTTATGTGAGGAAAACGTATATAAAAAAGGGGAAAGTTTAAAAGTTTTTTTTATACAGCATTTTGGGATGTAACCCGATGAAAAATCATCTTGAGCATGTCTAAATACGACCCTTGCTGGTCGACTTAACTTCGAACAATTTGCGAACGAAGAAGACCTGGAAGAATGAGAGTGTTGATGTAAGAGATTATAGCGAGTTTAAAAGATAATGGTTAACAACTCACCTGTATAGAGGACGCTATCATAATGATACCAATTTGGCTAATGGAGAACAATTGTACATACGAATTGTTGTCCAGCAGCAGAGCATAATCTCTCGACTCCCTGTGCCTACTGTGCGCCTGATAGTCAAGCATGTCATTTATATTACGCTCAACCGTACTAATTGTCGATGTAAAGTTCTGCATATTCAATTGCAGCTCCTCAATTTCCTTGGCATATTTATCCCAAGCGTCATATTTCACTACAGTGATATAAATATTAACCAGTTTGCCTGCAAAGCGTGAAAACTGATTGTCAATGCACACGGAGTAATAACCACCAGGTGACACTTGATCCGTGTAGTCAGCAGTTGACTGCCATTGATAGGGCTTAACAACTTCTCCAGCTGGATTGCGCACAGCAAAGCCAGCCATGCCATCGCCGCCACGCACCACCTGTTCAAAGCGAAAGGGAATCGTGTTAAAGAAATGCGTGGGTTGTTTAGGTCACACACTTACGCTGAATGATACATAGAAAGTGGCACCGGCTTGAACATATTGGTGATAACAGTCCTCCTTGCCGGCGTCTATATGGACCTGTTGAGCAAAAAACATGTGTCAACAATTGTTGTTGTTGTTTATTCAATTGATGCACTCTCCAAAATTTTGACTTTACCTTATAATCCATAGCAACGGCTGGTAAATTTTCATACCATGGCTGCTGTGCTTCCTGTGCGTGGCTTGTTTTGATTAGCACACATAAGGATATTAGTGCAAGGGTCACCAATGTATTAAATCTCAACCGCTGCCACGTCAATCCCATTTTGATTTTATAAACAAATAGAGTTGTATCAATTTGTTCCAAATTAGTTCGTCAAAGAGCCAAATGAGCGAACTAGTCTACAGATTTTCGCTCACTCGCGAACAAAAAACCAATAAACACTAGCACGATAGTTTTGCATGCGCAACAAGTAGACCAATGAACTAAATATATCGATGGTGACGAAGCCGCTATCGATTGCTAAATAGCTCCGATGCCATTGCGCGATTTCAATTGCAAGTAAACAATATGCAATATAAACAAGATTTGTGAATATGTGTGTCAAACGCAGTTTACTACCCTTGGCAAAGGCTTAGAGGGTATATTTGTGGTTCGCAATAGTGATAAGATACTGTGAATAAACATACTCAACACTTGCACACACACTAATGTAGTTTTGCATAAGTGCTTGCGGTTTTGCCACTTGCAGTATTTAAGTGCGTGAATTACTGAATATTGCTTAGTAGAATTTCAAACTCAACATGGTTCAGGTCACGGAAGATATTTTTGCCAGCTCTGCAGTAAATCCATTCACCAAGAAAACGGAGCAAATTCGACGCTTCACACTGAGCAATGATGAGCAAATGTCGGTACAGATACTGACACTGGGAGCAACAATAAGCAGCATTAAGGTGCCGGATGCTCAAGGTCAAGTGGAGGATGTGACGCTTGGATTTGATGATTTGGCCGGCTTTGCAAGTGAGTCAAATCCGTACATGGGTGCCACTGTGGGTCGTGTTTGCAATCGCATTGCCAACGGTCGATTTGTGCTGGATGGCAAAACTATTGAGGTGTCTCGCAATCGAGGAGAGTTCCAGCTGCACGGTGGTTTTGTGGGATTCAACAAGGCGCACTGGGAAGTGGTTAAGGTTCTACCGAACGGCGTTTGTATGTCGCACATTAATCCTGATGGCCACGAAGGCTATCCCGGTGAGGTCACCGCAACTGTTACGTTTATCCTCACTGAGGATAACTGCCTGCATGTGCGCATGGATGCATTGACTACAAAGCCGACGCCAGTAAATCTTACTAATCACTCTTACTTTAACCTGGCTGGCCATAAGGCAGGCCCAGCTGGACTTTACGAGCATACAATTGAAGTAAATGCCTATGGAATTACCGAAACGGATGCAAACTCAATACCCACGGGCAAGATTCTGCCTGTGGATGGTGGTAAGTTCGATCTGCGCGTAGCCAGCAATCTAGGTGAGCGCCTAAAGCAATTGGAGCCCGCACTTGGCTATGATGATAATTTCTGTGTGCAATTCACACCACCCGCGACCATTGCAAACATTGCCAGGATAACACATCTCCCCAGCGGACGCTGGCTAGAGATTGCCAGCAATCAGCCGGGAGTACAACTCTACACCTCCAATTTTTTGCCCGACAAGAAGAAGGGAGAGACTCCGCTAGCGGGCAAAGCTGGCGCTGATTACGTCAAACATGGTGCATTCTGTCTGGAGACACAAAAGTTTCCCGACTCTGTTAATCATGAGAACTTTCCCTCAACTATACTGCGACCCGAGGAGAAGTACCATCATGAAGTAATCTATAAGTTTGGTAAGCAGCGTTGACGACCATTTAGCTTCCACATTATCCCAAAGAGAATGCCATGTATGCCAGTAAGCCCTTGTTATAAGAATTCAATTGTTATTCCTCTTACTAATAAACTGCAAGCACGCTGAAAAATAATTGTTTAGTATATGTCCAATAAGTGATAATTGAAGTGCACGTTTAAAACGTTAAAACTGGAGCAATTATAGTAGGCTATATAAGAGGCTGCCGTTCGCTCAAAACGCAATATACAAGTACAAGAAATGAGGCTGCTCGTTATCATACTCTGTTTACTGTTGCAAAGTCCAAGTTTAATACTCAGTCATGGATATTTAAGGATTATCAATGGCTCTGCGGCGAAACCGAAGCAATTACCCTATCAAGTAGCTCTGCACTCCTACTTTGGCCACTCGGATGAGGAGCTCAGCATGTGTGGTGGCATCATTATCTCCGACCGTTGGATACTAACAGCAGCCCACTGTCTGCAGCAGCCGGACACAACTCTGTAAGTAAACACACAATCAATGTCAAATATATACCTCTAATAATAGATATGCTCTTCAACAGTGTCAAAGTGACTGTTACGCTGGGTGCAGTGAACAAAACAAACCTTAATGAGCCGGGTCACTTGGAGATGGTGGTCAGAAAGAAGGACATTATTGTGCATCATCTCTACGATCGGAATACAGTGGCCAATGACATTGGATTAATACGGCTGCCCGAAAATCTTGAATTGAATAAAAATGTGCAGGCTGCAAGGTTGCCCAAATCAAAAAATAAAATCAGCTTCAGTGGGCGATTGGCAGTCGCCTCGGGATGGGGTCTAACTGCCAAGGGACGACCTACAAATATATTACAGTATATTCATGTAAAAATTATATCCAATAAGCTGTGCGAACGTATGTGGAACAATCAGCTTAAAGGCGAACGCAAACTAGTTCTGGATTCCTTTCTGTGCATCGATTCCAAAGGCGGTCTGCCTTGTCGTGGTGATTCTGGAGGTCCGTTGGTGCTAAGCGATGGTTCGCTAACTGTAGTTGGAATAGTTTCACATGGGTTTGATGACAAGTGTCTGTTACGATTGCCTGATATATTCACACGTGTTTCCTCGTATGTTGAATGGATTGAAAAGCACACGGGTCGTCTGTAAGAGCTGGAGTTAAACTAAGTGGAAAAGTTTTGTATAATGTATATAAATAATATTTTTAGGAATCTTCTTTTCAAACATGTGCTTTATTCTTATTACTCATACAAACTCCATACACTTCACTTCTTTCCCATACCTTTTTTTTAATGTTTTTTGGTTTTTTTTTTTTTGTGGCTTTTACTAAATTTGTTTATCGTTTTTTTTATGGCTTTGATAGTGTGTTAAACAATTCGCTTATGATAATGTTTGAATGTACTCTTTTGTGGGATTTGTTGTGGTTGTTGTTGTTGTATCGCTTAGGTGAGGCTAATGTTGCTGATTAATCATGAATTAGTTTGAATATTACTTTTTTGCTGTTTGTAGTTTTTTTTCCATTTTTTTTTTGTTTTGTATTATTTGTTTAATGTTTATGTAAATGCAATTTTCAAATGTACAAAATCTAATGGAAATAATAATAGATAATGGTGCTTACAATACTTGATAATATTTTCTATCATCATTTCAAGAGCATTTTATTATTCTTTATGTTTTTATTATTCATAGAATTACATATTTATGTATGTACACAAGATTTAAACAAATTTGTTTTTAAAAAAGTCTATACAATTTGTTTATAATAAAAGAGTATTCAAGAACTTGAAAGAAAAATAAATGTTGCGGCTTTTGTTGTATTGTTTATAATGATATAAAAGAACAGTTTGAGATTTTGGAAATTTGTTTTGTAGCTACTTAGCTTACAATCGTGATTTTTTTTTGGATTTTTATAAAAAATTGCACAAAAGTTTTCAACTTGAAAGTAATTTAAATTGTTTTGCATTATTTTATGGGCCTGTCACATATACATATGTAAATATATGTAGCTATGATTTATATTATATTTTTTATCGATATATGAAGTATATTATTTTTTTTTTATTGCGTTTATCATTTGCCTAAGAGTTCATATACATACATGTATTAAGTGTCATCTTATGATTTATTATTATCGAGCCATTTTCCGATATTCAAAATAAACCAAAAATCTCTCGTATGTAGCTTAAGTTTTTGTATCTTATTTTCTTGGAACACTGCGATATGATATAGGGTTTTTCCTCCATGTGATTGTTGTGAATGCCGAAACATGATTCGTATTGTTTCCGAGTTTTTTTTAATGCTCAAGTATAGATTAAGTTTTCATATAAAAAGTGGTTTTTTGTTTGGGATTGTTTTAAATTTAATTTGTTTAACATACGCAAAATATATTTTGTATATATTTATTATTATTTTTTGGTTTTGCTTATCAATATATATAATATATATATATATATTTGTATGTATAAGTAATTATTATTATTTTATATATATATATGTTTTTTGTTTGCTTAATTTTGCTTTTTGAAACAGTAACTTTCAGTCATCTTGTAATCATAATAATACCTATATGCATATATATATATGTATATATATATTCATTTTATTTGTTATAATTATTATTATTTGTTGTTCTTGTTCTTGTTCTTGTTGTTGTTGTAAGCGTTGTGTACAATAAAAAAACGCATTTCTTATATAGTGTGTCGTGTTTTATAGATGTTATAAATGTACGATTTATATATTTTCATTGTTTTGTATAAAAGCTAAACGTTTATCGCTGCGTATGAAAATGTTTTAATTTGTTCGATTCTTTTCGTATTTCGTACAATCTTTATAAAAATTTGCTGTTCAACTAAATTTGATTTACTTTTTTGTTTTGTTTTTATCATCTTCTTCATCGTTTGGCAGTTATCGTTTTGTTAGTGTCTCATTATTTCCATTGTTTTCTGCGTTTTATCGTGTACATTCTGTTTTTTGTTTTCGATTCGTTTCGTTTCGTTTTTGTTAATTTATTATTACTTTAAATATGTATATATGCTAAGCAACTAACATTGGACCTTTCCATTGCGCGACGCACTATATAAGAAAACTAGCTACTTGATTATTATTTATATTAATTATATATATTTATCGCGTATAATTTATATTAATGTATTTATATGTTATTATCTTGTATGTTGTAAAAAAATGTAAATATGCAATTTCGACGATTAGCGGCTGTAAAAAAAACAAAATAAAACAAAAACAATAATTAATAATGAACAGACATACGCACATTATGGATCATTTGTAGCAATAGTCCAGCCAGTCCAATCTAGCATTAAAGTATTATACACAAAACGCTTTAACGAAAACTGTCTATCAAGGCAGCATAGGGTAAAGAGCTGAACAAGCTGCTGCCTTATACAGATAATTACGACTAGAGCTAAGACTACACCCAATAAGAGTCATCAGTCGCACTCGGGTCCCTCCGAGAAATGCCCTCGCACATCCAGAGCCGATGCCAGCTGGAATATGATATGCGACAGCGAGGGATGTTCGAGCAGTTCGTTTGCCGGCAGCTGTGGCTCGCAACGCGGTCTCATATGACGTCCACGGAAGCCGCGATGCAAACGCAAAACCACATCACAGAACACAAAACGTAAGATGAGTGTGCGCAGAAAGTCATCTCCAAAGAACTGAACATATGACGAATCTAAAACGAACGTTGCTTATGGTATGAGATGTTCAAGCTATGTGGATTAGATTAGATACCTATGAATCCAATGCCCTGTTCGATCTCATCGATGCGACAGCGTGTGACAAGGCGCGATGCTTCCGTTATGAAGCGATCCACATAGGTCTGACAGCGTTCCCAGTGATGTATTGGCACATCTCCCACATTGCAGATGTAGCAGAGCGCCGTGAGCGGGGAGTGCAGGAACAATGTAAACAGTGAACCATGATGCTGTACATCAGCTAGAGCACAGAGAGATCAAAGGAGCTTAGTAAGCAATCGAATTATTTTCCACTCTCAAGATTACCTTGAAAAGCGGGCGGCACATCCTGCGGTGACATGAGAATAACGAGCGGTTGGCCAAAATAGCGGGGTATATGCTGAAAGACAAACGAATTATCCGAATCGATGATGATGAACAATGGACGACGTGTAAATGGATACAGATCGCCCGGATACAGGCAGTGGTTCTCCTTATATGACTTTCCGCGACACGATAACCCGCCGCCATCCACACTGTCCCGTTTAACACTGGTGCCCAAGCCACCCAGTTCATAGCCATCTGCACGTGGGAATTACAAAGAGTTAATAACTTGAAATAACTTCAATGCCTGCATTACTTACAGTCCTCTGGATGCTTTGTGGTGGAGAAACAGCCATCGGCTGACATGTACAGGAGTAGGGCACCACCAATGGGCAGTTCCTTGGTGCCGCTGGCCAGAAAGACCATTAGCTGACTAATCGAAGGCTTGTATAGTAGATATTTATGAGGATTGTCTCGATAGTGACGTCCGTTCTCCAAGTAACCCTTGGATCCCGGCACTCCATATGGTGGTATCCGACTGGCCGCCGGACTCGCATCGTGTCCATGCAGACCATGTGACATGCTCAACGGATTCGTTGCCGACTCCGTCGGTTCACGCTCCAACGTTTGTAGCATTCTACAGTTAAAACAAAAAGTTTTAATACACATCCGAGAAATTAAGTTGCTTAGATGATTCTCACCTAAACATGTCCATTGTGAGCTCGGAGAACTTGGCCTGTTCGCATGCCGAGCCCACAATCAGTATCTCCTGCAGGCTCAGCGTCATGTGTGGCGATCTTTCGCACGGTGGCGTCGTCAGCGGCGATAACCTAGAACCGGAACCACTGCCACATCAGTCGTTGTAGTTGTGCTAGTCCACAAGCAAATTGCGGAGGCCCGTGCTTTCACAGAAGAATTGAGAATGTGGCGCACTAATGAGGTGAATTTTTTTTTTTTTTCGAGTTGTTTTGGGACAGGTTGGAAGGTTTTGTGTGTGTGTGTTGTTGTGTTGTGTTGTGTTGATGTATAAGGAAAAGGGGGAAAACGTATAAAATGATAAATGAAAAGATTTGGTGTGCGGTGAAGAAAGTGTTAAAGTGTGTGTGTGTGTAGATGAGTGTTGAAGGTTTGGGATGAGGGAGAAATCAATGGAAAAGTGCATGACATGAAATGGCAACGGTGAGTGTTTCTTTGGTGTTTTCAAGTCTTCTGTGATAAGCACATAAAATGATTGATAAACATAATTGGATAGCAAGAGCAAAACAGAAGCAAAACTTGTATACCTAAGCCAAAACTCAACTCAATAAACACAATAGAAGAAATCAAAAATTAAGAGCTACCGCGAGAAGCCGCCCCACAAGCTCTCCATACTCCCTTACTCCGCCGACGAAAGCACGGGCAAAGTGTATCCAGTAACGCGGATCGATTGTGCCAACGACTCACCTATGTGATAATATGATGGGATTGGAATCGGCATGCAGCACTGCCACCGCTGCCTCTGCCTTGATGAAGCCCTTGATCTCTTCCAGCACCAGTGACCATTCCATGTGATCCTCCGGCTCGTAACTGCAACACAGGTGCGACAAGAAGGTTAAAACTATAATCAGCGACTGTCATTTTGCTTAAGTTTTACGTGTTTGTGTACTCCTGTATTTGCTTCTCCAGCTCCGTGACCAGCTCCCGCACCAGCTTCATCTTCTTCAGCAGCAGACAGACGACAATAAAGCGTGCATAATAACGCAACTTCTTGACCATCAAATCGGGTCGATCCTCCTTGGCGGCACGCGAATAATACGCTCTGCCACGTATTGCTGCATAAAACTGATACGCCTCATTCAGGTAGTTCGTTTCGCTGGTTCTTAAACTGCAAAGCAACGAGAAATGTTGGCTTAGTTCAAAACTAGTTGGACTGGTTGGCAATGGGATTACTTACTAATAGTGATAATAAAGCTGTCCGATTTTGCTGGCTATTTCGCCAATTTGCCAGCGCTTCAGTCCATATTTGGAGTCAAGGACCAAACGATGTTGCTGCTGAAACTTCCACAGCTTTGTGTACACATCGAATGTGCGTCCAAAATATGCTTGCCACTGACGATGTCCATACTGCGGCAGATCTCTGTTTGACAAAAAAAAGTTACTACACATAAGCTTTGAGTTATTCTTACCCAATCATACCTGAGTCCATTGAAGAGCTGTTTGGATTTCTCGAGCAGATGGCAAAACTCCAAAACAAGCTTTCTATCCTGTTCCTCAGTGGACTCCATTTTCACCATGCCGTTCTCTGCCGCCCCAATGTGTTATGTCTGCGAATCGGATTTGCTGCAAGCAGAAACCCGAAACAAGTTTAGATTGATTCACATTATACAACAATAAAGACAATGCGACATTTGTTTAATCGTCATTTTGGCTGCATTGTTTAATTTTTAATTTTTATGTCACATTGATAGAGATCCTTCTTAAGCAAACAACCAGAAGATATTGACAAGAACAACTTGCTCTACTCCACTGTTTATATACCCTGTAATCTGACAATTAGTCAATAACAAAAAGAGGGTATTTCAAAAAGTATTCCGGAATGTTTTTATAAAACGAAAACGAAACAAGTAAAAAGTCATCATTTAATAGCGAAACGCATGAAATTGCCAGAGCAAAGGCGCAGAAAAGTCAAGAGAAATAGCGGGGTAGAAGGAGAAGGAGTGTGCACAAAAGGTTTCGGATAGGGTCGGGTAGTCCAAATGGCGCCACAGCGACCACATTGATTTGGGTTGTGCCAAACTAGGTCGCTGGCACAAAAACTTTCAATATGAGCTCATCAGCAGCAGTCACATCCAATGGCTGATAGCTGAAAGATGAGCAGATGGTGCAGGGGAATGCTTGCTGGTGGGGTAAATATGGTTTTTAGGAAGCTGGCAGCAAGGGCTTGCGTCACTTTGGCAATTGTATGATGGCAACGTTAGATGTTGTCGCTGTCGATGTGCCACTTCATATTTACAGCGTGCCCCTAATCAAATTAAGTGTCCATTTAACAAGTGCAAATAACATAATATGAAAATTACGCATACGCCACGTGGACACTCGGATAACTGGGTAGCATCTGTTATAAACTAACAGGCTGACTCACTTATCCCCCGCATTGCCCCGCTCGCTATTGCTGCCGACTAACAGCATTATCATGTTGATTAACATCATTATCATTAGTATCAGCAGGAGCAGGACTCAGCAGCAGCAGCCACCTGATGTCAACACGTGGAAACCGGAAATGAAAAAAAACACACACATATACTAGGCTCAAGTCGTTGCCACTGTGCCCACACACACACACACACACACACACACACACACACACATAGATAGAGCGAGTGCAGTGCAACGCAAGGACATACAAGATATTACAACCAGTTTGCTTTGGCGTCGTATCAAATTGTATAGAATTGGCAATTTTAATAAACAATTCTTTTGACATATGAAAACAATTATTGCAAATAGCTACAAGCTGAACAAAATGTAATACTTCTTTTACAAAAATCGAACGCAATGCAACAAGGACACTTTTGTCGCCTGGCTGGCTGAATGTTTGTCAACGTGGCAAAAAAAAGTAAAACAGAATGGAAAGAAAAGTTGTGCCTCTCGTTTTTGCTTGTTTGCTATATTAACTACTAGTTGTTGTTGTTGTTTTTGTTGCTGCACTGTGTGTGCACAATCATGATAATGATGATGATGATGACGACAACTTGCTGGAAAATCCCAATCCCCGTCCAAACAAAGCGCGCTAAAAAGTATGCAACGCACTTTGCCGCTCATCGCCAGACGCTTTTTGACTAACTGCCAAGCGGCACACACATGTCTGTGCATGTCTCAATGCGTGCGTGTGTCTGTGTGTTTGTTTGTGTGTGTATTTTCAATGCCCGCCAGCACTCTAGCAAATATTACTCGCTGCAACTTCATGCTCTTTGCTATTTGACAAAGCTTGCACATTTCTTTCGCTTTATTTTCCTCTTCCTCATTTTTTGTACTTTCTGTTTATATGTGTGTGTTTGTGTATTATCCTCCAAAGGCCATTGTGTGTGTGGTTGTGTGTGCGCATTTAATAGCATTTTGACACTGATAATGATGCTGTCATTATGCATTACAAGCTCAGAGGCCTCAAAAGTCACAAATGAAGCTGCAGCAGAGTGCAAAACGAAACGAACTCATGTTGCAACAACTTCCTTTACAGTTAAATATAGTTTTCGTTTTTTGTTTTTTTTTTCTGTGCTGACTCTGGCTTTTTGTCAATGATAAAGTTTTTTTGTGTGTGTTGTGCTTTGAATATTTGTTGGGCACTGGGCATATCCGAATATATTGAGTAAATTAAATTACGTTGCCTGCGGGCAGCATTGAGCAAAAGTTGGAGCTGTTCCTTAGAACCGGTTTGTTACTAGCCCACAAACACCCTTCACTTAACTACAGCACTCGCAAAATAAATCAAACAACTTTTGCCAATTTTCAAACAACCCTGCAATATGTGGTTTTTAGAGTCTTTAATTGAAGTTAAGCGC
Source organism: Scaptomyza caliginosa (assembly GCA_035044725.1). Taxonomy (NCBI): domain Eukaryota; kingdom Metazoa; phylum Arthropoda; class Insecta; order Diptera; family Drosophilidae; genus Scaptomyza; species Scaptomyza caliginosa. The sequence continues at coordinate 468,065 of JAWNNR010000315.1, forward strand.
CATTTGCAATTGTAGACGCAAATGACGCAAAGACGAGGAGGACTAACCTTAACATTGTTGTACCTGCTGCTGCCTGTACGGTTGCTGTTGTTGTTTCCTGATTCGGCTCCAGCACCACCAGCGTTAACAACAACCACGACAATAAGAACACACACACTAACACTACAACTAACCGCAGCCGCCAGCGCAGCCGTTGCAGCAACGTTTGCCGTCGCCGTCGCCGTTGCTGTTGTTGTTGCTGTTGCCGTTTTCTATTTGTCACCGCGACGGCCGCTGGCAATATTTGAAATGTTGCTGCTGCTGTTGATCTCTGCTCTGTTTTTGTTTCTGTTCAATGCCTGCTGCCGCTGCTGCTTCTCTCACGTCTTGTGCCTGCCTCTGCGCCGTCGTTGCTGCCTTCGTTGATCCACCAGTGCCGATATTAGTGTCCTGCTAGCAGCAGCAATCCACAGCCATAGCCACACCTAGCACATTATGTTGTCGCTAAATTGCCAAATTGCTGGAGCGGATTTCTCATATTACCACTTTCACTATGCTTTGGTTTCTTTCTTTTCTTTCCTTGTATTCCTTTTGCCGGTCGCCTTTCTTTTTTTTTTTTGCTTTCGCGAAATACGTTTCACGTTTCACGCACTTTTCCGCCGTTTGCCTCTGCTTCTTTACGTTACTTTTGCTCTCAGCCTTTTTTTTGACGTTGGCGCTACTACGGGCGAACTTTAAGAACTTTTACAAACTGTGTTTGCCAATGGCTTTGGATTTGGTAGTGAATTTGCCGATTTATTATTTGTGGGCCACACGTATCGAGTGTGAATATTGAGGAAACGCGTTCGCGACAAACGTTGTGAGTTTGGCTGCTGCACAGTATTGAATTTTTTCGCATTTACATTTTTAACGAAGGGGGTTGGGGTTGGGGGTTGGTTATTGATTTTTTTTGCCCAAAACTGACATTTGATAGTGCCAGACGCAAGCCGTCAGAGGGCGTATTTCAACAGTTTTGACAAGCATTCGGGGGTTGTTTGGCATTGTAAGAAACCAAACAGCTGTTAACTGGTGTAGACTTACCGTTGCATTTTCAAATGGAAAACCTGAACTTTAGGTGTAAGTAGAGAAAACTGAAAGAAATTGCAGTTATACTACACATGAACACACATTGAATTTTATTGTATTATATAAAGTACAATAACATTTTACATTTTGCAATACATTAAAAGCGCGATTTGATCAACTACACACACAAATATTTGCTCTATTTATATATATGTAAATAAAGTAAATTAAAAATGTTTATGGTTTTTGTTGTGTCTGCCTATTCATTGTTTTATATCAGCAATTCAGACCTGTTTTTTTAATATAATAAGTATATCTACAATATATATATATTTTTTTTGTTAAAAACAATAGCTACATGCATTCGTTTTAGATGTACTTTATATCATATGTATGCCTATTCAATTTAACTGTCTACTTAAGCACTTGAGAATCCAGTTCTTGAAACTCTCTCTATATTTCGATCTCTCATTTTTCTTTCAGTCTTTAAATAACTTTAAAAATTCATAAATTTAAATAAACTTTTTCTCGTTTCTAATTTTTTACTATCAATGTTTCAAGTGCTAGTTAAAAATATTAAAATTTGGCTTAGGTTTTGCTTAATGTTTCGATGTCCTCTAAATCCGAATGAATGCACTCCAGAGTGTTATACAAGTGACACCTTAGACACCCAGATGTGTTATACAGATCGTTTGAATCTTTCGAGTGCATTCATTTTCCTACTTTAAAGACGGCTTATGAACCCAAAATCTCTTTACAAGCGTGTAGCCTCCGATACGGTTGCCACATCGCATCCATTATTTGTGTGCTGTTGCTGTGTTTGTCCCGTGGAGATGCCCACATCTGCTGTGGGTCTGGGCAGATGGGAGTAGTAACCCATTTGGCAGGAGTTCTGATGGGATAACTTCTGTGTTTGGCTAAGTTGATATTGGGCGGCTTTAAGAGCCTGTTGCTGTTGGGGCGTCAGGCAATCACAGGCTGCCAGCAGCTCCTCTGTGGACTTGGCTGTTATGGTCGTTGTTGTTGTGGTAGTCAGCTCACCCACAAACTCGGTGGGCGGTGGAGCATAGTTCTCCACATCGCCATAGGTGGAGAAGCGTCCGTAGGGATTCCTCCGTGGCATCGAATGACGCTGCTGGGCTATCTGTAGCTTGACTGGTGGCTTCATGGCCACCGTATCCAAGTAGCCGTAGCCAAAGGCCTGTCCGGCTAGATTGTCCCAGGATTTTGGCTTCTGAACGTAGGACATGGTGTTGGGATAGATCTGGGAAGGCTGCACCTGCGTCGCAGTCACATGATAATGCTGGTGTGGATGATGATGATGGTGTGCCATGTGAACATGTGGCTGTTGTGGCTGGGATTGGGTTGGTGGCTGTTCGTAGGATTGCCTTGACTTAGTTGAATGCTGTCGGGATGCTTGAGCCGCTTCGCTCTTTGGATCCCAGAAGAGCGTATCAGTGCTTATGGAGGTGGTATATGAAGCTGAATCCGCTGGCGCAAATTCACTGGAAGTACAGGAGTGAAGGCTACAATGACTGGCCAAACCGGATGCCAAGTCAAAGTAACGCGAACGAATGCTGCCCGCCTGGGATTGGGATTGAGATTGCTGTTGCTGTTGTAGCTGCAACTGCTGCTGCTGCTGCTGTTGCTGCTGTTGTTGTTGTTGCTGTGAATGATAGTGATGATGATGCGGCTGCTGCGGCGGTGTCTGCTGCTCCTGCTGTCCATGCTGACGATGATGATGATGGTGATGATGGTGATGATGCGGATTCACCTGACGCTCAGTTCCAGCAACTACAGCCTGGCCTCCTCCTGGTGAGGCATGTGTCTGGGATTTGGTTCGTGCTGCACTTGCATGCTTCTCTTTGGTCTCGGAACGTTCCCTTTCACGCTCCCGATGCTTGTGCTTGTGCACATGCTCTTTGTGCTGGCGATGTCGTCTTCTTGTGGGCACACACTGTGTGTCGCAGCACGGACTGGCCAGATCATAGGCATCCAAGCTGACATTATCGCCATTGCCAGCATTGCTTTGACTAGCTGTTTTATCGGCGGACTTCCAGCGAAAATGACCTAGGCAAGGATTACAGGAGTGACCCACATGACAGTGTTTCGACTTCTCCGGTGGCTTGTGTTTCTCGCAGGTGCGTGGAGGGGGTGTTGGAGCAGGAGGTTTCACCGTTGCGCCACTTGCACTACTCGCACCAGCACCACCAGCCTTGGCGCTATGATATTGCTGTGTGGTGTTTGCGGTCGCTTGACTAACACTATTCGTGTCCATTGATTCCGTTCTCTGGAGTATATATCGTTGTTGTTGCTGTTGCTGTTGCTGCTGCTGGTGCTGCTGATCTCCACTGCTGCTTCGTTGCAGTCCACCAGCGTCCCTGTAGCTGTTATCGGGCCTCAGCACATAGCGATATGTAGGATCCAGATAGTGATAGGTGAGCATAAATTGTGCTGGTGGTGGTATTATAATGGGTTGTTGCCTCAGCGCCATATTTGCCACATCCTCCGTGGAGAGGGCAACGGGACGATAAAAACCCGTCGTTGCATCATTGATATGGGTCTCATTGGTGGGTGAGATGCCTTCGCCATCGCTGGGTGAGGTGGTGCTGGCAGTTGCCTTCTTTCTAGCTGGCAAACTATGCGTTTTCCACTTGCCTTCGAGGAGTTCTCGTTCCCGCAGATGCACACGCTCCAGCTCGTTCATCTTCTGCTGCAACAGACTTTGCAGCTGAATGTAGCGCATATGAAGATCCACCTGTCCGTAAGCAAAGAAATATAAGTAAAAAGCTTAAGAGTCGCTACCTCTACTCACCTTTCTGACACAATCCTCAAAGAGGACAACCATTCGCATTCGCATATCGCATTTCTTGATCGATTCTACAATGGTCTTGTGATCCGCTTTCTCCAGATCATTGCCATTGATGGCTAGTATAACGTCACCCTCACGCATTCCGGCACGAAAAGCAGGTCCACCATATTCCACATAGTCCACATAGGTGATCATCTCCAGCTCCTCATCGCACTTGTAATGGATGCCATAGCTCTGTAGAGTGAAGCCATAAGAGTCATTTTTCTTCTCCACAATGATGGTGCGACGTCTGCGATCCTCATCCGGCTTAGATGCAAGTAAACGCTCTGACTTGTAGCGACCAAGGATGTGTGTGGAACGCGAGAGCTGTGCAATAAGTATTTAAAAATTGCTTTATTTTTATCTAACCACAAATGTGGCACACCAAATAGCCGCCGGCAGCGAAACGAGCTATCATTTGGAAAATGATGTTTGCCCAAGAAGCAGTTCACTTTTATTCCATTCGCCCATTTGCACGTTTTTTCAACTTTTATCAAAAAAAAGTTTTCCATGAATAGGCTATGAGGCAACACTTTCACTCAACACCAGACTGACGGCACACGGATGGGGCACAGAAACAATGGAAGACAAACACAAAACTCAAACACACACACACACACAGCCTTTCATTAAACCTTTATTGCTCAACGGGGCAAGAGAAAAGAAAGGAAAGCAAAGGGCGGTGGGAGAAAGCAGCAGGACGTTTGTGGCATTTTGCTTATGTGGTCCATTGCGCCGCTTTAAAGCTATTCAAACAAATAATGAGAGGCAAACAGCTAAATGAAAAGCTGTCTAACAAAAGTGAAAACTTTGCAATTCTGCATTCTATTCAATTAAATATTTATATAAAAGTTCTGCGCACAGGTAAATATAAAATGTATTAATATTTGATGAAATAGGACGCTTGGGTTAGCCAAGGATTTGGCTCAGTTCAATCTAGCTTCCATTCTCTTACGTTTGACCCCTCGATTAAATAGAACGAATGTTCAAACTTTTATAGTGTTTTGGCTACAATTGCCATTACTCATGCAATACGCACAAATGTGTCATAAAAAAGTATTACTCAATTAATTTCTTGAAAGAGAGTGAGAGTAATATGTATTCGGGTTGATTCTGCGCTTCGTTTTTTTGTTTGTACTTCCGGGGCATTGAATTATTTAAAGTTGACTTGGTGAAGCGAAGCTTTGGTTGTTTTGTGTTTGTGTTGACGGCTGATGGTTGCTGTATTGCTGTGTTGGCCAAGTGTTTGGCCAAGCGTGAACAAAACACATATTGCTCATTGGGGAGACAGGGCGAGTCCGAGGTTAAACAGCTGAGGCGGCGTATAGCCCAACTCCCACGCCCTCTAGTATTTCAAAAGCCACCACCAATGAGTATGATTGTATGTGGGTGTTGGTGTGTTTTTGTGTATAGAGAGCGTGGACCACCCAAACAGCCAGCTGCCCCACCAGCTTTGTTAACCACCCGCCACCGCAAGGCAATTTCAATTGAGCCAACGTTGCAGGACATTTATATTATGACTCAATAAGCAGCATACCCACCCGGGACCACATCTACGCTCTATACTATATATCAATTAATAATGTTGGACACATACCTGCGCATACTCCAGCTCCTCATCGCTGGCATCGAGACTCTTGTGATGAAACTTCAAGCGGCCCAAGCTGCCAGTGCCGTTCACATAGTGGGATGCAGGAGTCGATTGCTGCATGCAGGCAGCGGCAATCAGGGATCCCACGGAGGTGGCATTCGAAACGGACATTGAGACGGCGGCTGCTGTTGTTGCCGCACTGCTCGCCGCCGTCACAATGCTCTGGCAGCTGCTGCTCATATGGACGGTTGTCTCTATATTGATTTCTACCACACAATAGTCATATTTATCCAAATGGTTATTGCGATAAAATTTCTTTGGCCAACGTCTTAGCGACGACAAAACAGAAGAAAGGCCGACGGATACCGACAATATTGCACTTAACGTTTTCTATATACATGTATGTATGTATATATATGAAGAGTATAATATAAAATTGTTAAAAAATTGGACAGCAGTTAAAATTGTTCATCCGCACACGTCAAATATTGGTCGCTTATTAATTATAATTATTCGAAACGTTGACCAACAATTTGCTGCTATTATTCTGTTGTTGAAAAAGTTTTTCATCATCGGTACGGCGACCGTCGTGTGTGTTTCCGCTTCGTTTGTTCTACTTCCGTTCGAGTTTGGTGCCGTACTGAAAGAGTCGAGCGGACAATGGGAGAACATGCAACCAGAATATTACCGTTAGTGCTTATATTTATGGCACATGTTGACTGTCAGCCGTTGCACGGCAGCCAGATTGTGGTAGAAGGAAACGAGAGCGCTTGATTTAAAACAGCACATGCGCTGTGTTGCCATCTAACCCAAAAACCAAATACAAGCTGGCAGCGCTGTAAATGTGCTGAGCGTAGCTAAAGAAGTACTCGATGGTTTCTTGATTTATTAATGTTGTTTATAATAGTACAGTATATGGAATATTGTTATTCAGCCAGCTCTCCACCAGGCACCAACTGCAAATAAAATAGACTATAAGTAACTGGAAAATGATATTAAGAAAGCTAACACACACCATTGTTATATTGTTGCCGTTTAGCAGAATCTGATCCAACTTTGTAATGCGGCGTCCATCCGGGGTGTTTTCGTATTCCGTAACATCATCCAGGAGCATGTTGACAAAGTCATCAAAGCCCAGCAGTGTGCCAACCATCTCCTTGTCATTCTTCATTATAATGTGAATTCGCGAACCAATGCATTTGTCCACCAATTCTGCCGACAGCATGGTATTTTAGCTTTTTCATTGTGTTTTAGTGAAGGTATATCATTTCTTACCCAATGGCATCAGTGTGGAAATGTTAGCAGGCGGTGGTACAGCAGTCATTGTGCGTTTTTATTAAATAAAAGCTAACTTTAACAAGCAACCAAAACACCGCATGAAATGTTTATTACGAATCGATTAGTAGCGGCATCGATAACATACTCTGCGCGTGCAGTATCGATATATCTTACCGAGCGAAGGTGCAAGCAACGTAAACAGCCGGTGTTTTGTTTGAGCTATAAATAAAGTATAGAAAAAGTAGCCATGAACGACGGTAAATTGATTATTAATACAAAAATTGAAAGGAATATCATGCTAATTGTTTACATTTATAGAGGAGATTATAAAGCAGCGTCTGATAATCGATGGTGACGGCACAGGCGAAGACCGTAGAATGAATGTGCTGCTAAAGCAATTTCTCAAATGGGCTAACTCAAAAAACGATTCGCCAGAGACAAAGTAAATACAAACATTAAGCAACTTTTAACTATGTAAATAACCATCCTTACTTGCAGTCAAATAATGTATGACCGTTTAATGGCGCAACTGGCCCAATGTCAATTTGCCGCCTTGAAAAATGTACATACGCTGAGAATGATTAAGGAGGAGCATGAAAACTACAAACAATTGACTGAAAAGCATCAGGAGAGTATCGAAATCGCCAAGGAACAGATTGAGGCAAGCAAAAAAGAGCTGATAATAGCAAAGGAGTTGCGTAAGAATAAAATGGAATACGATTTACTAGCCTCGTTAATCGAAGATCAGCCCGATCGCAAGGGTACCGAGAAACAAATTGAAGTCATAACAAAGGAAATTGACAAACTTACACAGAAGCAACAGAAGATGGAGCAAAAGTTTCAGAAGCGACGCAACGACTTCACACTGCTCATGTACACCATACACGAGCTGGAGCAGCAGCTGGATGACGAAAACAGTTCCGAGTCATCATCATCGTCCAGTGAAAGCGATGCTGCATCGGATTTTAATGATAACAACGGCATAATGGAGGTGAGCGATGATGATGACGATGAACTGAATAATATGGATGGTCCATCCAAATTCGATGGCACACGGGGTAAGCTTAAAGAGAATTCAACATCCACAGAGAACTCCAAGGAACCCACAAACATGTCTGTGGATGAGGATGCGGTGCTTGAACTGAGCATCGAAAAGGATGATCATGTGGGAGATATCGCAGTGGCCAGTTAAACAACGCAATTTTAAAAAAAATAAAAAGAAACAATGTATTTACACTAGTTTACATCAAAACAAATTGCAGTTAGTTCGATTTAAATGAAATATCAGCAATAAGGGACACATGATCCGAAGGAAATGTGAGTGAAGGTATAGCCGAATGCTCGCTGAGCTGCTCCACGCTGGGCAACGGCACAGATTGCACCAAGTCGAACCGATCACTCTGATAGAAAATATAATCCAGGCAAGCAGCAAACAAAGTTGTATAATTGGTATAAGCAGGTGTGCCACAGGCAGAGATCATATTGAATGGTTGCCTGAGCTCCACATCCTTGACAGCCTCCTCCACATTGCTGCTCCAATCAACGAATCCACTGTCCACAAACTGTTCCGTCATCAGCTTATAGATCCCACATTCCGGTACACTATTAAAGTCACCACAAAAGATCAGGCCAATATTTTCTGGATCAATTTTGTGCTCCTTTATGGCCTGCCTGTAGATGTGGTCCACAAAGATAAGTGAAAACCCAATTTGCAGCAATCGTATGTGATCTGCATCTGGATGGAAATATAAGTGTGTGTTGGCCACCAAGACATAACGATCTGAATCCTTCATCTGAAACAAACACAACTGCAGCGTTGTGGAACGTTCACAAATACGTTTTGCCAATTTCTCATTCATTTTAATTTTGCTCCAAAGTCCAGCAAAGATGGGCAAAGTGCTTATGTTATCACCCAAATGCAGGACATAATTGTTGAGCAGTTTAAATCTGGATGTGCGATAGAAAATGGCAATGCCCTCGGCACAGGTTCCTTTAGGTGTCATGATGCCATCGTAGCTAAAGGGTGTCTGTTCTAGCACGGGCTTTAAATCATGCTCAAATATCTTTAGATCCACCTCCTGCAGACACATTAGATCGGCATTATAACCAACTAGCTCCCTGATGAACAGCTGCTTGCGGTACTCAATTTTAAGAGCATTTGCATCACAATAGGGAAACAATGTTTTCCTTGCATAATCTCCATCTGCATACAGATCAGCCAACAGATTGTAAGTGACCACACGCATTTCAAGTGGACTGCTTAGTCGCTCCTTAGTGTATTGCTGGCGTTGCTCAAAGGGAAAGCTAGCGGGCCCTCGCTGTACAGGAGATTTGCTAACACATTCTGTGGGCGGTCCCATTACTCCGTTCTCGTTGCCTGGCGTAACTACCAACTTTAAATGATGATCAATATCATCTGGCGTTACTTGATAAATCAAGCCGTGTCCGCGAGGCTCCCACGGGGTTTTCTCATTTAGTACACCTGATGGCGTTCTGGGTGCTTTGAACCATTGACCTAAGCTGTGCTTCCGGGTGGCAAACTGAAGTTCTAGTTTGAGTGGATAAGCCAAGCAACCGGCTAATATGCTATTTGGTAGCTGAAGTGCTCCCGTCCAAGGCTGATTCAGAACCACATCAAATTTGGTATCCAAAACACGCAGTTTAAGTCCATTGGCAATCTCAGATAGCAACTCGGCAAAAGTTATGCCTGAGATGCGATCTTCAGAGCCTTCTCGTTGCAGCTCCACAATAATGTCGCTGGGTCTTTCGGTTAGTATACTTTGTTCTGTTGCTGGTGCTGGTGCTGTTGCAGCCGTTTTGTTTTTCTTTTTATTGCGTTTGCTTAACTCTTTCTCAACATTGCTGCGTATACGCGACAGTGCGTCATCCACACGCTCATCCATTTTTCGACAGAAGTTAAAGTCCCGATCCACTTTAAGAGCTTTGTTTGCATAACGGAACGTGATGTGCAGCTCATCTGTGTCCTGGGCATTGCGCAGATACACTTTATCCATGGCGACAGCGGTGCTATGCGGCCGTGGGGTGTGCAAGCAAGTGCAACGTATAGATTTTGAAAGTGGCTGGAGTAATCGTGGCAAAAACAACTGATGAACTTTTGCAAGCATTCCCTTGCCGGCGTGCAGCTGTACAGAATAATTATCTATCGATTTATTGTTATGTTCATCGATATTGCTGTTAAAACAAATGTAAGTTAACATAACATAGCTATCTGTTAATGACAGTCATTCGTTGAGTAGTCGCCAAAACGTTTTGGTAAAATTTCTTTTGCAGATGTAAAATCAGACACCAAAGCTACATTAAACATTATTATTTAATAACATAATAAGCAGTGCATGTATATGCTCTAAGTGTCGTGCACAATGCCAAGTGAAGATAAAACGTAAGTGTCAATACGAAATATAGCACAGCAATGCATTGTGAGGTTATGTGATTGTGTGTGTGTGTTTTTTTTTTCTCTGCTGTGTGTGTATGTATATTAATTTTTTATGCGCGCTCCAAACAGTTACAGCTCCAGCGACTCCAGCGAAGAGGAGGAGCGCCGCGCCAAGCACAAAAAGTCCAAGAAGCACAAGAAACACAAACACAAAACATCATCATCGAGCAAATGTGATAAAGTCCACAAGAAGCATAAAAAGTGCAAGAAGCGCTCGCATCGCCCGAGCGAATCCTCAAATGCATCCGATAAGCAACATCGCACCTCTTCCTCTGGTGGAGGCGGTGGCGGCCTCAGCAGCAAATTTACTGAGATCATGAATGCCAGTCGTGAACGCGGCGCTATTCTGGCGCCAAATGGTGCAGATTTTCGCATCATCAAGCCAAATATTCAAACCGATCCCTGTAGCCTTGTTGAAGAGATCACAAAAACTATTCAAAACAAAGTGCTTCCCGTGCTAGAGGTTGCATCCTCCGGTAGTGAAAGTGACGTGTAAGTGATCAGAAAAAGAAGAAAACTAGTCCAGTTTAGATTTTATACGTTTACAATCCAGTTTGTTGCCATGAAACCGAAAATCAATATCACAATTTTTTCTTTTTTATTGTAAATGATAAAAGTTCATGCAACAAACTGCTCTGTGAATGTATTGTGTCTAATACATATGTTATACTGATATGCTACTCCAAACCTTGCAGCCCCATTGATATTGACAGCCCGGTATTGCCACCGAAACTAGACGATGATGAGCTTAACTTAGAAGAACTGATGAAGCAAAAGGCGCTGCTGCAGGCGAGACTGGGCGCATACAATTCTGACACCGAAGGCGATGAGGCTCGGTCCAGTTCGGTGCAGCTAATTACCGACCGTCGGCACCTCCTACAGCATCAGCCAATTCTTTTGCAGAAGCCACTACATCACCAGCAGCAGCAGCGCCCACCGCAGCCCCAACAGCAAGACTCCAAGTCAGCAGCAGCAGCTATAGAGGCGCAGCCAAAGCGCAGGCCGAACACCTCGCAGTCTGCAGCGCCGCTGGCAACTGCAACTAGTAAACATGTTATTAATAAACTATCTAACATCCATAACTCAAACGAATCCGATGTTATATTATTGGATGATTCTAGCGGTGATCGCACTCCCTCGCCCACACCGGAAAAGCGACGACGACATGCCTCCCCACCTTCGACGCGGCACAGGGCCTCATCAGCAACGGGACGACAACAGCGTCGGGATTCACGTGACCGCCGCTCTCGTGATCGTGGAGCACGGGACCATCGCAGTCGCTCGCCTCGCCGGCGCTCAGATCAGCAACAACAGCAGCGGCCCGAGCAGAGACGACAACATGAAAACAACAGGAACATGGAAGACTTGCGGCAGGAAATCAACCGTGATAAGCAGCGTGAACGTCGCGATCATAGTCGTGATCGCGATCAACGTTCCAACCGGGATGGTCGACAGCAACAGATGCAGGAGCGTGGCGGTCGGATGAGAGAGCGTGATCGAGAGCGCGATGCGCGCTGGAATCGTCCACGTTCCCACAGTCGCAGTAAGTTTGAGTCAGACAGGCGTCGCGAACGCGAACGTCAGCAGGATCAGGAGCGTGGTGGCGATCGCGGTGGACGCGGTGCTCGTGGCTCTGGCAACGGTGTTGGAGACCGTGATCGATACAAAGGTTCCTTAAGCGAGGGTCAGAAGGTGCATGAAAAGGAGAGCAGCGATGAGGAGGTCAGCCTAGATATTGATATTAATGAGGACGAGGATGATGAGGAGCGTATCATTGAACTGCGTCGCAAGCAGCGTGAGGAGCTTTTAAAGGTAAAGCGGTTCAGTCTATTTTATTGGAATTATAAACTATAAGCCATTGCTAACTTATTTTCTTATTGTTATTCACGCAGAAATTGGGAACTACTGAACAGGACTCGCGAACCACCAGCCCAACGCCACGCAAGTCCAACTCGTACGAGTCTGCAAGCGTATCGCCAGTGTCATCGAGACCTGAACGTGATCGCACAGCCTCACCGGCTCCAAAAGAGATAGTGGATAAGGTGGAAGAAGAGCTAAAGCAGGAACAGAAACCAAATAAGGAGCATGATAAAACGGAGCAGCTCGATGAAAACTCGTCAAAGAATATTGCTGTCAAGGAAAAACGCAATGAATGGGATATGTTTGCCGATCAGGATGTTGATTCTAATTTCGATGTGAGTCGCAGACTTGTAAATGTCCTCACCCTTGTTAATTGACAAATCAAACTCAAAACATTTATATCCGTCATGTATTTCGTTTTTTTAGTCACCCAGTACGATTGTGCACAGCAAGAATCAAATTGAGAATCCTGCTCTGACGGACAACTGGGATGATGCTGAAGGTTATTATCGCGTACGCATTGGTGAAGTGCTCGACAATCGTTACCTTGTTAGTGGCTACACCGGCCAGGGTGTCTTTAGTAATGTGGTTCGTGGCCGTGATCAGGCTCGTGGCTCTGCCAATGTTGCCATTAAAATCATACGCAACAATGAAATCATGTAAGGTTTATACACAAGTAGTTAGAACTTGTTCGAACTAAAATCTATCAATTGATCAGGCACAAGACAGGGTTGCGTGAATTGGAAATCCTCAAGAAGCTTAACGACGCTGACCCAGATGATCGTTTTCACTGCTTGCGCTTGTATCGCCACTTTTTTCACAAGCAGGTGCGTTTTTAAAACATTTTCGACCTGACTTTTCAGACCTAATAAGCCTTTGATTGTAGCATCTTTGTATGGTTTTTGAGCCGCTCGCAATGAATCTGCGTGAGGTGCTCAAAAAGTATGGCAAGAATGTGGGTCTGCACATTAAGGCAGTGCGCAGCTATACCCAACAGCTGTTCCTCGCACTCAAGCTGCTGAAGAAGACAGGCATCTTGCATGCGGACATTAAGCCTGACAATATACTGGTCAATGAGAATAATTTGATATTGAAGCTGTGCGATTTTGGCTCTGCGTCGGGCATAAGTGAGAATGAAATAACACCCTATCTAGTTTCACGTTTCTACCGCGCACCCGAGATAATAATGGGCATACCCTATGACTATGGCATCGATACCTGGTCTGCTGGCTGCACGATTTATGAACTGTATACGGGCAAGATATTGTTCAGTGGCAAGAGCAATAACCAAATGCTCAAGTTCTTTATGGATGTTAAGGGTAAGATACCCAATCGCATCGTGCGCAAGGGTCAGTTTAAGGATCAGCATTTCGACCAAAGCTGCAGTTTTCTCTACCACGAAATTGACAAGCTAACAGAGAGGGTAAGTAAAATGCCATAAATATTAATTTATTTGTATTCATCGCTCATTTATGTATGATTTGCAGGAAAAGATCGTTGTGATGCCAGTTATAAAACCATCACGCAATTTGCAACAGGAGCTTATTGCTGATCAGAATTTGCCTGATGATCAATTGCGCAAGGTGACACAACTGAAGGATCTGTTGGAGAACATGTTTGCATTGGATCCCGGCAAGCGCATATCTCTCAATCAGGCGCTTATGCATCCATTTATACAGGAAAAAATGTAGTACCCAGAGAACGGGAACAAAGAGACAAACAGCGAATAAACGTAATTCAATATTTTGCTAGATACTAAGCTAAATTACGTTAGCCGATGTTAGTTATCAAGTTAATCGTTATCAACAAAGACCACTCACCCCAGACACACAACTTCTATAATATATACATAATACAACACTACTATATAAATACTATATACAATTATTACTTAGTTTAAGCAAATGTACATAAGTTTAGTGGTTTTTGTTGTTCTCCAAACAAAGTTGAGCAAAGTGAATAAGATTGTTATATGTGTGTGCGTGCTTACCACATATTTTACATAGAGTTTAAGTAATAATATATATATATATATATATGCATGTACGTATGTATAACCAGAACAAAACCTTCCACCATACCAATTCTTTACTCACACACACACTCACATACACACTTGCAATATATATTTAATAGTATATCATACTACTATTAGTTGCAGCCGCCAGTCTACCGAAATTGTTATTAATATTTGCTACAATTTCAGTGAGGCCTCTGCTGATAGAAATTGTTGAAAACATCTAAAGAGAGGAGCCTCGTCCAGCACAACTGGTAATAATTTATTTTTGGGCGTTAATCAGTTTAACATAAACCATTCTAAACGAAGGCCAGCTACTATCTATCTATTATTTTACTTCATTCTAAAAAAACAATCAAACTGGTTAAATTTTAACACAAACTTTAATTGTTATTGTTTTCTCTGAACCTTGCAGCCACTGGAAATGTGAAAAGTCGAATGCGCGTCTTGAAACTGACACAATTCCACTTCGGGCGTAAGTTGTCTGATTTTCAAAAATCGCGTGTTTTACTGAGAAATTTCTTCTCGTGTATTTCCTCTTTTCACAGATAACCCAAGACAAGTTGATCACATATTGAATCAAGAAACAGGTAATGTAAAACAATAGATTGATGTTTTTAAAGCCTGTTTAAACTGTTCAAAAATTTAGTACTTCTATTTCTTCCACCTTAACGATTATCAGAAAGTTTTAGTTAAAAAAAATTTGTAGGTACAGGTATTATATTTAAAACCATGAATTTAACTTACATTTGTGTTATTGTTAAAAGAAAACACCCTGAATCAAATCAAAATTTTACGGATTTTACAACAGTTTAAACAGGCTGCATAAACACTTTTCTTATTAAAAGACTAGTTGTAGATATAAAAATATATATATTTTTATATATTAAAGAAATAAATATCAACCTATTAACGAGCTTCTTAAGTTAGCAAATCCTTTACAGTCAGATGAAGATAATAACAAACACTAATCCAAAGTGTCGCTAGGCGTTGGCAATGCCAAAGCCTCTTGCAGTGTATCGCTATCAGTTAGGGTATGCAGAGTCGGTGGACTTAATTCACTGCGCAATAGACACTTGAACTTTTTGGGCTTCCAGTTGTTGCATGCTTGCGGATCACGCAAGAGTCCAAAGCAGCATTCAAAAACGCCAACAGATCTGTCCTCGGCGTGCAGTGTGCCACAACAAAGCACCACAACCTGACCATACGGATCCATGCGACCCTGAACACCCGAATGTGACAGATTAGGATTGAAGTAGAAGCCAAACGTTTGCTTTGCTTTGACTAGTGAATCTAGGACGTCCGCACCACCGACACACTCCAGCTCACTGGCACCATCATCTGCAATCACTTTTAGATGCAGTGCCGCATCGCTCCACAAGTCTGTAAGGGTTAGACTATTTGTGTTATATTTGCTGAAGAACCATTCGCCAAACTTGCGCGCTATAAGGTGAATGGGAAACAATTGTTCCTCTACCCTATGAACGACATCTGTTGTTGTTGAAATTGATGCCGCTGTGGTCTGTGTTGTGTTTTGGTTAAGCTGCTGATCCCAATAGTTAATCACTCTCATGACCAAATCAGCTTTGGTAAAGTCTGTTGAAGTTCCCGGTATGCGTGTGTGAAGATATTTAAAAAGCAAATCTCTAGTAATGTGGCGCTTGTGCAGCAGCTTGTGTATATCCTCCATGTGTGCTGTGAGGTAGCCCAGAGCCTCTGTGTTAGGATAACAAAAGTTAATTGTATTGTTTGGATTACTTTCTTTGCGTACCTTCGGGCTCGTCAATGCTGCAGACATTCTTTGTGACGCTTTTGGCTAATTGAAGCAGCACAGGTATATTCCTTTCGTTAACTAGCAGATCGCGAAGTCCTATAATGTGTTGCTCCGATATGGACATGATATACGTTTGCAACCAAAACGTGCAAATAAATTTTAACCATTTGGCTTGTTATCCAAGTGCAAAAAAAAAACAGCGCCAAGAGAGTGACCGCGCATGGCAATAACAAAAATGACAACATTTTAAAGTTATTGTGTACACACTGGCAAAATGTTGGTGCGTAAAATGCGTCCTCTAAGAAATATATGTTTAAATTATTTATACTAAACATGTTTTTATGTGCATAAATAACACAACATGGAGTATAATATAATAAATATAAGTATATATTTTGATAAAAATAATACCAATACATCGCGAATATGCGTGACGCATAAACGTAAATGTTTCATTCTGCGTCTTTCACACATTTTCGCAATAAATATTTACGTTTTCGGAACGGGTTTCAAGAGGTATCGCAAAGGGGACATAGTTCACGCTGAAAAGCTTTTCCGACTGAGGGGCTGGGCCTTATCTCTTATCGTAATCGCCAGACTTACGAATATGCCAGCAACAAATGCTGAATAATTTTACTTGTGTCGCTAAATTGTATCCGGTGTTTCAGTGCACACATACGTAATCCGTGAAGCATAAGTAAAACCTTGCATTGTCAATGGATAAATCTGGAAATAAGACAGGAGATGCCAGCGTGGCGGGTCCATTTATTGGCGCCATCGATGAAGGCACCACGTCGGCGCGTTTTATGATATTTCGCGCGGGCACCGATGATATTGTCTGCTATCATCAAATTGAGGTGCCCTCAATATTTGTGAAGGAGGGCTGGTGTGAACAGGACCCGCGTGTCATTACCAACACTGTCAACGAGTGCATCGAAGGCGCCTGCCAAAAGCTGGTCGCACTGGGTGGCAAAATCAAGGTAGGCCCTCTATTTAAGGTGTTGCCAGTTGTAAAACAAGTAATGACAGAAATTAAGTGTCCTGGAAGTTAATGGGTTATTCCAAAGTTTAGTATCTTTTTTCGGTTAGTTATATATATATATATATTTTATATTATTTTTTTATATATTTTATTTAAAAATAATTACGTGTCTAGTTTTTGGATATATATAATTTCTTGAAGCTCCCGCATATTTTTTTTTTGCAGTTGCTTGAGCAGGGGTTTTTGCACAGTCGATCACCCACAATTAAATAATTTGACACTTGTTAGAGAAGCTATTTATAACAACTAATAAGGACACTTGTAAAAGGTTAGCTGTCACATTTTTCAAGATGCTGGCGATACATTTGTGCTTCATCAATGCGTTCCTGCAGAGTTCTTGCTGGCTGTTTCTCGGTGCAATCCTCGAGTTTAACATAGATCTGATCGTTGTGTCCGAAATCTCCAGTGCGTCGTGGCATTACATGGAAGTGAACATGGGGCACAGTTTGACCGGCGTGGGCGCCATCCTGGACAGTAACCGTGGCCGAGGTCGTCTCATAGATCGTCTCCAGCAAGCGCTGTACCATGCAGACAGTGGCAAAGAGATCTGTAATCTCGGCACAGTTGAGTCCATTGAGACGTGGGGTCACACGTTTGGTGGAGACAAGCACATGACCCTTGACGACACAGCGGAGATTGGTGAAGGCATAACAGTGCTCTGACTCGTAAAAGATTGTGCGTTTATCCACAATGTTCTCAGCGAATGGGCGATCCTCTCCAACCTCCGAGCAGGGTGCACCCAAGTTGTAACCTGTCAGGCTGTAAATATCGTTGCGTCGATGCTCAAAGCAGGGCATGCTCTGGTATATGCCCGCCAGACTCGACAAATTCACTTCGGCTGTGGCTATACCCAGCTCCTGTTCGCCACCACAATCTGCCAGCACCTTGCCCCAGGGACTAATAATCATGCTGTGACCCCAGCTTTGACGCTTGGGATTATGCCAGCCCTGCTGTGCTGCAGCCACGACAAAGCACTGGGTTTCTATGGCACGTGCACGCAGCAGGATCTCCCAGTGTGCCTTGCCAGTGGTGTATGTAAAAGCCGCCGGATAGGTTAATAGTTCAGCACCCTGCTTTCGCAGCAGCAGAGCTGGTTCCGCAAAGCGCAAATCATAGCAGATTTGCAGACCAACCTGTCCTGCAGGTGTCTTTACTGGCTTCCCCAGTCGCTCACCCGGCGCCACAGTGTCCGATTCACGCAGACGGAACTCCTTTGTCGTCGCATCGAATAGATGTAGTTTTCGATAGACTCCAGCCATTTCACCCTTGTCATCAAGCAGCACATGAGCATTGTATATTTTGCCGGATTCTCCGGCCTTCAGCTCATGAATGCCGCCTAGAGATAGCCAGATCTGGTGGCACTTGGCCAGCTCGCGATACTTCTCCATCAGTTGTCCGTTTAGTGCCTCTGCCAGCTGCAAAGTCTCTCCACGATTCTCGCCAACAAAGTCACAGCACTCGGGCAGAAAGAGCATCTTGGCCTGTTCTGCTTTCGCCTTTGCCACCAGCTCTTCCACCTGTCGCAAGTTGCCGGCTTTGTCGTTTGTTGCACGCATTTGACCAACAGCTACAATTGATTTACCCTCGATTCCACTTGACATTTTGCGTAGCTGTTGTTGTTGATGTTGTTGTTGCTGGTTTCTACCGATGTTGACGACAACAGTTCGACAAAGAATTCTAACGGCGTTTGACATGAGGACAACGGTTGGTTATTTATTTACCCACACAGGCCCACAGCACTGTTACGTCGATTTTTGCGTTGTGTTGTTTCTTTCTATATAAGTATAATATATTATTTTGTGTTATCAGCAAGTTTCTTTTTGTTTACTATTCGCCGCTGCACCAGTGTTGCCACACTGCAGCAACTATCAGAAATTAAGCTTTTTATCAAGGCGCAAAATACTAGTTCATTCAAATTGCAAAATTCTAAATTTTCTTTGACCTTGATCAGAGCCACTTTGATTAAATTATAAACAACACATACGTTATTTTGAATGCTTTAAGGATATTTTGGCTATTGGCATTACCAATCAACGGGAGTCAACGCTAGTCTGGGATCGCAATACGGGTGAAGCTCTAGCAAATGCGATCATATGGCTGGACAATCGCACAACCAGCACCGTTGAGGATCTGCTAGAGACGATACCGAACAATGCACGAAACATTAACTACTTACGACCTCTTTGCGGGCTTCCACTCTCACCGTATTTCTCGGGCGTCAAGCTGCGCTGGCTGCGTGACAATGTGGTGAGTGTGAAGAAGGCGATGGATGCGGGCGACGCCATGTTTGGCACCATCGACACCTGGCTGATGTACAATCTAACGGGTAGCGCAAAGGGAGGCGTCCACAAGACGGATGTGACGAATGCTTCGCGAACAATGCTGATGAACATTGAGACGCTGCAATGGGATCCTACCTTGCTCAAGTTCTTTGGCCTGCCTAATAGCATTTTGCCCGAGATTTGCTCCAGTGCGGAGCACTTTGGCATTGTTGCTTCGGGTGCTCTTAAAGGAATTAGCATTACGGCAGATCTGGGCGACCAGCAGGCGGCGCTGGTGGGTCAGCAGTGTTTAGTCAAGGGACAGGCGAAGGCAACCTATGGAACTGGTTGCTTTTTGCTCTACAACACGGGTCCATCAATTGTTTACTCACAGCATGGTCTGTTGACCACAGTGGGCTATCAACTAGGGCGCAAAGCAGCTCCGTTTTATGCGCTGGAAGGAAGCGTTTCCATTGCAGGAGCTGCATTTAATTGGCTACGTGATAATCTTGGCTTGATTCAGAATACGGGTCAAATCGAATCCATGGCCAGCACGGTGGATAACTCATTGGATGTGTATTTTGTGCCTGCTTTCAACGGCCTTTATGCACCCTACTGGAATCAGGATGCACGTGGCGTACTCTGTGGCCTCAGCGAGGAGACGACCAGTGAGCATATTGTTCGAGCCACTTTGGAGGCGGTGTGCTTCCAGGTGCGCGACATACTGGATTCCATGCACAAGGACTGCAAAATTCCATTGGCCAAACTAATGGTCGATGGCGGCATGACCGTGAACAACCTATTCCTCCAGCTGCAGGCTGATCTTGTGGGTATTCATGTGCTGCGCGCTAAGATTCCCGAGACCACAGCGCTGGTAAGTTTGATTGTCCTTTCATGTAAGATCGTTCATTAAAGCTTACATTGTATTTTTAGGGTGCTGCTATGGCTGCCTATAAAACCATCGCTCCTAACTACAACATGGAAGGACCGCTGTCCAAGGCCGATGAACGGAAACCCATCAAGCCAAAGATTAATTCCACAGAGCGTAATCTACGCTATCAGAAATGGAAAATGGCCATTGATCGTTCCCTCAACTGGGAAACATCTTCGTTGGCACAAGGCGAACGTGACTATCTCGATGCTGCTTGAAATGGTGAAAGTGCTTAATCCCTGGAAATGTGTATTTAATTCAATAAATTTGGTTTTCATTTGTTAAAGTTTGGCGCCAGCTTAAATATTTTGCATTAGGATTAGACAACTGCAATTGATAAAGGATATTCCTTTAAGTGTTTTCCCATTTTATTTTGGATATATTGTTGTACAAAATTTTGGATTGAAAACGTAGAAAGCGTTTTTTGTTTTGTTTTGGGTGCGCGCAGCTAACATGGCAGTGTATTAAATGCCCTTAAGACTTCTCTCTATTTTCTCTACACATGCTCATCAACGATGCCGGAGGCAGCAATAGGTGCACCGGCTTGATCCCCTTCGTTTAACATTACAAGGCCGCCGGCGGCTTCATCCACGTTGACAACAGCGACGACAGCGTCCACAGCA
This sequence comes from Scaptomyza caliginosa, assembly GCA_035044725.1. NCBI lineage: Eukaryota > Metazoa > Arthropoda > Insecta > Diptera > Drosophilidae > Scaptomyza > Scaptomyza caliginosa. The sequence goes on from JAWNNR010000315.1 coordinate 488,791, forward strand.
ACTACCACAGGTGCTCCAGGATCAACAGCCTGTGCGTTGACTAAAGCAACAGTTGGCGGCGGTATGGGATTGCCACCTAGAAGAGAAGTAAAATAAGAAAAGAGCATATCAAAATAAAGTGATTTTTACTCACTTGCATCCAGTTCGAGAGGTGGATCAGCATTTGCTTCAGCGAGATTCGTTACAGACTTGGACTTGACACACTGGAAATCGACATGGCGACTCTTCGCCTCCTCCTTCTCCCACGACATGTGTATGAACGGACGTTGCACATAGCTATAAATGACCTCAGCTCGCCCACCGGGCCGTCGACGTATCTTCTCTTTGTGCGTGGGATAACCCTCAATGCCACAGCGTATCTTCTTCAGTCCGCGATCCTTCATCACCTGTTTGGCCACATCACGATTCTCAATATACTTAAAGAAGCGATGCATTGCAGTCGAATGTACAGCTGGAACGGGAGGAAAGAAAAATTGTTAATAACAAGATTTGATTTTTATATATGATTAAAACTTACTCTGACAATACTCCTCGCCCATTTGCGGGGGAAATTCCTCATCCCAATCGACCATGTCGTCGTCGAGCAAGACAACAACATGGCATTCGCGATCGCCACGCTGAGCGGAGGCAACCATTAGCGGCAATATAAGATCCTCGAGAAAGACCTCAAATTGCTGGCGGGCGCCCTCGTTGCTGAGCTCATGAAGCAGGCCTCCTTTGAAAATCAACAGAGGCGTGTTTGTCAGCATGGCGAATACAAAAAGAAAAAGAAAGCGGGCGAAAAGAGGGAAGAGCAAAGCGAACGACACAAACTAAGAGACGCCGCCTGCAAGATGAACAACATACTCACTTAAGTTCTGGCAGCGCACAGTGGTAGCATCGAAGGGAATTAACAAATAATCGCACGCCTCCTTTAGCTCCGGCACCGAAACAGTGGGGGGACAGCGTATCACACCGCTCTTGTAGTACTCCAGTATGGAGCGGAAAACCAAATGGGAGATGCCATCAGCCAATTCATACTCGCCACGTTCATTGGGATGGACAAACTGGAAGCCGGTCCCAAACATAGTGCCCAGCATTGTATTGGGATGTGCAGTAAGTAGTGATTGCTCGACAGTAAAGCGTACACCATCCACCAACATGGATATGCGCTCCGGCGGACCCAAGCGCACTGATGCTGCCGCTGCAGCTGCAGCAGCAGCGCTGCTTGTTGAGGGATTTAAGGATTTGTCATGATGCTTGGAAATGGCACCGCTTGAGACGCTCATTATATTACTTTGCTGTTGTTGTTGCTGACGTTGCATATAGGTGCTGCTGCGACTGCGATTTTTCAATATTCGCCTCCGCCGCTCCTCGGCAGCTTCGAGATTCTCCTCGATGCTGCTGCTGTCGCTATATGTGTCCTGTTGTTGCTGCTGTTGTTGTTTTTGCTTTTGACCTGTATTTGTGCCAGTGCTATTGTTGTTGCTGTTGCTATTGCTACCACTACTATTTGAATTTGGAGTTGTTGACATTTTTCGCAATTTTTCGATTAAAATACTCGTTCGAAGATTATTCCAGCAAACTGCAGACAAAGAAATGCATTTGCATATGCGTTTTTTTCCGTTTCGTTCGTTTACGATTGCGGGTGTGTTGGGTTGAGACGCAGCGCTATAAGCTTATCATTTGTTTAATCTACAAGTCGCAATTGCTACTATTTGCTGACTTACATTATTTTACGATGTAAAAATTTGTGCGAAAATGTTTGCGCTTATTTTTCTATATTCTCTGCCTTTACTGCTGCTTTTTTTTCTATGTTGGTGGTTGTAGGCCATTCGATAACCAATTGTTAGTGAACTTAAGCTCACCCTTGGCGGGTGCACTATTAGGTTTAAAGGAAGTGCCAAGCCAGAAGAAAAGAAAACACAGTGTTCTGATTAAAATGAAATGAATTTTTACGGAAACCGACCTTTTTTATTTAAGTAACAAACAATGAATATTTATTGTTGGGTATATCGGTTCCGGGAGTCTTGAGTTAGAAAGAACTAGTCGGAACTAGTGCAGTAGCAAGTGCAGCTATCGATAATCGATTTTGGTACAGCTCTAATAATCGATAAGCCAAAAAGCAAAATGGCAGACGTAGAAAAGGAAACCGAGAAGAAAATCTTGTAAATAATCCGTAAAAAATTGCATATTTGTCGCAAACATTATGCCAATTGCGCGTAACGCGAGTGCAAAATAAACGTAACGTAAAGTTGGTTTGCTAAATCCATTTGGCACAGCAGCAAGTGCTCGCGTGTGTGTCTGCGGCGGCAAAAGCAAAGCCCAGAGTAATATATCCAATCAAAATTCGCTCGAACGCGACAATCAAAACAGGCAAACAAAGCAACAAATGTCGGGACAATGCCAACTAGCGGACACGGGCATCATTTAAAATACATTCTCAAAATGTGCAATTTCCCACAACAAATAATATTATTACAATAAAAAGTAAGAAAAAAAGGTGCAAAAACGTCGAATCGAATGTGTGTGTATGAATGAAGGGGGAGCAGTGCGCTGAGGAGCGGAAGAGACGTTTGCACAAAAGCTGGCAGCTGTAATACTCACGCCACCTGCATCTCGCTCGCACCTATTTGCCCAATGCGCGCGCCCTTAAAACGAGCGTGCGAGATAGATGGTTTTTTTTTTGGGATGGCATTTAATGTTTTTCGTTGCACAGTGGTCAGCTTTTGTTTGGCATACGCGATTTTCTATTTCCTTTTGACCGTCAGTTTCAGTTTTTTTTTTGTGTATTTTTTGTGACGAAAAATGCATAGAAAATGTACAACACAAAAAATTTCGCAAATTCCCAAACAGAAATTGATAGTAACAAACAAAAATCTAACATTGTATTTTGTTTAGGTGTGTAATATAAATCAAAAACTGAGAAGTGACTGTAAAACTGTGAGAAACAACAAAAAGAAAAAAAATTCTGCAGCCAAAAGAAAAACAAACGAAAACAAAAAGCAAAAGGAGGGGAGCGGTAGCGCGGCATTATTGCTTATATTGCAGTGCACGGCACAGACTGCAAAGTGGCGGCGCTACTCGGGATTAGTGCTGGTGCAGCGGCAGCGGCTCCCATGTTCAACGGGCGGCAGCAGCAGCAGCACAATCACCAAAACATAAACAACAACAATAATAATAATATTTATTGCAATTGTAATACAACAACTATAAACAACAACAACGAGCAGAAGCATCATCAGCAGCAAGAGCAAATACAACCGGCTGTGTGGTTGTGGTGTCGCCAGTTGTGGCCTTAAGCATGTAGTAAGAAATCAATAAATAATTCTGAATCACTTAATTAATTCTAAACTCCCCTCTCTCCTTTTCCCTCACCCTGACACATCCTGTTTACAGGTCGCACTTGGCAAGTGGGAGGTCAAAGTAGCACAAGGGAACCCCAGCGGTTCCTCGACGGAAAAACCAATCAACACACACACACATACACAGGCATACATACATATATACATACACAAAGAAAATCGGAAACACAAAACACAACACCAATGAAAAATGTCACAAAGAGGTAAACGCGGTAATCAGCAGCAGCAGCCGCAGCAACAACAGCTGCAGCCGCCGCAGCAGCAGCAGCGTCAAGATGTTGAACCGCAACCGCCGCCCACAAAGCGACGCAAAGGTCGTCCGCCCAATGGAGCGTCGTCAACAGCAACAGCAACATCCGCAGCAGCAGCGGCAGCTACTGCTGCATCCACAGCAACAACTGCATCAACAGCAGTTGTCGCTGCAAAAGGACCTGCGCTGGAGCCTCAGGAGCAGCACAGTAGTCAGCAGGCCAAGTCAACTTCGAAGCTGCCGAGCAAGACCAAGATGGCCAGCAAAAGCAAATCACAAAGCAGCAGCAGCAACAGCAGTAATAGCAATAGCAACAACAACAGTAATAACAACTCCAACAACAGTGCGTGGCAAGCGCGCTCCGCTGCGGATATTAAAATGTCGAGCATCTACAATCGCAGCTCAACAGAAGCGCCAGCGGAACTCTATCGGTGAGTATCTACAAAAATTCGTACGACTTGATCATTTATTAACTTGTATTTGCAATTAACAGCAAGGATCTCATTAGCGCAATGAAATTGCCTGACTCAGAGCCATTGGTCAACTTTGAGTATCTAGTTGTAACAGATCAATGGAAGCAGGAATGGGAGAAGGGTGTACAAGTGCCCGTCAATCCCGATTCGCTGCCTGCGCCGTGTGTCTATGTGCTGTCCGAGCCGATTGTATCACCAGCGCATGACTTTAAGCTGTGAGTAAATAATATTTAACATTAAATATCATATCTTCTACAATTTCTGTTTCCATTTAATATACAGTCCAAAAAATCGTTTCCTGCGCATCACCAAAGACGAACATTACTCGCCGGATCTACATTGTCTGACGAATGTTGTTGCCCTGGCGGAGAACACTTGTGCCTATGACATTGATCCCATCGACGAGTCGTGGCTGCGTCTCTACAATGGCGATCGTGCCCAATGCGGCGCATTTCCCATCAATGAAACGCAATTTGAGCGCGTCATTGAGGAGCTGGAGGTGAATTTCGAATTGAATCAATCAAATCTAAATTGAAGCTAATGCAAATATTTGTTCGTTTTCTAGGTGCGCTGCTGGGAACAGATTCAGGTCATACTTAAGCAGGAGGAGGGTCTGGGTATTGAGTTTGATGAGAATGTTATATGTGATGTCTGTCGCTCGCCCGACTCCGAGGAGGCCAATGAAATGGTATTCTGTGATAATTGCAATATCTGCGTACATCAGGCTTGTTACGGCATTACAGCGATTCCATCAGGTAAAAATAACAAAATCATATCTTAAATTTCAATTTACTCATATATGTATTGTATTGCAGGCCAATGGCTTTGTCGCACCTGCTCCATGGGAATCAAGCCGGACTGTGTGCTCTGTCCAAATAAAGGTGGCGCCATGAAGTCCAACAAATCGGGCAAACATTGGGCGCATGTCTCGTGCGCTCTTTGGATACCGGAAGTGAGCATTGGCTGTGTGGATCGCATGGAGCCAATAACAAAAATCTCAAGCATTCCGCAAAGTCGCTGGGCTCTGATATGTGTGCTATGCCGGGAGCGTGTCGGTAGCTGCATACAATGCTCGGTGAAGACGTGCAAGACTGCGTACCATGTAACCTGTGCGTTCCAGCACGGCCTCGAGATGCGTGCCATTATCGAGGAGGGCAATGCCGAGGATGGCGTTAAGCTGCGCTCCTATTGCCAAAAGCATAGCATGAGCAAGGGCAAAAAGGAGGGTGCCTCCAGTCACACATCCGCATCCAGTTGCATGCAAAAGAATAATAAATTCTCCAGCCATTCGGCCACGGGTGATGACCAGCACACGGCTGGTGCCAAGGGTGAGGATCACCGAAGACGCAAGCAACACCGCAAGAACGACATGACCTCGGAGGAGCGCAATCAAGCACGTGCTCTTCGCTTACAAGTAAGATGATAGCATATATACGATTAATTCATTATTGTTAGTTTTAATTACTTGACTTTATACATATACGATCATTTATTTACACTTTACAACCATACAGGAAGTGGAGGCGGAGTTTGATAAGCATGTTAATATCAATGACATAAGCTGCCATTTGTTCGATGTGGATGAGGATGCGATCGAGGCCATTTACAACTACTGGAAGCTGAAGCGTAAGTCACGACATAATCGCGAACTTATACCGCCCAAGTCGGAGGATGTGGAGATGTTGGCACGCAAACAGGAGCAACAGGATATGGAGAATCACAAGCTTGTTGTGCATCTGCGTCAGGATCTGGAGCGTGTACGAAATCTCTGCTATATGGTCAGCCGGCGCGAAAAGCTTTCTCGTTCGCTGTTCAAGCTGCGCGAACAGGTCTTTTACAAGCAGTTAGGTGTGCTGGATGAGGCAGTGCAGCAGGGCAAGACAGAGCCACAGAAGGACCAACTACAACTACCCACAATTAATACGGATGCCATTATCTATGCGAATGATGGACCGACGCTGTACGATCAGTTCTACAGTTCAACGGATCAGCTAACTGTGCCGGCGCAGTGCAAGAGCTTGGATTATATACTGGAACAGCTGATGGGTAAGGTGCAGGCACGTGGACGAGCTTCGCAGTCTCCCACCAAGCGAAAGCAACAACAACAGGCAACTGTCTCAACGGCTAAGGGTTCGCCCAAGAAGAAACTCAACAATGGTGCAATATCAACAACAACAACTACAAATACAACAATGGCCAATAAGGCCATAAAGCCACGTGGCTCGCCAAGGGCGCCGATTTCGTCGGCATCTACGGCGATGCCGTGTGCGGGGAGGCGTGCCTCAAAGAGCGGACCGGCGACGACGGCGACGTCGAGCCATCATAATAAATCGCATCCTCTCAAATCAGCAGCTGCGGTTCCGTCCGCCCCAACGTCTAGCGGCAGCTCATCATCGGCTGATTCCAGCTCGGCGCGTAGTAGCAGCAGCAGTCGGAGTCGAAGCCGAAGCCGAAGTCGTAGTGCTGCCAGCAGCAGTAGCTCCTCCGGATCGAACAGCAATAGCGATTCTGCCAGTGACACCAATAGTTACACAAACAAGGCAAGAGCTAGTGCGGGAGCTGCCGGATCGGGTGCAAGAGTTGGAGCTGGTAAAACGAATCGAAAGCAATCCTATGCTCGCAGCGTTGAGCAGCGACAGAAACAGCGACAGCGGCGTCAAAGTGAAGCAGCTGCGCGTGCGTCTGCGGCGTCTGCCGATGCCCGTTCCGCTGCCAGCAGCAGTAGCAGTTCCTCCAGCGATGAAGATGAAGATGATGATGAACGGCGGCGTAGGCGGCCAGTCGAACGGAAGCGTCTCAATAACAAGCAGTCAGCAGTACCTGCCAAAGTCCAAGCAACTAAGTCAAAGCATAGCACAACAACAACATCCACAACGGCAACAGCAAAAAGAAAGCTTGCCAGTAGTAATGGCGCAAATGCAGCAACCACAGCGACTACAGCGACACGTGGCCTTGCTCAAATGGACAAGGAAATGCGTCAACAAGATCTCGGCAGTCTCTCCAGCGATGAAAGTGAGGAGCTGCTGCCGGTAAAGCTTTCCGATTCACGGCATCCCCGCACTCATCCAGCAAGCGCCAACACCAATAACAATGCCCGAACAACAGCAGCAACAACATCAGTAGGAGCAGGGACGACTGGTGCATCCTCAACAGCAGCAGCAGGTCGCAAAATGGCCCAGCACATTTACTCTGATTCGGATAGCTCGACGACGACAGTGTCGCAGGATGAGAAGCCTATTAAGAAGCGTGTGGAATCTGAATCAAAGAATAATTCCGAGGAGGAGGAGGAGATGGAACATACGGCTGTGGAGAGCAATGTAAGCGATTCACAGAATCAACAGACCATACGCACCAAGGCAGCCATGAAGGAATTTGTGCCAGGCACAACAGCAGCGGCAACATCTGCTCCAACAGCAAAATCGACATCTGCTGTAACAAGCAAATCCAAAGCCAGCAAGCAAAAAGCAAATGCAACCGCCTTTTCAGCTGTAGATCTGCTGGTGGTGCCACAACGGCAGGCGGCGAAAAAGGCATCTGAGAATATGCGCATCTCTACAAGTCTCGCAACGTCCGCGCTTCCAGATGCCAACGAGCGTCTACGTGACCCAGAGCCAAACAGTGCCAGTACCAATGCCAGCAGCAACAGCAGTGGAAGTGGTCCCAAAAATAAAGCTAAGGAAACTACCTCCCGTTTGGCTGCAGAGGATAAGGCCACGCGGCCTAAGGAACTGCAGAAAGCGGCTGGTAAGACGGCAGGAGCGGAAACAACAGCGGAGCGAGGAAAACGTGGTCGACCGCCCAAGGTGCAAAAGGATAAAGAAAAGGATAAAGAAAAGGAAAGGGAAAAGGAAACGGTTAAAGATAAAGAAAAACCAGCAGCAACAACAACAAGTAGTTCCGCGGCCATTGCTCCTGTCACACCTGCGTCCAAAAACAATGAGGTGGCTAAGCTGCAGAGCTTTGCCGTCTCCTATGTGCCACAGCGACAGGCAGCCAAGAAGGCGGCCGAGCAGTTGAAAAGCAGCGGAGCGACGTTAGGCAAGTCCACGCAGGATAGCCTTACCGATGAGACGCCGGCAACAGCTGGAGTAACTGCAACAACGGCAACAGCGTCAGCATCAACAACAACAACACCGCCTAAAGCCAATGCCGCCAAGCAACAAACAACACCAACGCCTGTAAGACGCGCTTCGTTGCTCAAGGAGACGCCGCGACGTCGTACCAAAGAGGAACCGCCAACGCCTGTTAAACGACGCATTGCGGCACCCAATCTGTCCAGCTCGAGTTCCGGTGACAGTGACGACAGTAGCAGCAGCAATTCAAGCAGCAACAGTGATAGCTCTAGCGGCAGTGGTAGCGCCAGTGACTCTGACAGCGACAGCGATGGACCAGCAGCAACGCAGGAGAAGCGCAAGCCTTCAGCAGCAACTGTTGCAGGAACATCAACAACAGTTATCGCAGCAACAGCACCTCCCAACTCCTCAGCCGCCGTCACAGTGTCAAAGCGTTCGCCGCGAAAGTCACTGGATAAACCACAGCCAGCTGTTCCACTAGCAAGTCGAACGCGTCAGAATTCCATAAATAAATCGCCAAAGAGAACGCCGGTTAAAACAACTCCAGAAATAGCTCCAGCAACTGCTGTTGTGGCTACACCAAAGACAACAACTGCAGCTCAGCGACGTAAATCCTCGCTGGATGATATGGCCAAGCAGCAAACACCGGAGCAGAGCAAGCGGGCAACGCGCAATTCCAAGTCCCGACCGCCTTCACCCATTGCACCAGCAGCACCTATAGTTAAGACGACGCCAGAGAAGCCAGCCACTGTCAACAGGCGCAAATCCCGGGCAGATGAATCGCCTAAGAAGACGCCACCAAATCTGGAGCATGAGATTGCGCAGCGCAAAGCGGCAACGGGACGAACAACAAGTGCATTGGACAAGTTGCTGGATAAGAAGCAACAGCAAATGAACAATGCTACGTCCACACCGCCTAAAGTGCCAATAACAGCAGCAGCAGCAGCACCAACACCGGAACCAGCGCCGCCTACTCCAATGCTAGCACCAGCAGCACCTCCACCCGAACCGGAGTCCATTTCCGAGCCACCTGCAGCTACCTCACTAATCCCTCCAGCGCCTGCATTAGAAGCCGGTGAGCAGCCAATGGATATCGATGAGGAGCTAACCACCGCACCCACTCACACACAGCTCTCGGCGAATGCGAGCAAATTGGCCGAACTATCTGCGGACATTGATGAGCGACCGCCGGCAGCACCGTTACCCGCCTCGCCTACACCCACTCCCTCTAATGATGAGCTGTCGGATGACGACGATAATGACGAGGAGGCGGGCAGTGATCACAGTGAACAACGCAGACGCAGTAGTCGTTGGCGTTCGCGACGGCGAAGAAGAAGGTCTCGCGACGAGGATGAGGAGGAAGAGCACACACATCACACCCAGCATCTGCTCAATGAAATGGAGATGGTGCGCGAACTAGAGGAGGAACGTAAGAACGAGCTGCTGGCCAATGCCAGTAAATACTCGGCGTCCACATCGTCGCCAGCGGTCACAGTGATACCACCCGAACCGCCAGAGATTATAGAGCTGGACTCGAATTCCAATTCGGCCGAGCAGCAGCAGACACCGCAGGAGCTACAACAAGAGCTTCGGCTGCCTCTACAGGAACCTACGGTTGTGATTCCAGTTGCTCCTGTTGCTCCACCGCCACCTCCTCCGCCGCCGCTGAGCTGTGCCGCGCTAGAACTGGATGCGACGCATCAGCCTATTGTGGATGCTATCCTTGAGATGGAGGACAGCAAGTATGCGAATAGCTATGCTTCCAACATGGCTAGTGTTGCTCAGGTGCTCAACCCTCCGAATTCGGGTCCAATTACCAGCTTGCTCCATGCAGCCGGCAACACAAGTAGCTGTATCGAGGAGGATAGCACGCTGGCTACTCGTAATCTCGTCGAGAAATTGCGCAAGACCAAACGCAAAGCATTGCTCGATGAGTGCAAGGAGCCGCCAATGGATCTACTTCCGCCCACACCCGCCATTCCATCAGTGTTTCCCTTTCACAATGCGGCCGATCCCGAAGATATCATTCTCGCTCAAAAAGAGCTTCAGCAGCAACAGCAACAACAACAGCAGCAGCAGCAGCAACAACAACAACAGCAGGTGCAAAGTTGTTTGTATAACAATTCAGCGCCCAATTCCGTTGCGAGTCAGATGACCATCAAGGATTCCCCGCTAACGGCCAATAGTGGTGGAAGCTATGCAAATAGCTTGACCAATACACCCAATGCCACTCCAACAACGAATGCAACAAACAATAATATGGGTTACAGCAATGTCAACTATCAGGCAACGCAGGCAGCTCTCAGTTGTTACCTAAACAAATCCTCACCTCAGGCTCCTCAACAACAACAGCAGCAACTGCTTAAAGGTAGCAATGGCAATCAGGCAGCAACACCGACACCAGACTTTGTGGATTTGGCAGCGGCTGCAGTGAAGAATAGTCTTAGCAGCTATGTAGCCTCCGCTCCTGGTGTTGGTGGCGCTGGTGGTGCTATGCCCCCGCAGACGCCATCCCAATTGCCCGGCGGCGGCAACAGCAGCAACAAGTTGAGTGACTATGATGAGAATACGCGAATGCAATCACCGTTTGGACGCATGCAACGCTGGAATGAGAACGATTTGATAGCAGCTCGTCGAAGTAGTTCGCCTAGCTCCGTATCGGAGTCCAATGATCAGCCGCCAAGTCAACTGGCACAGCAGCTGGACAAGAGCTACTACAATAGCTATGGAGCAGCAGCGGTAAGTGCACCAGCACCCACTGGTGCCAATGTTCCAGCAGCTGCCAACACCAACAGCGCCAGCAACAACAACAACAACAGTGGGGGAGTCACTCCGTTTGGCAGTCATACGCCGCTGGTCAATGGGATCGATGCCATGTCCATGTACAATAGTAATCCTCAGCAGCAGCAGACGACGCCCACACACAATCAGCAACGGACGCCCAATGCACAATTCAATGGCAGCATTTATCCACAGTTGGCAGCTCTGATGCAGCAGCAACAGCAGCCTGTGGGTGAATCCTCCTCCAGCCAGTCATTGTATGGATCGCAGCCAGCCACGCCATATGTGAGCACACCTTATGCAACGCCCAATTTGACGCTGACCACAACGCCAAATCATCAGTACCAGTTGACCTCTCCAGTTGATGGCCCATATCCAGGTGGCATGCTCAGCAGTTGTGCGGAGCAACAGCAGCAACAGATGACGCCGATGGTGCAACCAGTGCCACTTGAGTCTCTAACGCGACCAGTGCCTCTGCCTGTCACAGTGCCTGTGCCAACGCCTTTACCTCCCCTGCCCATTAACAAGGACATCATCTCACCCAATAAACGTGGCGGCAACTCCAAGCAGCAGCAGCAACAACAACTCAAGCAGCAGCAACAGCAACAACATAAATCACCACAATTGCCACAAGGTAAGTCACCGGGAAAGTCACCAGCGTTGCATCCACCACCCGCACCTGCTACGCCCACACCGAGCTTAATAGCGCCTACGCCCAAATACGATCCATTGACGCACACGCTCACGGGCAAGCTGCGTCAGCGTGCACCACGTGGCAGTGGCGCTTCGGCTGGCAGTCGTGGACGTGGTCGAGGCAGAGGACGTGGTCGTGGCGGAAGTGCGGCAAGTCCAATGCTGCCACTGCCGCCCATGTCGGATTATGGCAGCAACAGTCTGATTGGAACACCCTTTGAGTTCAACAACTTTGATGATGAGCTAACCGGTCCTGGTGCAGAGAACTTACAATCATTGCGGGATCGTAGACGCAGCTTCGAATTGCGTGCACCCAATGCGGCGGCAGCAGCAGCAGCGGGTGGTAGTGTTGCATCCACCACTAGCTACTCCAGTTGCAAGTTGCGTGGACAAAACAAGACACAGCCACCGTTGCTGCAGCCTGTGCTGCCCGGACCCGTTGATATGCGTACGTATAATCTTGGATTTGAGGCGCCGCACAGCACTGCCTCACAGGAGGCATACCAAAACAATCTGTTGGGTGCCTTTGATTCTGGTACGGCGGATCAAACGCTCAGCGAATTCGATGAGGAGGATGAGCGACAATTTCAATCTGCTTTGCGTGCAACGGGTACAACCAACACCACCAATACAACCAGTACAAGTAGCGGCATCAATAACACCAGCAACACCAACAACAGCAGCAACAATAACTCATCACCCGCGAAGCAAGTGGTTGGCGCAGGTATTCCAAGTGGCATTCCAGTTGCAGCTACAGTTTTGCCACCAGCTCCAAGCAGTCTTCTGAGCAGTGGTGCACTTCACTCCACGGAAGCGAATCAAGCGGCACCAATAAGCACACTTATTGTGCCCGAGCTGCTGCCCAATATGGAGGCATCGCTGGAGGCAACTTCAGAGGAGGTATCTATAGATTCAGACACCACCACACTGACAACCAAGGCCTCATTGTCGGATGCGCGTAATCAGTTGAAACTAAAGATCAAGGGACCACTGGCGTACCCGGATCTTCACTATGGCAGTGCTACGAATAGCAGTTGCCTCTCCAGTGGCTCCTTGGTGCAGACCCAGGTGGTGCAAACAACAATCACCACACAACTGAATGCAACGGTGGCCAGCACGGCATCTGTCAGTGGAAACTCCCGGCGAATGCGCAAGAAGGAACTGCTTAGCTTGTATGTAGTGCAAAAGGATACGCTGAATGATGATAGTTCGTGTGGTTTGCCTGCAGCATCGGATTCCCTGCCTCTGGAGAATATGCGCAAATCGGATGCCAGTGAACTGGATGAGGAGCAGATAACAGCTGCTGCAGCCGTCGCTGTTGTTGGCTCCAATTCGAAACGCTTTAAGAAGAACTCGAGCAGCAGAGAGCTACGTGCGCTGGACGCTGCCAATGCCGCATTGGAGGAGCAATTGCCATTAACAGCAGGTGGAGTGGTTCCTACGCCAGCGGCTGGCAATGAGGGAAGGCGACGCAGTGCATGCAGCACAGGCAGTGCGGATAATGGCAAAACGGGTGCGGCAAGCAGTGCTGGCAAGCGACGTGGGCGCAGTAAAACATTGGAGAGCAGCGAAGATGATCATCCCAAGCTTAAGATCAAGCTTAGGGGACTGCCGGCCGCAAATGAAAGCAATGCAAATCTGGCAGGTGGACTCAATATGGGTGCAGATGGTGGCAATAGCTACAGTTATGAGATGACGCGACGAGCCTGTCCGCCCAAGAAACGGCTGACGAGCAAGTACAGTACACCGACCCTGGAGGAGATCAAGCGTGACTCGATGAACTATCGCAAGAAGGTGATGCAGGACTTTGACAAGGGTGACGACAGCAGCAATAACAAGCGTGAACTTGCCGGCGACAATGAGAAGTTGCTGGTGAAGCCCAAGAAGAACAAGCGCGACAAGAAGGAGAAGAAGCGTCACAAGCAACAGTTGCAACAGCTGCTCCTGAACAGCAGCAATCATACCACCACAATGACAACCACACTGATTGAGAACACCATTAGCAGTTCTCCAGGTGAGAAACCAAAGCTTATCTTGAGGATTAACAAACGCAAAACGGAGACGACAACGACCACAACGACAACCACAACTCCACCTCAGGAACCGCAAATGGAGGCACCACTACGCTTGAAAATCGCACGTGTATCCGCTGGTGGTGCTTATGTTATAGGTGCCAAGACAGAGGCCAAGGAATCCCCAGCACCAAAATTGCCCATTGTTGCCTCGCCAGCAGTAGCAGCACCAACAGTTGCAGAGTTGTCGCTGCCACTGGTGGACGCCTCACCTGGTGGTTTAATGACCAATAGCTTTACACCACACTCCCAAAATGCGAATGCATCTCCCGCGTTACTCGGCAAGGATGCGAGCACTCCATCGCCACCGTGCCTTGTGATTGACTCGAGCAAGAGTGCCGATGTGCATGATTCAACCTCGTTGCCGGAAAGTGGTGTGAGTGGTGTTAGTGCCTCAGCAATGACTAGTGGTGGTGCTACCAATTCCGTTGTGGTTGCTGCTATTGGACCCACATCGCCGTTATGCGTCAATGTGGGCAACTATGACAATAGCAACAATTCGCTGCCATCGGCCAGTGGTTCTGGTTCAAGCAATTCCTGCAACAGCAACTCGAACAACAATAACAATAATAATAATAACAACAACAACAACAACAGCAACAATAACAATAACAACAGCAGCCGTGGAGGAGCCGGCGGTTTACTTCCATTGAAAAAAGACTGTGAGGTTAGATGATAATCAGCGAACGAGCGACCAAGCGTTAAGCCGATCAATCCAAAGATCGTTTACTTCCATCAGCAACAAGTGTCCTAAACCCTATTTACCCCTCCCCCAAACACCACGCTTACCTCTTCACCTATCCCCGTAGCCATTTCTATTTGTGCAGCACTCGAAGAAAAACCACAAACTTAAAAATTGTACAGTTAGTTTGTAAGTTAACCAAAAAAAAACCCCAAAAAATTCCCAAACTCTATCTCTCTATCTGTCGTTCCCGGCTTTGTTCTATACACAAAAAAAAAAACAACAACAAGATATTACAAACCATATATATAATAACTATATATATAGCGTATTTATAGCGATGCCTCACTGCAGGATTAACGAACTAAAAACAAAAAGCAAAAGCGTAACACAACAACAGCAACAACAACAATAGTAATTGTACATTTTTAATTAATGCGAATTTTATAGACATTATATACGTAGCAAGCTTAGTCTAGAATATGTAAAATATTGTATTAAAGTTTAACAGAAAGATTCGCATAGAATATATATCTAGCCTAAATAACAGCAACGATGAAGATAATGCTCGGTTTATAACGTGTCTCAAAAATATACGAACCGTTAACCTGCTAGTTAACCCACTTCCATTAAAACGAAAAAAAAAAAACAAACAAATACCTACTCATTAACGAAAATCAAGTAATATTCAAAATATATACATAATTATATATATTTTAATTATTTATTAATAACTATTTAAAATGACAAAAAGCAAACAACAACAACAATGAGAAATGCATATAATAATCGTAAAACATAGCAAAAAATTTGTTAAAAAAGAAAAAAGAAACAAAAAACCTACTAATAGAAAGGAGAACACTTAACAGTTGTAGCCTGTAGTCATTAATTGTAGTTCTTAGCGAAAATCAAAGTCGGCTGCCAATGGGGCGTGGCCGCAACTAAGTGCATATATATACAAAATAAAAGCAACCAGCAACATATACCTAGAAATAAACAAAAGTAACGTAAAAAAAAAATCACACACATAACAAATTTTAATTCCCGAGCGTGTGGGATATGTTTGTATTTTTAGCGTGTAAGTGTAAAGTGTCGAAAACAAATTGTTCTCAGTTATTGTTTTTTTCCTTCTATAGTTTCTGTTTCTGTCATATTATTTATATATATATATATTTTTTTTTTTGTGTGCACTCAATAGCAAATTGAAAGTTTTTCTTAATAAAATATATACAAACAATTATTGCTCGATATGTTTTCGCATTCCAGTTTTAACGAAACCTCTTCAATCAAAAATCTTTTTAATCGAAATCAATCAAAATTCAATTGCATTCTACGAAAATTTCAATCATATCGAGCACAAGTGTATAAATGTTTTTGAAATATTGTTTTTTAATGAAAATGAGAATTACACGACAAACTATTAAAACACAAAACAAATATTTATTCCAACACAACAAAAAAATAAAGAAGAAAATAATGAGCAAAAAAATTGTAAATTTAGATCGATTTGTGAAGTTTAATTGTAAATAATTGTGTATGTCTGTATGTGTGCGCGAAATGTTTTTTATTATTACGTTCTAATATAATTATTAATTAATTACTGATTACTAATTTTAAATTGTAGTTCTTAGCAAAAATTTAAATAAAAACAAAAAAGCCTTATTTAAAAAACAAATCAACAACCAACAAACAAACATTACACTCAACTCTTGAACTCAGCACAACCAATTACTTTTCATCAATTCAGGTTACAAATCACACACTAATCAAACAACAAATCTATGATATACGATATATGATGATATGATACCTCTCCCAATTTTTAAGGCCCCCATTAAAATGTGGAACAAAAACTTGACTAGAAATTGTTCAAGAATTGTCAATTAAAAGAAGAACAAATTAAAAAAAAAAAAACAAGAAACCATAAGTGGAAAGTAGAAAAATCATGCAATTGATTGGAAAACTGGACAGTTCATTATCAAATAATTAATAACTAGTAAACAGTTAAGGATTTGATATTTAGCTTCTTTTTTTTTGTGTGGTGCCGTTTTGTACAAATAAAGCAATATTCTCCGAAACTTGTTAGTAGAGTACTAGAAGAGTTATATTTCTTTTAAGAAACAGCAGCAATTTGAAAATAGTTTCGCTTTTGAGTTTTGTATTGTGAACAGCAACAGCCAGACCAAGTATTTTGTATCAAGTTAGAAACAATACTAGAATTAGGATGCCAATCGTTTTCTGCAAAGTTAAACAATTAACATAATTAATTATTGTGTGTAAGTCGAGCAACCTCTTAAAATATGCCTAAAATTGAATAACAATTAGTTTACTTAAGGCGAATACACATCAAGCTTAGATACATAAGCGACAAATAGGCAAACAATAAGTATTACTAATGAAATTATTATTATACTATATAAATACATTATTATTATTATTATTATTATTACTATTATAGAAGTGTAAGTGTTGTTGGCAACAAGTTAGGCATTAAGACGTATAGGTTGCAACATAGGGCTACATAGGGAAATATATAGTGCTAGTACTTTTAGAGTTAGATTGGGTAACAACAACAGCAACAATTCTTAAGCAAAGCACATGCCTAGTAAATCCAAAGTATATATAAGTATTGTGTAACATACAACAACAACAAAAACAAACATAAAAACCTTTTAAGTATGTTAAATAATTATGATGATTCATTTCTCTATATACACTTGCAAAATACATGTATAAAACAAATAAATACAGCTGTAAAAATTAAACAAAAAGCAAACAAGCAAAACCAACCAACCAACCAACTAGTAAAGCTAAGTTGTATCATAAATATGAAAATATAGAAGAAATTATACATAAATTATTATTAAAAAAAAATACTAAAGCCTTTTACTTACCTCAAAGATCTCAAGAAAATACCATGTGTTTTTTTAAGAGTTTTTATATATATATATATATTTTGTTTCTTTTGTTTTCTGTATAAGTACATATATATTCGTCTTTATTGGTTTTTGCTTTCATTTGTTTTTTTTTATACATCTTAGAATGGGGCTTTCAATATTAAGTAATACTAGAAAATTTGTGAATTGTGAGCTTTTGTTTTTCGTTACCGTTCAAGTTTGTTTGGATAAAAGAAAGATGAAAGATTCTTATGGAAATTGTTTAGACTACTTTGGCCTCACAACTAAGTTAGTATATGGTAGCTATAAGGTCCGACTTGGTTTTGTGCAGGAATTGATATATTCCTCCTCTTTGTTTAGCTGGATAAACGCGATTTCTCTATGAGTTACACTTTAAAATTGTCTAATCGCTGTGTTTGGTTTCTTTTCTGTGCTTTACGAACCCAAAAATGAATTATATACATTTTAAAGAATTCAGAAGAAAGTATTTCTTTTAAGTTCTTTTTTGCGTTGACAAAGACCAAACATTTGTAAAGATTTGTCATTATTTATAATCACACAAAAAATATATATATCGTACTTTTAATATGCGGTATTTGGTAAGTAATCTTTGAATTATTATTATTATTTGTTGTTTCTAACTTTCCGCTCTACTCAATGTAGATGTCCTCGATGGGATAAGCGGTTTCAATAAACTTTTGATAGAAACGTTGAAAGGCGCGACTGCAAGCAAAAAGATGAAACTATTAATGATTGGGAACCTTCGGTAAGGAAGCTGTTCGAAACTTACCCGACTGCTTCGGCAACGGGTCGGGTGGACTCGGTGCCCTTGAAGACGTGACAGGCGAAACGTTGCACTGTCGGATGTTTGGTGATGAAGCCAATGAAGCGATGATCCCTTGGATGAAATGCACAGAAGGAAACATTCTTCAACGAGTAGAAGTAATCGATGCAGGGTTTCTTTTCTTTTTTGTTCTGTAAAAACGACATCAAAGCTTAAAAAATAATCATTTTAAGTTGTTTCGCAACTTACATTCGGAGCCGAGCGATCGACCATGCGTAAACCCTGATCGGATACTTCCAGAATGCATGTTTGTCCTGTCGGGGAGTTGCCGTATTCGCCGACTATCTTGCGCACCGCCTGACAAACGACACCGGTGCCTTTGTGAGCAAGTGTCTCCACGGATCCCAGGTAGCCCAGTAGATAACGTTCCTTCTTGACCAGCTGCACAGTGGGATCGAACTCATTATAGTCCAGATCCACAGCATAGGCCGAGGGAAAGATGCCCTGGCGACCTGTGCGCAGATTCACACCCTCGCACCACAAATCCTCGGCTTCCTTTTGCACATAGATGGCATCGCCAATCTCCAGCTCGATCTCATCGTGATGCCTGGGCACAAACTTGTGCAGACCACGATGTGTCGCCTCTAGCATCTCTAGCTGGCCGAAAGGTACACCACCGAATGGAGGAGGAAAGGGTGATTGGGATACGGGCGATGTTATCTGTGGCGACATGCTCTTGAAATCATTTGGAGAATGCGCTGTACTATGACCGCTATCCACATCGCCCAGACTCTGCAAACGTTCCGAATCCGGGCTAGAATCCTCATCCAACAAATAGCCACACTTGAGCGTTAGAAATGAACGCTGTTGATTGGAGCGTGGAACTGGAATACCAACAGCTCCAGCATTTCCCATGCGTATCTCATCTGCCAGAGAGCTAACTGTGGAACCACCTAGAATATGTAGAATGGAAGCTGCAACGAACCCATCAGCAGATTAGCTTCAACTACGAGGGGAAGGGGACCTAGTTCATGCGGGAGCTTAACTCTAACTGTCTAGGCACAACTTACATTTTTTGTTCTTGGGTATTTCGGGCAACTTGCGGCGACGTCGTGTTGCCGCCGTTCCAGGTGTCAACAGCTCTGTGCTGGCTCCAATGGTTACCGGACCCACATTTGCCCCAGTTGAGGCCATGCCATTGATGCCTATGAAGCCACCAATCGAATCCTGATGATTCAAGGGATGATGACAATGCGAATTGAATGAATCGTTCGTATCGAGTGATCCATCCGAGGAGAGTGTGACCTTTAAACCATCGCCAAGCTCGTCATCCTCCACCTGACGCTGCAGCTTGCCCTCGGCAATGCCATCCTCCTGATCGGAGCCATCGCTTTTCAACGAATGCGAATCCTCTAAGTCATCGTTGGGTATAAGACTGTACAATATGTTGGTTATTAAATGATTTACAAACAAATAATTAACATTCAACCCCCTATCCTACAAGCATCAGCTGTTGGCCAAGGACTAACTGCGTCCCTGGAGTTGGTCAAGTTAAGAGTTGCTATAACACGTGTACGTATTATATATACACACACATATGTGTACGCATAGATAGGTAGAGATTCATTGATTTTTCACATCTCAAGTGGCTGGATACTTACGAGTAAAATGCATGTGTGGTTTTCTTCTTGCCAAATGTGTTGGCTATTGCATGTGGCTCAAATATGGGCCTGCGGAATTCCTCGAATTCACTGTCGGCCATAACGCTGCGAAGCCAGCTGCCACGTCCACTTATAGAGGCCAACTATGCGTTGCACTAATAAATTAAACTATTCGTTTGGTAAATTACTGAAGTTTTTTTTTGCAAGTTTTCTACATAGCCATTTGGCAGGCGAAACACTTTTTCACATTAGATACCAAAAATCAATAATTTCCTTAACGTCTCTCTGGCGTACTTCAGCCCAGTTTGACGTCCACTTGACTGCTTAACGCTGTCAGCCCGTTTATAGTTGGGAAATTTTTAGCTTTAGCTGTCAGGAGCATGCTCCATTGCTCTCTCTTACTAAGTTACTCTCTTACTCTCGCTCTCGCTCTGGCTCTCAGCGCTTTATAACTTGTTTTTGTTTACAAGTAAATTGAGCTTCTGGAGCTGCATCCGTTTGCCGTTTCCATTTCTTTGCAACATTTGGGGGTTGACAATTTAACGCGCCTGCGCATCCCCTAACAATAGTTGGGGTGAGTAGTGAATTGCATCACTGTTGCTTTGGCATGCAAGTGAGCGCAGCTTAAAACAAAAATCATTTAAGGGCTGTTGGCAGCCCTAGCTCAAGTTTAAAATAGGGCGCCAGAACAGCAAAGGGGCTGATTTGCATAGGAAATTTAACACTTTTTGCGAAACTGATCATTTTATTTATCACTATCAATTGAAAGTTTAGAATCGCACGAGTTTAACGCCGTATGGCACTTCAAAATTGGCCTTCATTTGGCCGAGTTATTTGAGCTCAAAGTTGCGCTTCAATTTGAATTATTATCAGCTTATGAGATAAGCCGCTCACCCTCTCTCTTTCTTTCTTGCTCGCTCAGCGTTAAGTTGCTTGTTCTGTTTGCCTGGTACTTGCAGTCGGATAACAGCATAAATTTTGCTGTTGATGCTAGTCAAAATACTGCTGCAGTATTTTTATTTCGTGTTTCAGCTGAGTTGGGCTAAATACAGCTGTTTTCCGACTGCAAGTACCAGGCGCACAGAATGAGCACGCAAGCATTGAATAAATTTTTTATTGCATACTCTTGTGCTTGGCTAATTTTATGATAATGTTTATTTCGCTGCATACTTTTACTTACTTGTATTTAATGAAATGCATACTTTTACGTACTTTTAATTTTATGGATTTGCCTCCTTTTTATTTGTTGCGTTGCATACTTTTACTTACTTCTAATTTTATAGATTTGCACTTTGTATTTAATTAATTGCATATTTTTACGTTCTTTTAGTTTTATGGATTTGCATACTTTTTATATATCGAGTTGCATACTTTTACTTCTAATTTTATGGATTTGCACTTTTTATTTAATTAATTGCATACTTTTACTGACTTTAAATTTTATAAATTTGCCTACTTTTTAATTATTGCGTTGCATACTTTTACTTCTAATTTTATGGATTTGCACTTTGTATTTAATTAATTGCATACTTTTACGTACTTTTAATTTTATGGATTTGCATACTTTTTATATGTTGTGTTGCATACTTTTACTTACTTCTAATCTTATGGATTTGCACTTTTTATTTAACGAATTGCATACCTTTACGTAATTTTAATTTTATGAATTTGCATACTTTTTATTTATTGAGTTGCATACTTTTACGTACTTTAAGTTGGCAAAGTGAATAAAAAGTAAAGTTTAATTTAGGCTAAAAACTTTTAACTCACATATCTCATATCCAACAACCCCTGCGTTGATTCCTTCCAAGCCTAACTTAATTAGACGCAAATCAACAAGAAATTACAAGCACCATTCATTCGTTCATTCATTCACTTATTAATTTATTCACTTAACTGTTTGTAACTTGCTTGCCTGTTGCCTTCAACTGTCAGACTCTTAAGAGCCTGTCTTTAAGCAACTAAATATCTATCTTTATCTGTGTATGTGTCTATTGGGCTTCACTTTAAGGAATCCTTCTGCTATAAATCCATCAAACGCATTCGTAGCAATCACTTCGAAACGCAGCCTTTGTAGTAGCCATTACCTTTATCACATCAGCTCACTCTCGACCACACACACACATGTTAACTACACCCGCATATATTTTAATAGACAAGTAGCTGTGCTTTAGTCTCGGCGGTGACTGTGCTATTTGCTTTTCTCTAAGCGCAAACAATGAAGGGCAGAGAAAACGAAAACGAAAACGCAGAACCGCAAAAGAAATTGCCATTTATCTATTATTGACTCTGGCGCTTTGGGGCACCAAGAGCATCAAGTGGTTGCCTGATTGCCGCAATACCGTAAACTTGACTATCTGACACAGTGCGGTTTCGCCTAGTTAAGCCGATTGGTTTTCCTGGGTATATTTTCTAAACGCTCGATCTTTAAGCTTTACTGCCCGGTTAAAGGGATGAAAATGTCCAGTTGGCAACTTTTTCTCATTTACGGTATTTCTCATGCCCGCATAAATTAAGCAAACGCATTTGAAAGTCAAGCGCTGACAGCACACAAAACACAAACACACACACAGAAAGAAACAGAAGCTGAAGAATAAAAGTCCAACTCGAAGTTGAACGCAAAGCACTAAATGTTGCTACTTTCTACTTTTTGCTGTTGTTGTTGCTGCTGATTAGAAAGTGAAATGACGTCATGCGTTAGAGCTGTTGCCTGATTTCAACATGATTTGGCCAATCAAAACGAGCGCATCCCTCAAAGCACACACACACACACACACACATAGTCGACTAGATAGGGGGTGGAGTCTATATCTGTGTGTGTTTGTGAAAAAGTCACTTGTAGCTTTTATATCCTTGAACAAATTTATCTCTCTTGCTACGCACACTTAATAAATACAATTGAATATGTATGTATGGCCTAATGGTTTGACAACTGTGTGTGGGTGTGTGTTATGTGCATGTGTGTGTGTGTGTGTGTTCTGGCTGCTGCCTATAAAAGGAGCTTGTCCTGCGGATAGATCTTGCAGTTGCCATTGCGTTTGCGTTGCGCATACGACGCGTGTGTTGAACAAAAGTGAAAAAGTGATTTAAAAGTGCAAATATATAGTTTTATAATGAGTGCATCGGGTAAAAGTCTATTGGGATTATGGCTGTATCGCAGCGGCGAGCAGGAATGGGCTGTCAAACAGGGCAGTCCCCTGCATACGCCCAAGAAGGAATCATCTCCTTCGAGCAGCTCAAGCACGCATGCAAGTCTCTCGCGACATGCCTCAGCGCCCAGTGACAATTTTCTATTGTTCTCCTCCAAAAAACCGCAGGAACGCAGTGTTGGGAACGGTACCAGCCAGGATGCAGTACGTCATGCTGTTGTGCCTGGTGGGGAGCGCATTTCCATATTGTTTACGCTCAAGAATCAAGTGGGCAATCTGGCGCGTGCTTTACAAGTGTTCCAGGAGCTGGGCATTAATGTGCTGCATCTGGAGCTGTCGGAGCTGGAGGCAGCCACCAATCAGGCCGATGTCCTGGTTGATGTTGAGTGTGATCCACGTCGCTTGGATCAGGTGGTTAAGATGCTAAATCGCGAAGTCGCTTCGGTCAACTATACGTCCGTCAATGCGCACACCTTGTCCCGGGCTCCATCCCTATCCGCCTGCTCCAGTTTTGGTAAGTCAAAGGTTACTAATGAGGAAAAGCTACCTTTTCTTACCTTTCTTGAGTTATTCAAGAATTTTTCTTTTCTGTACGCCTCTCTTAGATTTTGGCGATATGGTTTGGTTTCCGCGCAAGATATCCGACATAGATCAGGCTCAAAATGTTTTAATGTACGGCTCTGACTTAGACGCAGATCATCCTGGCTTTAAGGATCCGGTCTATCGCAAGCGCCGCGAACAGTTCTCAGCCATAGCCAACAACTTTAAGCAGTAAGTTGGAGAAGTACCCCTAACCCTTCAATAAACCTTATCTCCTTCTCAATCCCTTCTCACGCTAGTGGCAATCCCATTCCACGTGTGCAATACACACCAGAGGAGGTGAAAACTTGGTAAGTTCAAATTGCATTTCGCAAGAGTTGTGGCTTGTAAAAGTTTTCATCGATTGTTTGCTGTTTGCTTGTTTGGCTGTTGCAGGGGCACTGTTTTCTTGGAGCTGCACCGTTTGTATCAGATATATGCGGTGCCAGAGTATATGGAGAACTGGCCGGAGCTGGTCAAGTTCTGTGGCTATCGCGAGGACAATGTGCCTCAGCTTCAAGATGTTAGCACTTACCTAAAGCGCAAAACAGGCTTTCAACTGCGTCCAGTTGCTGGCTATCTTTCCCCTCGCGATTTCCTTTCCGGCTTGGCCTTTCGAGTGTTCCACTGCACTCAGTATATACGCCACTCCTCTGATCCCTTTTACACACCCGAGCCGTAAGTTGAAAGTGTGTTTTTTTTAATTGTTTGGCTTAAAGTTTGTTAATTGGCATTTAAAACTCGACACCCAGTGATTGTTGTCATGAACTTTTGGGCCATATGCCGCTCTTGGCCAACTCGAGTTTTGCTCAGTTCTCGCAGGAGATTGGTTTGGCTTCGCTCGGGGCCTGCGATGCGGATATTGAGAAGCTGGCAACGGTGAGTAAAGAGGCGGGAATACTTTGATCTTAACACTCAACCACTGTACGTTTTAGCTTTACTTCTTTACGGTTGAGTTTGGCTTGTGCAAGCAATCGGATAATAGCTTTAAGGTTTATGGTGCGGGTTTGCTTAGCTCAGTGGCTGAGTTACAGCATGCGATAACGGCACAGGATAAGATAAAGAAGTTTGATCCTGAGTTAACCTGCAAAGAGGAATGCATTATAACATCCTATCAGAATGCCTACTACTATACGGATTCATTCGAGGAGGCCAAGGAGCAAATGCGGTGGGTAGAAAATATAACTAATTAACTTCATATAGTGTACTAAGCGTGTCCTTCTTAGCTCCTTTGCCGATAGCATTCAACGTCCGTTTGGCGTGCGTTATAATCCGTATACGAGCAGTGTGGAAGTCCTTTCGAATGCCCAGAAGATAACTGCGGTGGTCAGCGAACTGCGAGGTGATTTGAGCATTGTTTGCTCCGCTTTGCGCAAGATCTCGGCAACGGATGAGAATCTGGATGTGGATAGCATTGCGAACATGTTGCACAATAGTCTCAATGTGCGTGGCGGCAGCGGCGGCACAGGCGGTGGCAATAGTCCTGAGTGCACCGAGCTCTTTAGCATAACCGAAGGCGACTAAAAAGACAAAAGAATCGAGAGAGAATGGATGATGGATTGATAGGAATAATTGTTGGGACCATATGCTACAAAATACCACAAAAATATGAACAAAGTTATAGAAACATACATCTATATATCTATATATATACTTTATAACTTTATTTAAACATATGCCTAAATACGCGTCTTATTTCTAAAAACTTAAATAAATTTCACTTCTCTGTGTGTGTCTTAGTCAAAATTGCTATATATGAGGCTTATTCTAACTTAATATTGCATAGTAAGATCAAGCTAAGTCCAGCTTACTTATTCTGTTAACTATTCGACACGATTGCCTTGATGGTGAATGCAATCTCTCAGTTATGCAGCTGATCATCAGCAACAACGAGAATACACTATTTGTAGATCATATCACAATCACTGTTTATAAAGAACTTTTTGCTGATGTAGCTCGACGTATATTCCATCAGATAGTTGGGTATAGTCCACACTGTAAAACTGAGCGCTAAAGTGCGCCACTGTTGCAGAACGAGGGGCAGATTGGTCAGCCAGCTGAAGCGAGTTCCCACACGTCTGGTGACCTTGCTGGTGACCTTGTTGGTGACGCCACGCACCACGCCGCCAGCCAAGCCAGTGACGCTCACCTTGCGTCGTCGCTTGGAGCGTGGCGAATCTTTTTCCTGCTGCAATTCACCACGGCCTGCGACGGGTCCTGCGCCTGCACCACGCTTAAGCTCCTGTAGTTCTGGCTTCATTTCGACGCGTGGCGCAATTTGTATGCGATCGACAGTATCACAGATTTCCTCATTGCTAATCAGTATGCCAGCAACGATATACATCAGTTTAAACATCCTAAGTTAACAAGGGATGGGGCATAAGTTAGTCTCTCTCAGATGTTGCTTTCTTTAAAGGCACTCACCTCACTGTATGGGAAATCATTGTAGCTGTGTAGAGTTCAAAAGTTGTTTGTTGCTGTTGTTTGTTTGCACTTAGTATCAGGCTTATCAGCCACACGAAATATTTGTGTGATTTAATATATATATATAGATCTATATATATGAATAGAAGTATATATATACTTGCTTCTACGGGATATATTTATGAATAGTTTTTTGGCTACAAATTTTGTTTAATCAAAAATTTAATCACTTTCAGTTCAGATTCTTTTTGGGTATTTCTATATAGACCGCACTTGACTGCTGTTAAAACTGAACTAAACAAACGTTTCTTTTTTATTCGATGGCTCGACTTTCTAGTCGCTCATCATATTCGTGTTCGCTGATAACAGGCTGACAAAAGATAAGCCCAAAATACGGTTGGACTCCCAAACATGTTTGGCCTGTTTGCATATATATATATAAAATTTAATGCTGTTTTATGTACGTCTGCATTTGTCTGAGATCATCCATGCTCTTGCTCTCTCGTTAAGTTGCTGCCGATAGCTCGTGATAAGTTTCATATCATTCAGTGTCTTAATGGTTATTTTGTGTTTTGGAATCGCTTAGAAACTACGTAACAATTGCCGTCTGTGTCGTGAGGTGCACTTTGGAACCTCGTTTTAACGGGGCATGAGCTGTCCCTACAAAAATTTTACTTGGCACATTGCCTATTGCTAAGTGAAATTAATGATTGTAATCAGCCTCTATTTATACTTTCGATCTTTGGTTCTTGGTGTTGGTGTTGGTGGTCTAATGATTGCTTTTAAGATTTGTATATGTGTGTGCTGATGGTCACAACTAAAATGCGTGAGCTGATCAGGCTGATTGTAAGATTATTACTACCTTATGCTATTTCAATGTCGCCTTATCAATGTCTAGACATTAATTATCGCTAGTCATGTTGCAATGTTTATGTACGACTGAGTAAGCCAGACAATCAAAAAGTTTTTGCTTTGTCTATCGTCTGGAAATTGGGTCGCTTTATACAAAAATTCATTCTTTATGTTGTATCTTATTTTCTGTGTTTGCTTATGTAAAAACACTTTTATATTGCATAACTATTTAAATTGTAACGCATGCGTTTTATTAAGCTGGTGCTTATCTTTGATGGACATAAATGTACCCAAGAAATTTAGTAGAGACGTCAGCCAAATGCATCCAAGGAATTTAGTATAGACCACAACCACTACCGTAGGGGGAATTATAAGCGCCATCTATGTTCAATTTGTATTTTGTGCCGATACTCAATTAAAAAGAACTAGCAAATCACGTAAAAGTATGCTATAGAAAAAGTAAGTATAATAAGATAATCCATCTGTAAGATGTTTATTAATATATTATGAGATTATTTTTCACCCTTATAGCCAGCACTCAAGTCGAATAAACATTTTCAATTATATCAACCATCTAATCAACTACAAAATATTATGTTATGCCACACCACCAATCAATTGAAAATAATAGCAATAATGCCAAGCAATTAAAATGCTTGTTTAAAACCAATCAATGTCAAAAAGCAATTAATTTGGTAACTTGATATCGTTCCAACATGCACAATTGACTCTCAACCTGTAAGAACAAAAACATTCACACAAGGAAACATTTGTAAGTTTTGCCAAAATTCTTAAGCCCAAAAGTGATTGAGTGAGAGAGAGAATGAGAGATTGAGAGACTTTTCCCACATAAATTATGTATGCATGTGTAGCCTTTTTCGGTTAGGTTGACCGGAAACAAGAAATACGTATGCAGGTCCTTGTATATATGGACAGACAGAACAGACAGCAGACAGCTTCGAATCCTTTTCACACTCTGCAACTCTTTGACTGTGTGTGTGTGTGTGTGTGTGTGTGTGTGTGTGTGTGTGTAAAACAAGATTATTTACAAATGCACAAGACCACAGAATCTTAAACAAGGAAAAGCCAAAAGGCCAACCAGGCAGCAGCAGCAACAGCAACAACAAGAACAACTACAAGAAAAACAATTTTCACACAATTTGCAACGGAGAAACGGAGAGACGCAGACGAAGAGTACAAATTTGTGGCCAGAACACAAGCGGCCAATATAAATGTGAACAAGGACAAGAACAACAACTGGTTTGGCAATAAGTAGCACACACACACACACAAGTGGCAAGAGGCAGACAAGTCTGAGCTTACTTGCTGCCTTGCTGAAAAGGTATTCCCCAAGAATGTCTATAGGCAGACGGCACAAGGCAGCCACAGTTCGTTTCTTCCTGCTACCCCAGCTCCTTAACAATGGCAAACAACACAACAATACACATCCTCAGCACACACACACAGCAGCAGCAGCAACAACAACAACAACAACAACTGTTAAGTCCACTTAGAGCCAGAACCATTTTGCCAGCCTGGCGCCTCAGAGAGTTGAGAGACATTGAGCATCGTCTTGGAGCAGGAAACAGAAAACGAGCAGAGGGAAAGCGACTAAACAACGACCTTGACACACAATGCTGTGGCAGTTACCACAAGCACAGAGCGAGAGAGCAGATTGGGCAGTAGAGGAGTAAGAGATAAGCAAAATGCTTATTCAAGTGTCCACACTTCCGCCCCTTCTACCGATTCTACATTCGACCCATTCATTCTCAGTGCTTGCTAAAAATCATGGCAGCACTTCTCTGCCACAAGCCAAGTATGTCTATCTCTCTATCTGTGTGTGTGTGTGTGTGTGTGTGTGTGTGCTTCAAAAGTCACAGTTCGAGCTCCGACAGTCCGAACTCCAACTGCTGGCCAGCAGCTTCTTCTTCTTCTTCTTTTGCTTCTTCATCGTTGCTTTTGTTGTTGTTGTCGTGTTGGTTAATTGGCTGTGTTTGTTGGCTTACAAATTTGCTGTCTGAGCTCTCGAAAGGAGGTCCAGGTCCTGCTGCTGCTGCTGCTACTGCTCATGTTTGTTTCTTTGCCTTGCCACTTGCCACTTGCCACTTGGCACTGTGCATGTTTATTGCAACATGCAGCATTCAAGTGGGATGATTTCGTTGCACATGCCACATGCTAATCCCAAGTTGAAATCCTTGTTGCTGTAGCTTTTGTTGCTTCTAGCTGTTTATGGCTTGAAGATTTGTTAAGTGTTTTCACACACAAGACACACACTTGATACACACTGCTTGCCACTTGTTGCACGCCAGCAGCCCAAAAACTCATTTAATTGCAGCTTAAAGTTATTTGCTGCATGCTTTAAGGCATTCCAATTTGGCAAAAGTAATGATTGGAAATGGAAAATTGTTAGAATTTGGGGGTAAGAGGAAAAAAAGCGCTTAATAAATTGGCGAAAGTAAGAAAAAAATATTGGTAAATTGAAAATTGACATACGAAATAATGGAAAATGCATAAAAAGCGCTTCAAAGTACACAAATGGGTATAACTATTTAGCAGTTGAATATGTAACGTGTTGGGGTACTTTGGCGTTTCCAACAAAAAGAGCATTCAAGTCTTCGGCTAGACAAAACATTGCTTCGGTTTTCTTGTTCAGGCTTAGGCAAGTGTGCGGGAGAATTGAATTTTGGACGGCGAGTTGGGGTTTGCAAGGTGTTGCGCCTGAACATGATATATGATAGAACCGCAACAGAAGGAGACCAAGCACAGCTGTAGAGAAGCAGGGGTATGGAGGGCATGTAAGGGAAGTATCTGGCCATTGCACACAGGACACAGCAGGAAATAATTCCAACCACTGAGGCAGCGGCATCACTGACGGGGTTGGCGGGGTTGGAGTTGGGGCTGAGTGTGTGCAAATATTGAAACTGGTGAGCCACCAGAAAAGCAGCCAAAAATATGTAGTATGCTGCTGTAGGGACAAAGAAATCTAAACAACAACAGCAGCGACGATGGCAGCGCAGCAAGCAGCGACTAACAATAAATGATGATGGTCCACTAGAAGAAGAAGTAGTAGAAGAAGTAGGAAGATGAAGCGGAGTTTGCTGCTGTCGCTGATTAAAACCACGCAGTGGTGGCTGCAACTGTTTTGGCGGTGTTGGTGGTGGCGTTTGCCACACGGAATGCCGCGAATGCGTTGCGAGGTGTTGGTCAAGCCAACAGCTCGGCAAAGCACAAGGCGAGAGGACGACACACGTGACTCCGTGTCCAGATATGGTAAGAGGAAGAGAGAGGCACAAAAATGATGTGCTGCTGCTGCTACTGCAGTCAAGTGAGGAGCTTTGTGACTGGACTTCAGTTTAGACTACAGCTATAAAACGAAGTTGAAGTGGGAGTGGAAGGGAGTGATTTTTTTTCGCTGGAAGTTAGAGTCCCGGGTGCAGCTTCAGCTCCAGACAGCTCCAGTCTGGACTGCAGACTTGGATTTTTTCGACAGAGGGAGGGAGATGGAGGATGGTTTGGATTTTGGGACTTGTTGTAGCAACATTTCCGACGTTTTATACAAAAGCAGCTGGCAAAAACTGCAGATTGCAAAAAATCAACTACAAAACTCTCTGCTTCCCGCACATTTGTTGCCTCAAATATATATATATATATATATATATATGAACACATGGATTGGTGTTTTGTTTTTTTGTATTATTTCATTTTGGTGACTGGCTTCTAACATATCCGGCTGTGCTTATGACGATGTTGTTCTGCAGCTTCTCTAATTTATTTCATCATTTTATTTGTTTCACGATTTTTTATTTGGATTTTGCACGTTTTCGAAACACGCGGCATGCAAATGATGTTGAATGCGATAAGTGTTCGAAGGATCTGTCTAGCTGTTTTTCAAATTGAACACAGGCTGTCCCCTACTCCCCTTCTAACTCAGCATTGAGTTGTCCACACATACACAAAAAAGAAATGTATAAAACACTTGAAAATTGCAGACAGTTCGAGGTGTGGGCAAACATTTTGCTTTTGATATATGAACTTGAGGGACGCGCATTGTTCGCGCTTATTAGCGAAAGGGGTGAATTGATATAAGAGGGGGAGAGAGGACAGAGAGAGAGAGAGGAACGAGCAAACACGATTAAAGCTGGAAATTGTTTTTATTAAGATCTTTTTATTAGCGTTGTTTAACACAATCCAAACGATTTTCCAGCAAGTGTTTTCATTTAAGGGATTGAATGGCTTTTAAGGATTAAGTAAAGTTCCAAAAGCATTGTATCTATGATTTTTGTACAAAATCAAGTATACGCCTTGTAGACACAAGCTCAAACCCAAGCCTCCATGAGGTCGTGCTAGTTTGTCGGCCTTGTGCATTAACCAAAGCTTTTGCAGAGCTCCACAAAGAACACCAGTCTCTCTTCCTTCCCCCTTTCAACTACCTGCTTGTCTCTGTGGATGTCGCCGATAGCGTTAGCGTTCGCTTCAGTTGTTGTGTCTTTAGCTTTCGTTTTTGTTTGTTTTTGTTGCTATTCTAGTTGTTGTTGTTGTTGTTGGTGTAGTTGCACATACACATACACATGATGTATGTAATTTTTTGCAATTTTCTAACAAAATTTCTCAATTTTTTTCCGCCCACCAAGGTTTTCCTATTTTGCAAACAGAGCACGTAGAAATATCCTCAATGTCCTGCTCGTGTGTGTGTGTGTGTGTGTGTGTGTGCGATATAATAATTTCATATGACGTGCAGCGGTCCTGTCCGGTCTCGTCGTCGTCGTCGTCATCATCATCGTTCCTTTGCTTGCTCGGCTGCTTTGATATATATAATTTTTTGCATTTTTTAATGCCTCGATTGCCCCAAGCCAAAGGACATGCATGCGGAGTGGTAGCAAAGGAGTTGCATACAAACATATTTACATATAACATGCGCTTGTGAGACGAGGTCTCTTTCTGGACACGTTAGTGTCCTGTACATTTTGGCAGCACATAATCTCATTTATTTGCCGGCAAAACGCTTTTCCAAATCAAATTTCCGCTAAAACATTTTCTATTTGCTTTGCCATAAAACAAAAATGAAAATATCCTTTAGTGTTCCAAGCAGATAGAGTATAAAGCAGCACTAAGGCCCAACACCAACTCTTTCTTAGCGCATCACCAATAAAGCACATTCAATTTATATTCAAATCAATTTTTAAGCTAAGAAAGAATTTTCTTTTCTTTACCCTTACCTAAGATATTCAACTCTTTTGGCTAGTGTATGTAAACTTTCATATAGTTCTTATGGCTCAATCCGATTTGGGTTATTATTTTGTTCGTTGTTTTTGTCGATCTTTTTTTTGAATTTTTCGGTCGTAATTTAAGCTTGATGCAACGTCGTCTGTGTCTGATATAATTTAGCATGATTTGCAGTTTGATTGATGCTCTAAATTGTATGTTGCTTTTGCTGTTGTTGTTTAAGGCCAAGTAGAAAAAAAAATGCTACTACTACACATAAATACATATGTGTGTGTACATGCATATCCATTATAATTAATGGCAATAGATTTTTATACTCGGCCAAATCGAACACAAAAGCCAAAGAGAAAGAGAGAGAGACAGAGAGAGAGAGGAAAAGGGGCGATGCGTGTGTGTAAGAGAGCAGGAGAAGCCGTAGCCAAGAAGAACGGTATGTATGTAAGAAAAGAGCCTACAAAATATGAGGAAGCTTCGAGAAGCAAACACATTGGCTCCGCCTTCAACAAGCCCAGTTGCCAGTCCTGGTGCGTCCACTCGCTCGTTGCACGCGGTCTATATACCAAAAAACTAACGGGGCAACGCACACACACAGCCATGGCGATAAGAGCAATTGCCACGAAGACGAACCATCCACTATCTTCCATACCTCCCGTTGCTGCAAACCATTTCCAATCATGTTGCTTGCTGGTGGCGAAAGGCAATAGGAAATGAGTGGCAGGCGCCTAAAAGTAGGCAACGCACTTGTACATAAGTGCAGTGGGCACAAGAGGCAAGTGGCAAGTGGCAAAAAGTGGGTGTCGGCTTGCCGAGCAGCAGCAGCAACAGCAGCAGCAGCACAAACAACAACAAGGGCAAAAGGAAATGGGTGAGATGAAAGAGGAGCCAGCTAGCCTGCCTGCCATTCGAGCTGGCGGCTCAAGAATCTGTTTACTTTGGCGAAAACCGTTCCATAGATCAATCATGCTATGCGTGACAGAGCGAGATAGCGAGACAGCTCAAGCGCTTAGCTAGCGTTGCGTTGTTTTTTTTTCTATTCTTCACTATTTTTAACTTATTTTCAACACAAACACACACACACATACAAAGAGAGACAAACAGTTACACACGTAGGTATAAAATCCAAGGCAAACATGCAAAACGCTCAAGCACTTTAGTCAATTTAATTTTGCTAATTAACTGCGGCACGAGATGTCCTGTCCATAGGTCCTATCACTCCTTTGCCCAGCGTCACTTACAGTTACAGTTACAGTTCATTAATGTGCGTTTGGTCACCTTCTACTCGATGCATGTCCTTTGCTTCCTTGTGTTTGGCCGCTGGTAATTAGTGCCACACGTTTGTCCACACAACCAGCTGCTGCTGCTACTGCTGCTGCTGCTGATCCTTGTTTGGGCATTAAATTAACTCAAAACAATTACCCAACGCCAAAAAAAAAATTAAAAGCGAACACAAACAATAATACTCACTCTATATATTTATATATATATATATATGAATAAACCCGTTTTTTTTATTTTGTGTCACTCAACACCTAACCGCATAATGAAGTGTCTGCTAAAGGATAACACACGACCAACTTAACTTGTGCTCGACGAACTTTAAATACTCTTAACTAATCACTCTAAATGTAACTAGGTTTTTCTATTATACTTATACGTATACTTAACTGCAATCTTTGAGTTAGAAAAGTTTACTTAATTAGCATTATAAGTTAGGGTGTTTAATGTATGTTTTCTACACTCTCTATGTTTCACATCGTTCGTTGAGTGGTGTCCTTTTTTAAAACCCGTCATGTGCTTTCTGTTTTGTTTTTTTATGTCATTTGGCTTGTTGACGCTAATTTGTTTTACTTTGTTTATATTAAAAACAATGTTTGGCTGTCGGATATCCGGACTTTTGCACACCTCGCAACATCGTCAGGGAGCGACAAATGGAAATGTGTAAACCGCAAAGGATAACATTTGCCGGACACCTCGCTGCCTGCCTGCCTGCTTGCCTGCCTTCTCTACCCTGCCTGTTAGGTATGTGTATGTGGCATGTCACATTGTCTGAGGCAGTTAAATTGTCATACAAGCCGAGAGCCCTTATAGCAAGGTAATTATGCGGTTAAGCAACAGAATTTGGTTTTGACTGCCAGCGAAGTGTGCGGCCAGCCAGGATCTCAGTTCCACAGCAGCTCAGTTAACTCCAAGATGCTGGCTTATCACGAACCGTTGGTGGTTAATCATTGTGGTGCCTGCCGACAACAACAGTTGTACAATCATGCTATCATACATCATCGTACGCTTGAACGGTTAAACTGTGGAAAACGGTAAGAAGCTTAAGAGCTATGCATAAATGCCTCAAAGGCTTTGCACATACACATTCACCATCCTGTTTAAAATCCACATAGCTTAGAAATGCAATTGATATACGTATTTAAACAAACTAACACATATAGGATTGCATAAAGAAGTTGGTTAACAAAGCAATTTGCAAACGTCAAACTAAGCTTTCGATAACTTTGATTAGGAATATTATCCATATACTTTGGTTAACACTGAGGACTCAAGTGTCCTTTCTTGTCATTGTCTAGTAACCAGGCAATATGTTTGATTAAATAAACAGTCAGCAGCAGATAATTCGTGAATAAGCAAAGCAAAGCCATATAAAAATAAACAAACCCAAAAAATATCCTTCTTATAGCATACATATTGTGGGACTCCTTGCTGGTTTTGGCACATTCTCGGTTTGCAGTTAAGTGACCGGAAAATTGGGATCCTTTACGGCACATTTAATTCACACATATGAGCGGCACAATTACCAGAGCACGCCCAGGATACAAGCGCAGCGAGAATGGGTAAGAGAAAGGACTCGTGTTAACGTAGACAAATAACACTTAAGAGCGATATGCCAACAGTGGATTCCATGGGTTCCTTTGCATGGCCAAAAGGAAGTTTTGTTGTTGCTGCCAAGCGCCCAAAAGGCACGCGCCACAGAAAATTGCGCGTGCCACACACACACACACACACAGACGAATAGAGTTTTTCAGCCAAAAGCCACTCAGCTGCAACCTCGAACAAGGACAACGACAACGAGTCCTTTTTTTCTACACGCACACACACACACACAAGTGAGATAGGAAAAAAAATATATATATATATATATATTTAAAAAGGAATTTTTATTCTAAGGACAGCAAACATCCGCTGTGGCAAGCATCACAGCATGAACTGCCATAAAAAAAATAAACATACATATATATATATAAATTTTGTACATTTGTATATTTATATATATATATATATATGTATGCTTGACACTGCCTGGATGATGTCCTGGCGGGTCTGGCATGCTTTTTAGCCCTTTTTTTCGTATGGAGATTGTTAACATAGCAGAACAATGTGTTGGTTGTTATATGTATGCCCTAACTAATTGAGCATAATATGTTTATATAATGACTTTATGCTTGGATTCATTTCATTTCGGGTTTACTCACACGACTAAAAACGTTTTATTTTGATAAATCTCTGACTAAGAGGTAAGTTAAGATATAATAAAATGTT
The DNA here is from genome assembly GCA_035044725.1 of Scaptomyza caliginosa. Classification (NCBI taxonomy): domain Eukaryota; kingdom Metazoa; phylum Arthropoda; class Insecta; order Diptera; family Drosophilidae; genus Scaptomyza; species Scaptomyza caliginosa. Next base: position 524,271 of record JAWNNR010000315.1, read on the forward strand.
TCGTAGTGTATTTTTATTTCGTTTGTTTCGGTATTTTTTCTGAACTTTAGCAGTCAAAGATAAGTTGAGCTAGCAGATTTATGTATGTTTTAAGGCAAGTGAACAATAAGAGTGGCATGCCACAATGCCAGTCCAACAACAGCCACAAGAACAACAACAACAACAAGAGTTGGGGTCAGAGCCAGATAATTGTTGGCTAGTGTGGTGGCATCTTTGCGGCTTTTGCTGTTCGCCAACAACAACAACAACCACAACAACAAGACTGCAAACAGCAAGCTGGTGTTAAATGTGATTTAAATGAGTGGCCCGTCAGCTGATGAAGACAATTTGCGGCTGGCAACAATGTCTTTTTATTTCGTCTGTTGTTGATGCTCAAGAAAGTGTTGCATACTTTTTTGGGCAACAAGCAAAGTTAAGCTGCAGTTGCAGTTAATAAGCTTAGAAAGGGAAGTGAAGTGTGAAGAGTTAAAATCCCAAACATTGTAGAAAAACAATAAACTTAATCATTGTGGCATAGAAATTCGTCATTTAAAGTTTGTGTTAAAGTTTTCTTGCTTTGATTGTTTGCTGTTGTAGCTTGCAGTTTGCAGTTTGCCTGCTTTGCATGGAGCCAGCGAACGCATAATCAAACACCAAAACAGCAAGAAGTAAAACCTTCGTTTCCCTTCAACCCCTCACCTTTCATTGCCTTGCTAACCATCAGTTGCTTCCTGGTCAAATAGGCAAATAGCGTTTCGAATTTTGCTTTGGCTCTCAACACACAATTTTTGGTTTGTTGCTTTGGCCAATGTTGTTTGTTGTCTTTAGGGGCCTGGGCGCAAAACTGGACCTGCCCGGCCTATACCTACTCCTCGTTCGTCGTCGTCCTGTGCTTGGAAATTGCGTTTCCGCTCCAGGAGCACTAGGCCCAAAAAAGAAAAATCGCCTAGAAACAGTGTAGAGACAAGGCAAGAGGCGGAGCGAGAACGGCGACAGCGCATTTCCTTTTCTACAGCAGCATCAGCAGCAGCGGTACCGAGCATCCTTTGGCATCCTGCAGCGCCTTTGTGGCAACACACACACATGCGTTGGTATGCGTGTTAGTTTTTGTTTGTTTGGTTTTTGGCGAAAATTTTGCGCTTGCAAATCGCATGGAAAATTCGAGAACTTGGCCAGTGAGAGAGGAAGAAAGAGAGAGAGAGAGAGAGAGAGAGAGAGGGGGGAGACGTTGTTGGTTTTTGAGCTTGAGCCATGCCTCAGCTGTGCCTCTGAGTGTATCCATGCTTCCAATGCAAGGATATCCATTTGGCAGCTTAGCAACGATGCGGGCTGCTGGACGCACACACACACACACACACGCACACACACAGTCACAAACACAGCAGGAAACGCCGCGCAGAACGCCAAACGACTTCAACAGCGGCTGAAGCAACAAAAACTCCATTCAACCCACCAAAACCCTTCGACTTCTATGCAATGCAGCTGACGCATATGCATGCAGGACTACAGAAAGACAGAGACAGAGCGAGAGAGAGAAAAAGGAATGAGAGTGGGGGAGCTTAACAAGGACAACGACGGCCAACGGCGACTTGGGGCTCTAAAGCATCGATTGAATTTATTTGCATTGTGCCAGCAAGAGAAGTAAGAGACGTAAGGAGAGAAAGAGAGGGAGAGAGAATGGGGAGTTAGTTGTTAGGCCTGCATGCGGAGGCTGGTTAACAATTCTTTCGATTTTCATTTCCGTCTGTAACAGCAACAACATTGGCAAAACAACAACAATTGCATAAGGCCTGGGTGGCGGAGGGTAGGTGAAGAGGGAAACACCATACAAACATGGCGCAAAAATCATTAGAAACTCTTTTGTTAGGGAGCGCACGTTCGTTTGGGAAATAAAACTGGAGAAAACTGCAACGACGACGACGACGACGACGATGGTCAGAAGCCGCATCGGTTTTAGCCTTTTTCGTTATACCCTTTACCAAACCAAATCAAGGGTGTTTGTTATATTTGATCTGATTGCTTCTCCTCAAAAGCTATCATAATGCATTCCCCGGGAATGTTGTTAGCTCAGTTGAAGTTTGCCATATATATAATAAACATAGAAATACAGTATTCAAAGCTTTCGCAAAGAGTATCTGATGCATTCGTCATTCCAGCAGAGTTTACTCTTTCTTTTGGTGCTATTTTTTTTACAGCCTGCCTGGGCTTGACGATGACGACGAGTGCGAGGATGACGGCGCGTATGCGCAATTTTCTAACGGCAACAACAGCAGCGGCAGCTAACCAATTGACCAAGGACTCTAGGCCTAAAGCAAACTGGCCACCAGACGCAGTCCCCTTTTAGACAATTCCCCTCAAAGTTTACGTTGCCTATGGCCGCTGCTGCTGCTGCTGCAGCTGATGTGGCTACTTCTATTGTTGAGCCTGCAACATGCTGCCCATTCCAGAAACTCCTCTTCTTCAACTCAAACTCCATATAGCCCTTGGAATGTTTTGCCCGTTTGTTGGTGCTGTTGTTGTGCTAGCATTCCTGGTTTATTTTTTTCCTCTATTGCTGTTGTTAGCTGCTTTTTTTGTTTGCTGGCAGCTTTCGTTGATTTTGCGTGATCTGCACTTTAAGCAGGACCTCTATGAAAATGCAGCAGCAAGCAAAAGGAACAAAAGAAAAAAAACGCATTGCTTTTGACCAAAGTATTCGTTGTAGACGTAAATGTTACGCCACGGACAAACAGCAACAGCAACAATACAAATGCAAATGCAAATACCTGGATAGAAAGTTGAAAAAAATAGATATATATGGTTGCAGCAAAGGATGCGTTTGCACCTATGGATTAGATGAGTTGTCTCTCGCAATGTTGCACACTCGATTGTATCCAAGTATTAAAGCAGTAGACAAGAGGGGGACAGAGAGAAGTATCGAGAAAATATTTATAGGTTTCTGTTTGTATAAATGAGTTAAGATTTGTTTTGTTATAAGAGCATACACTTTAAGGTTTAAGCCTAAGAACTTTATCGATCTTTCCTGTAGACTTAGCTATACTTTGTGCTTGAATTCAGATCAAGAAACTATAATGTATCTAAGCTATAAAGAATTTTTATAAGAACCATTCAAAGATGATCATTCTAATAAACTCAATCCATTTAATTTGTCTCATAAAAAACTGAAATGCAAGTGGAAAAAGCAGAAAAGACTTGCAACATAAGTCCATTAGTTGTGTTTTTTAATAATCTGTTTTGACTCCTACTTTTCGAGCCATCTTTGTTATACATAGAACCTGTGATATGTAAGGAAATTTCCCAACTGATATTGGAGACACAAAACAATCATAAATCAGGGTTATAGGTTATATAGCTAAAGATATTTTTGTGTAGATTTTGTGCACTTAAACACTTGACAATAAAGTAAATCTTGCGAAAATCATTTACTCCTTTCTTCTTTCAAGTTTCTCAAGTTTTTAGAACTTCATAGAAACACACTTGAATGTTTTCTAAAACCTTTCAAGACTTTTTCACATATTTTTAGCTCTGCTCTTTGCTTTCTTTTATGCTTTACTCTTAGACCAAAAGATATCAGAAACTCTGGCATTCTTGCAAGCTTGAAGAGCCTCTCAAAGAATGATAGTTTGAGAAAGAGAAAGGAAGAGAGAGAGAGGGAGTAGAAAGCTGCCAAAAAGTTGAAGTAGTTTGTTGTCCACTTCGATTTGTGGGTTAGCATCAATTTTTTTTTGTCTTTTGCCTTTTGCCATTTGCCATTTGCCTATTTGCCCATTTTGAAGCTCAGTCTCCAACTCTCTAAGGACATTGGCTTGGACTCTCGTTTTTTGCTTTATATTTTAGTTTGGTTTTTGGTTTTTTTTCCTTTGCTGTTGTAGTGGCAATGTCCATTTCCTGTCGCCATTTCTTTGACGCTGCTGCTGTTGCTGCTTTTGCTGCTGCCAATATAAACTCTTTCACTTTGCTAGCGGATGTCCTTTAACGTGGTTTCCACACCGCTGCCCACACATTGCTTCCACTTGCTACTCTATGAATTTTCTTGTTGTTTTTTTTTTCAACTTTTCTTTACGCTTTTTCAATAATTTCACTTTGAAATTTCCTACTCGCCTCTGTTGAAACGGAAGCCAATACTCGCTAGTTTTGCTTTTTTTATTTTCTTCAGTTTTTGGTTTTCTTTTTTTTTCTAACAAGCTGCCATCTTTAAGCGGAAAGGGCTTTCATTTCCGCCGCGCAACGCGAATAGTGAAAAGTGACTTAAATAAATGCAAAATGCAAATGAATTCAAGATTCTTTCAAAGTTTAACTTAACAAAATGTGTTTGAATACCTTTCTTAATGTTGTTGTAATGATCCTTAGTGAGTGAAACGTTTAAGATGCTAAACCTTTCACAAGTTTGTGAAGCAGTTTTAAAAAATCCGTTTCTATAGATTCCATATAGTAGTACGTATAAATCGTAAAAAAATATTTAGATATTTATTATTATTATTATTATGCATGTTAAACAAAAGCAATTCAAAAGAAAAAAATATTCATTTATTATATAATATTCATTTATAGATATATAAACAATCAACGATTTTGATTCGCTTTTACATTTTGCATTCAGTTTCGTGTGATTCGTGTTTTGTTTTTTTTTCTTTTTTCTTTCTATATGCCGAAGGCCGAAGCTGCTCAGCCGCATGTATAAATATTTACGATGCTACGCTTTTTTCTACACACAAACACATATACATATAAATATGTGTTATTTATATCTGTATTTATATATAAATATATGTATATATATATATATTAAAATGCCAGCCAGCCAATGGGCGTTGAATACGAAGCGAGGCCGTGTTCGCCAAATCGCACGAAGCACAAAAAAGGCCAAAAAACGAGCAAGCAAATCAAATAAAATATGCAAAATATACAAAAACAAACTCACACACACACATACACAAACACATACAGAGATGGGGGATTTAGTTTAGTTGTTGTTATTGGCTGCGCACACATGTCAACTACTAGCAGCAACAACAACAACCACTGGCTGTTTTTTTTTTTTGCTTCTCTCAATGCGTGCAGGGAGCCTACAAGCAGCAGCAACAACAACAACAACAAAAGCTTCTCGCATATTAAAAATGCGTTTTGCGTAGCGCCGCCTACTGTGTGACGTCACCAGCAGCAGCAACAACAAGAACAACAACACCTCGCTCGCATTTTGCATTTCCTCGCTGCACATCTTTCTTGCTTATTGCTTGCTTTTCTACTTGTTTTTTGTTTTTCTTTTGCTCTTGTTGTTGTTGTTGTTATTGTGCTTGTTCTTCTTCTTTTATTTTTTGCTCGTTGCGCACAAAGTTGTTGCTCTTTTTGGCGTTCCCAATGAGCGCCGTCAAAGAGAGCGCCACAGCACTACACAAAACGAACGCGCGCGTTCTCTCTCTCGCTCTCACTTACACTCATTCGCACTTGTTCGTTCGTTCGTTTGTTCGCTTTGCTTTGCTTTAGCCCGAGCGGGCGGGGGGACAACTCTTACCTTGAGTGTGGCTCTTGCTCTTGCTTGCTCGTAGGGAGCGTCGCCAAGCTTGCGCTCTCGCTCGCACCAATGCAGATGACCGCTAGTTGGCTCGGCGTTTTTGCTGGGCGTGGCCAAGTGTTGTAGTTTTTCTGTGCTCTTTTCACCATACTAGTTGTAGTTGTTATTCTTGTTGTTGTCGTAGCCTAAGCAGCAACAACAGCAATGAATGGCTGCAATATAAAGCTAAAGATGCCTTTGCCATCGTCCAGGGGTTGCACTACCACAAAAAACTATATTCGCAACAAAAATTTCTTACTGGACGATTGCAGCAGTAGCAGCTCTCTTTTTCTTTCCGGCTATCAAGAATGTTGCTGTTGTTGTTTTTATTGCAATAGGCCTCGCTTTGCGTAGGCTATTTCTTCTGGGTTGTGCGTGTGTGTGTGTCTTGATGTTATTCGCGATTTTTATGTATTTTGTGCCTTAATTGCAGTTGGCCAGAATTGCCACACACACACACACACACACAACCCTTTGCAGCGTAAGGCGCTGAGAAGAAATGCTTCTGTAAGAAAGAGTAGCGGGATCAAGGCAAATAAATATTTGATTTGCTTCAAGACAACAGCTGCTTGCTATGACAGCAGAGTAAAACAATAATCAGCTACAAATAATTTGTTTTATTTAACATTTAGTTAATGCATTTTTAGTTAGCAAGATCACAAACAAAAAGTTGGCTTAACATAAAAAGGAAGCAAAGAAAAAACTTACAAGTAAAGAGCGTAAGAATCTTGAGTTCTCTTAGAGCTCTTGCTCTTGAAGCATTTGAATTCGCCGCAAAAACCGGAATAATAAATTTGCTTGCGCTCACGCTCTCTTTTGCTCTGCCGCTCTCTTGCTCTCCTGCTGTGTGTTGTGCTGGCAGCGCTCTCGCAGCGACTGCGACGCTGGCAGCGCAGCGTGCTGCTCGCAGCTGAGTTTCGAGTTTCATTCATTGTATCTGTTAGATACTTTTGCCGAGCAATCAGTTCGTATTTAACTTTCGTCGTGAATGCAACGCAACGTTTGTCAGCAGCGTTACATATCAAAGCGTTAACCGCAACAACAACAATAACAACAACAGCAACAAACTGTAAACATCGTGCATTGGTGTGTGTGAGTGCGAGTGCGAGAGTGCGTGTACACGTGTGTGAATGAAACAAGAAACAAACAAATTTTAATAACAACAACCCAAATAAGCAAAAATAAAGAAAAAACTTAATAAATAACGCGGCATCATGTGTTGCACAAAAAACTGAAACCTTGGAAAAGTCAGCGTGGAAAACTCACTTAATTTGTGTATGTGTGTAAATAAACAAATGTAATAATAAATAATTGATGATTATTATAATAATTGCAGTGACTGTTTGTTGTATCTAGTAAGCCTGTTATAAATGACAAATGACAATTTTGTTCGTTCTCTTTTCTCTCGGTGTCTGTGAGTGTGTGTGTTTGTGTCTCTCACTGTGTGTGTGTGTGTGTGGAATGAAATAACAGTACTTAACTTGCATTTAATTGCCGCATTAAAATCGATTCAACACATAAAATATAATACTATATATATATATACTCTATATATATATAATTTAACAGAAGTGCCTTTTGCACAAGCATTTCAGCTTCTGCTTCTTCTTCTTCTTCGTCTTCGTCTTCTGGCGCAGCAAAATTGTAATTTATAAATTTATAACGTGTGCACACACACACAGAGACAGAGTGCCACCCACCCTGCTCCTTACCCCACCACCGCCCTCCCGCCCTTCTACCTTGAGCCCGTCTAGGTCGTAAAAAGTTGTTGTTGTTTGCCTTTTCTTTATATTTTTTGGGCGCCCAGCAAAACTTACGCGACGACGTCTTGTGCGCTCCTCCCCTCCTTGCCCTTCCGCGCTTCCCCTGCTCGCTGCCTGACGTCTTCGTCCTGGCGCGCCAAAAACACACACACACACAGCCACACAGCCACACACACACAGGCAGTGTTTGGGGGGGAGACCCATAAAAGGGCAGACAACAACAACAACAACAAAAACTGCGAAACAACTTGTGTAATTTATTGCTGGCAGCATAAATAATAAATAAGCGTAAATAAATAAATATACACGAATATATTTACATATATATATAAATAAATATATATATATATACACCCACACACACACACACAGACACACACAAATGGGCGCTGTGCAAACTTCGCAGGACTCGTAAATTAAATAAATGAAAATAATAAATATTAAAATAATAACAACAACAAGAACAACAGCAAAACGCTTTCAACTTTTGCCAGCCCAAGCGTACTTTACATATATATATATTTTGTGTGTGTGTGTTGTTCTTGTTGTGTGTGTGTGTGTGTGTGCTGTTGTTGTTCTTGTTGCTGCCGCAGCCGGCCTTTTTTTTATTATATTTTTTGTATTTTTTTTGTTGCTTGCAATTTTAATTTTTATTTTTTAATGCCTTGCGCAACAGCTGCGCGCATTATAAATAATTAATCAAAAATAACAACAACAACAACAACGATAAGGAAACAAAAATAATGCTACTGCTTTCTCTCTCTGCCTCTCTCTTCCTGTCTCTATCAATCTTGCACTGTAGCTTCAAGCTGCTCCCAGTTTTCAATACGAGTCTCCAAAAAGGTTTTTTAGCGAAAAACTTGAAACAAAAACAAAACAAAATTCCAAACAGGAAATGCGAAAAGAAACAAAATATATACAAAAATACAATAAGATATATCATATAAATATTTTTTCACGTTCATTTATTTATTTATTTATTTTATAGCGCATTCTGCTTGTGCTTTTTTTTCTTTTTTGAATACTTCCAAAGAAGCATTAAATTTAATGCGTTACCCCGGCTAAACAAGAAAAACAAGAACAACAACAACAACAATAAATACAACAAGTAATAACAGAGAAAATAAACCAAAAGTTGAGAATAAGTTTGGGTCTAAAGTTGAAGAACACAAAGAAGTTCAGATGCCCTTTTGGCAGGAAGTGCTTCTTTATGTTATAGAGCAGATCAGGAATATATATACATACCTATAAATATGATATTCCAGCTTAAGTCGAATTTAATCAACCAAATATTTAAAATAAGCATAAAAGAGATAATAAAGTTACCTTGAATAGGAAAAAGAGTACAAAAGAAAGTTCTTTACTAAGTTGACTTCGCTTAGGTTATAATGCAGATCAGGATATGATAATTCTATCTTTGAGTTGATTGCCCTTTACGCAAAGAAATGTTGTTAAAGCAATATCCTCGATTGTTGTCAACTTTTTAAGCAACAACCTCAACAACAACAATAATCATAAAACAAATCATAATCATAATAATAGTATAGAGAGCTTCTGAAATTCAGTCAACAGATTTAATTGGAATGAAATAATAAACATAGAAACGAAATACAAAGAAGAAGAAGAGAAAACAAACGAGCAACGTAAAAGTAAAAAACGTAGCACAAGAAATATAAAATAACAATAATAATAAAAATAAATTAATTTAATGACATTGACTGTGTATTGCATTGTCCTACCAACCCCTAACACACCCCTCGCACACCCACACACAAAGTGAAACATTTTTGCAGAGCAAAAGCACAAAATGCCGTTAGACAGACAAAAACAATTCGCAATAAAATTAATTTATATAAATGCACAGCTATATATATATATGCATGTTCTGTATAAACATTTATATATTTAAATAAATATAATTACGGCAAATGTTGCTGCAAAACGCCAGGCGTCAGCCATTAATAATAATATTTAATTAAATATTGTATATGCGTATTATTTTCACTTATTTATAACGAATTGGGCAACAACGAAGCGAACGAAAACGAGCCAAAAAATATTGCATAATAAATTAGGCCAAAAGCGAAACATAAATAAAGCAAAGCATAGAACCAAAAACCAGAAAAAAAAGAAAAAAATATGCGTTTAGCTAATAAAATAATAATCATTTGCGCTGAGAGCAAAAGCTTGGCTAAACAAATGAATCGAATTGAAAATGTTTGCGAGAGCCGCGAGTTCAGAGATTAATAGACATATTTATAAGAGTTATGACTAGAGGCAGGACTATGTGATTAATAATTCTATGAAAGCAGTTATTCATATATGCTCTATACTTTGCAGCTTAAAGTCAACTTTTGACTTTCGCAAACAGCTTGAAAATGTGCTAAATAAGGAGGAATTTATGCTGAAAAGTGTTTTGATCCATCAAAGTGTTAACAGAAAGAGAGAGAGAAAATCAAGTGGCTCTAACAATGGATATGACCAAGGATATAATGGATTTCGATAGCAAACTGGATAGCGAACAATATGAGCCAAATGATTATACCATGATGAATGTGGAGATGCCAACAAAACAAAAGACCGAAGAACAAACAGAAATGGCCTATGAAATGGCCAAAACAGAGACGGCTGAAACGGACAGAAAAGCGTCAATTGAACAGCGAGAAGAGCCAGAGCATAAACAGTTCGATTCAGTTAAGAAGGAGCAGGAACAGGAACAGGAACACTCCGACCCAGTTGAGGAGACAAAGAAACCAAATGTTCGCGTGGTCTTAAATGAACAGCCATTGACGCCACCGCCACGCCCCTTAACCTCCAGTGAGGTTGTGGGTCACACAGAGCCCGATGAACCGGAGCTGAGAGTGCGTTTAACCGCTAAAAAGTCACGTTCCCTGCCAGTGTCGCCACAACCCTTGGTAGCGCACAATTTGACAGCCATTGGACTCTTTGAGTTTGGCCAGACGAGCAAGCAAATGAAGCCAAAGCTGACACAAAAGTTGGGCCTGGCCGGAGGACTCTCTTCCACACCATCGAGTGGCACACGCAAGTCACAATTCAGCCAAGGAGCCAGATCAGAAGCTGGCGCTGGTGATAATCAACAGTTTTGCCTGCGCTGGAACAACTATCAATCGAATCTGACAAATGTGTTCGATGAACTGCTGCAGAGTGAATCGTTTGTGGACGTGACCCTGGCCTGCGAGGGACACTCGATCAAGGCCCACAAGATGGTGCTCTCCGCGTGCTCACCCTACTTTCAAGCGCTCTTCTATGATAATCCTTGCCAGCATCCAATCATCATCATGCGCGATGTTAACTTTGGCGATCTGAAAGCCTTGGTGGAGTTCATGTACAAGGGCGAGATAAATGTGTGCCAGGATCAAATCAATCCACTGCTCAAAGTGGCAGAGACTCTCAAAATACGTGGCTTGGCCGAGGTGAGTGCTGGTTCGAGTGCCAATGCGGCGGGCATTGGTGGCGCCTCCCTGCTGCCGGAGCAACGCATGACCGTCTACGATGAGGATGATGATGAGGAGTTGGCTCTGCTGCGTGACACCGATGAGGATGAGCAATCGCCGCTGCTTAAGCCCAAACGTGCTCGCCTTCTGGAGAAGCTGCAAGCCGATTCCGCTCTAGATTTGAATCAGCGACAGCGAAAACGTTCACGCGATGGCAGCTATGCCACGCCCAGTCCCTTGCCTCTGCCCCTGCCGCTGCCACTGCGTGCAGAGTCACCGCAAAGAGGCGTAGCCACGCCCAACTCCTCCAGCAGCGGCGCACAACAGCCACTGGCCATGACCACCTCCACCATAGTGCGCAATCCCTTTGCCTCACCCAATCCACAAACCCTTCAATCAGGCTGCTCGGCATCCAGCAGCAGTTCAGTTGCCTCCACAGCCGGCAACAGCAGCTGCTCCTCCAGCTCTGCCTCCTCCTCATTAGCTGCTCCGACTGCTGCCTCCAATGCCTATCGTTCCAATGCACGCAGCTGCTCTCCACCCCCGCCTCCAGCACCAGCCAGTCATCAACAACAGTCGCACAATGGATCCTCCACTGCATCGCTCAGCTCACCCACTGGCAAATCTTCGGCTTCGTCACAGGCCCAGCTGCCGCCACACATGGCTGCCGCTGTGGCCGCCGCAGCACATCATTCTGGCGCTGGCTCAGTGGTGCCACCACCCGGCAGTCAAAGCGCCTCCTCGTTGCATCATCATGCGGCAGCTGCTGCCGCCCAACAGCTGGCCGCCCAGCATCAGTTGGCTCATTCGCATGCGGCCATGGCCAGCGCTTTGGGCGCTTCCCTGGCAGCTGCTGCTGCCGGTGGAGCTGCAGCGCCCGGCAATGGTGGTGCAGGTTCGGGTGGCTCCAACTCGGTGGTTGGACATCACGATGATATGGAAATCAAACCGGAAATCGCTGAGATGATACGCGAGGAGGAGAGGGTAAGTGAGACTATTTTATTCAAGTTGTGCAAAGTTCATATTGATTAATTGATTAGCAAATTGCCAAGTAATAATTGCTCAAATTAAACATAATCTAAATGGTATAATTTATATTGTTATTGCTACTTGAAAAGCAGAGAGAAAAAACAAGAACCAACTGTTCGATTTATATATTTAGAGATTATAACAAACTAATTGGCTAATTAGTCTGCTGAAAACTTGTTCAAGAACCAAGTACTATACATATAACTATTTTTATATAAAGGTTTTTCTGTTAGTTTTTTCGCCTTTTCTTTTTGTTTTGCTTTAAGTGCTTAGCATATTGGACATTTGTTCAGTTTTTGGCCTTTGGCAGGGCATTGGATCGAGTTGAATTATTTTTACATAATGTTGTTTTGCTGCGTGTGAACGAAATGACAACAAAAAACTAAATAGGAAAAGTGCATAAATGCATGCCTATTACAACTAAATTAACACAACAACAACAACAACAACAGCAATGCAGAAAACTATTGCATTTAGCTTAATGCATTTTGTGTGATTGTTATATCTATTAGAGGCGAATTTTCTCTATTTGTTTAAGAAGGCCAAGAAAGGGGTCTTGGCGGGGTCGGGAGGTTGCAGTGTCTTGCGGCGACATTAACTGCGTCAACCACTTGAAAAATAATTCAACAAATTTTTAATGCTAATGACGCCAAATTGCGCAATGCACGCATACTTTCATATAAAAACAAACAAAAAAAACAAAAAAACAAATTAAACCCCAACAAAATTAGTTAAGCACAAAACAACAAAAAAAAAAACGCAAATACATAAATAAATTGATGGCAATGCAAACAAAAGTGCGCAAATATTTGTCTCGTGTCTCCTCTATCTTAGTTCAACTATCTTGGCATTTTTTTGTTGTTCATTTAACTCAAGTAGCTTGCATTGCGTTTTTGTTGCTATTCAATAATTTCAAACTAATGCGGCTTTGATTCAACATTGATTGCATTAACCAAAGTGTGCACAACACTGAGAGAAATATTTCGAGTCGAGTTGGCAGTCATCATAATTAATAATATTTTGAGTTAGTTACTAACTTTATGTTTAACACTTGACATTGAGTTTCGAATGTGTATATTTTTTTTGCACTTAAGCAATACTTTTATGCATTTATATTTTTCATCTTCTTCTTTCATGTAACTAACTCTTTGTGTGTGTGTGTTGGTGTGTGTGTGTGGCATAAATAATGCATAAATGCGTCGTCGCCGACTCGATGAGTGCTGTATCTTTAAGTGTTTGTGAGTGCTGTGTGTGTGTGTGTGGCTTATGAATATGAATGCTGTGGATAGCTGGATGGGGAGTGGAATAGAGATAGAGAGATACTATATTCATAGATATAAAGATATATAGATACAAAGTATTCAATATGTAGCAGCTGCTGCATAAATGAAGAAAGGGGGCAGGCAGCAGCAGCAGCAGCAGCAGCAGCAGCAGCAGAAAAAAAGAAACAATTTTTGCACTTAATTATCTTTCTGACTTGGTTTTTGTGTCTGTTTGATTTTGCTTAGCGCAATTTACTGTTGCTTTGTTAATCTATTGAAATGAAATCAAGAGAAAATTGTAATAAAAACACACACACACACACACACACACACAGACACTAGAAGCTGTGAGAAGAAGCATCTAAAGTTTTGTTGCAAAAGTTTGAGCCAAGCCAAGCCAAAAAAAAAAAGACTTTTGTTGTTCTTGTTGTCGTCATCATCGTCATCGTCATCATCAGTTGGGGAAAGCCCCAAGCAACTTCCACCCAAAAGAGACAGACGAACAGACTTTGCGGAAATGCGTGTGTGTAAGTAGGTGGGAAATAGGAAGAAGCAAAAAAAAACAAAATGTAGTCATTGCGTTGAGTTTGGCCAAAATGCTGAGCGCCTATTACTTAATAGAGTCGCAACTTTGCCATATTGAGCATAAAAGCCGGCACCAAGTACTCTCTCTCTCTCTCTCTCTCTCTCTCTCTCTCTCTCTGTATCTTTCTATCTGTTGAACTCTCTTGGGGAGCGCGTGTTTTTCGTTGAGGTTTTCATTCATAGAAACAAACTCGCACACACAAACACACACACACACACACAGTGAATGCTGAGAGCGCTTGAATACCAAGCAGTCAGCAAAAGTTACGCGCAAAAGTCACAAAAGTCGACAAGAGGGCGGCTGCTGCTGCTGTTGCTGCTGTTGCTCTTGTGCAAAATAAGTAGATGCTTGTCGGTCAAGGGGAATGTGTGTGAATGAGAGAAGGGGCACTCAGTGAAGTGGGTGTGTGGCATCTGCTTTTGTGCTTCTTGGCTAGCCAATTCTTAAGATTCTCTCTCTCTCGCTCAGTTTGTTCTCTGCTTGTGTGTGACGTTTAGTTTGTGGTTCCTTGACTTTGGTTTTTGCTAGATATACCAAATTATTTAGGGATATATGTATAAGAAGTAAGGGTATAAAAGTCTAGCTTGCAATTGTTAATGCAAGAGTGTGTGTGTGTATTTGTCCTAAGTATTAGTCATAATTTTAATGTGTACAGAGTCTGCAAAGTTGTCGTTAAAGACTTTGTCGTCGTCTTTGTCTAAGATGTCGATTTATGCAAAGCAGGTTGCTTGAACTCCAAGAGTCCAGAGACAGACACAGAGACAGAAACGAGAGACAAGTGTTGAGAGCGGAGGTCATTAGCTAAATACAACGGCTCATGTTATCTGTTTTTTTTTGAAGGGGGGGATCGTGTGAAACTAACCCGAAGTCTAATCTAGTAAACGATGTCAAGTGTATCCGGAGAAACTGTCGGAGAACTTTGTGTTGTTGTGTTGGTCATTAGGCCGTCGTTTTGATTGATTTCGAGACGAGTCAAATAAATCAAATTTATTGTTTTTGTTTTTCGTTATACTGAGCTGAATTTACATAAAAGGGTTCAAACCTTTTGGAGACCACCGCGTGTGACAGTGTGAAACTACTTTTAAGCTCTATCGTTTTATTGACTTAATAAACCAAAAATAGAAGTAGAAATCTTACCATAATGCGAACAGGAAATGTGCCTCAATAATAATATCGATTTCTAGTAAAATGAACCATAAAATGTGATATTATAAAGCGCATTTCTTGGCGACAATACTTGAAAATAAATAACTAACTAACTTATTTTATTGCTCAGGGCAATGGGCCAAGGCAACGGCCAACGGCCAACGGGCAAAGGCAATATGGTATAATAAAAATAAAAATAATATAAAACAGGGTATCTGAGAGCCAAGAACGTAGATCTTATCGCAATTCAGCAATAACTAATGCACAATAATATAATAATAATAATAACATTTGTGTAATCTTTGGGTTTTTGATGTCGATTTTGAAAAGTAATTTTGCTGATAAGATTCCAAAATGAATAAATAAATACACTTAGAAGCGACAGGGAGTGAAAAAGAGAGGGAGAACGCTAATCAGAAGTCATTAAAAAGAAGTCAATTAAAACATTTCCATTGTCATAGATTGCAAAAAAAAAAAAATATAAAAAACCAACAACGACAACGCGAATGACTTGAAACTATTTATCTTTAGACTGTAACAATTTACAGCTGAACGGTTATTGTTTAAATAAAAACCGATTATACATTCTACACCATATACAATAAAATTAGTTTCTTTCTTGTCGGTATTTGCGTCAATGTCGCTCTAGAAATAGCTAAATACATTATCAACACAAAACAATAAATGCAACGAAAACAAATCTATTATTTTCACGTCATAATTAGAAATCTATTTTCAGCTTTAAATCGAATCATTAAATGATATACATATATAGTTTATCTTGGCTTTGAAGTTATTTTTCTACACTTGAGAAGTTCGAAAATTGAAATCTTTACAATCAACCCTCGATAAGTTTAAGATCTTTTGTGTAGTTCGTTGGCCGCAAAGACAACGAAAAACAATTTCCATTGGCAGCAAATTGAAGCCAGCAACAACAATAATAAAACATTCACATTTCCCAAAGCCACATATTTATTTATTTACATCTCTCTCCCCCCTCTCTCTGTCTCTCTCTTTCTTCTTTGTCGCTTTAGTCTTTAGTTTATTCGCTTCATTCGGCTTCAGACGGCTGCTGTTAAGTTTTTCCTCTGGCTTTTTCTTCTACGTTAGTGTTTTATACAATTTTTTGTTTTTCATTTATTATTTGACTGCCTTTCATGACATTTTATTTATTTATTTCACATTTATTGTAGGGTACACACATTTCTATGTCGTTAGTTTGCTTCGTTGTCGTTGTCGCTGACTGTTATTGTTGTCTTTATGACGACGACGACGATGATAATGATGATGATGATGATTATTATTATTATTGCTGCTGTTGCTGTTGTTGTTGTAGTTTTCATTGTACGAGAAAGACATAAGAAAATTATAGGTATCTGCCCTTATGGCGCTGCGCAGCGAAGCGAAACAATAAAATATAAAATAAAATATGTACGAGTATGTTTACGCAATTACAAACAAACAGACAGACACACAGACAGACAGACAAACAGATCAACAGCAGTACTCGTACTTGTACTTGTACTCCACACACACACACACACACACATATAGGTATGAGATATATAAACCTCGAGCTGTAGGAATGCTTGCAACTGCCGCAAAAGTAAAACAAAAAAAAGTCGCATCGTTGTTGCTGAAGGAGCAGCAATACAATATTTATAACTGGCAGCAGCAACGGCAGCAAGAAGCAGCAGGTGACGCTGGCCGGGTACAGTTACACACACACACACACACACACACACACACATAGAGAGAGTATCTTCGAAGCGCGTGCTTCGTCTCATGTATCTTATAGATACTTTTTTATTTATTTATTTTTGGCTGCAACGCACAATTAAAGGCGCAGTCTTTTGAGAAAAGAAGGCAAAAAAAAAAACAAGACCGAAAGGAAGACAGCGCCTTAAAAGCAATGATGGAAAATTGTTGTTGTTCCTGTGCAGTTTTTCACGAAGAAACAAATGCGCCATAATTAACGCTCAACTCAAGTTGAGGCGTAGTCTTGTGGATTTACTTTTAGTTTGTTTGTGTGGCATAAACTGTTATATCTTAACGATAGTTGCTGCTGCTTCTGTGGCAGTTAGTTGAGAACGATTTGTATCCAAGTGGCACTCTGTAAATGCCTCATTTTAGTCCAAAACCTAGGGGAAAGGGAAAAGAAAAACACTTTGCTGTCGTCATATTAGCCAATATGCGTCGCAAAGAGAGAAAGAGATAGAGAGACATCTAATTGTGCACTTTCTGTAGCTTTGGTACTTTATATACTAAGCACATAACTCTTCTGCTCAACATCCCTTCAAAAGGAAAAACTTTAGGCTCGCGAAGGGGTAAAGAGAGAGAGAGAGAGTTGGGGCAGGCAGCGTTGCAGTTGCAATCAGCAGCAAGTGGCATTCAGCAGAGTTTTTATGCAAAAGCAATTTGCTGGAAATGTTCGATTAGAGCGCCAGAGCGCGCCACCTCAAAGAGTTTTCATGCACTTGCGGTCGAGAGTTTTCACACACACACACACACGTATGTGTGTATCCTTTTGTGCTAGTGCCACGCCTGGCGCCAAGTATGCGTATAATTTGGCTTCAAATTAACTTCGATTCAGCCACGTTTTGCTGCCTGCCCAACCGAGAGCTCAAGTGTAAGAGAATTCTTCTTGCAGGCAAGTATTGGAATGTTTTAAGTTGTTGTTGTTTATTTATCAATGCATGTTTAGAGTCGTCGCATCTGTAAATACAATTTTTTCATTTTGTGATTTTTTCGTCTCATCGCTTTTTGGTACGTCTGTTTTGTGGCCTTTGAAGTTTCGTTTGATGCATGTTTGTTGGGGTTTGGTTGGGTTTGATTTGTTATTTTATTACTTTACGAATTTTAACACATCTGCTGCAAATGCATTTGTAAATTATTAAATGCATCTTGCAGCAGGCAGCATCCAGCAGGCAGCATCCAGCAGGCAGCCAACACAGGCAGCCGACTCAGTCAGCACCATCAAAAACAAACACATGTTTAGACCAGAGTGTATCTGTGTGCATGCGCTCATATCAATATTTATTGCGCTACAACAGCAGCAACAGCAACAACAGCAAGAGGAAGAACGTAAAATTTGAGTTTTCATTATTTATTTCTTTTACTTTATGCCGCTCGCTCATTGTTTTTGTATTCATTCGCTCTGCCTTTTTGAATGCATTTCTTTATTTAGGCTGCCCCAAGCAGCACTCTCCCCCGCAACGCGCTGAGATCTGGCGTAGATCTGTTAAATAAATCGAATCATCTGTGTATGGAATATACACTAACACATTGGCTGGCTGGCTTTGGGTTCATTGGTGAGTTTGGCTTCGCTGCGTGTAATTATAACGATCTCTGGATATATAATTTGGTAAAACGAAACATATGTTCCTATTTGGTTTTTAATGCCTTTTGCCAGGCAGTCAGCGTCTTGTTTCGATTTGTTATCGTTTGCAGTTGCATTTTCTTCTTGTTATTTATATATTTTTATTAGTTCTTGCCTGCATGGGGCCCACAATTCTTCTTAACTTGTAAAGTTCTACTCGAAAATTGTTTAGAAAATATTTTTTTCTTTCTAACGTCTCTTCTCACTACGTCGTTCACCCTCGCCTTTAAGTGGGTCGAGTTGGTAAACGCAGTATGTGTGTACAAGTACAGCATTACTATTTGTTAGATCTATCTATGATAAATACACACACAAAACCCAAACACGCTGCACCTGCGCCTCTCTTACTACAATTCCCTTCACCATCTCTCTTTCCCTCACTCAACACTGCACAAAAATGCAAATGCAAAGACTAAATACACTTCATCATCATCGTTGTCGTTTGCAGTCGTCGTCGTCGTCGTTGTCTGTAAGGAGGTAAACAAAAACAAAACGAGAGAGTAGAAGAAAAAAAACTATCTGTATTTACAATATTTGCTTAACGAAAACATTTTCTACACAGTATTTATTTAACTGTAACGCCAAAGTCAATAAGGAAAATGCTCAAAACAAGAGATAAACGAACCCAACACCAACACCAAAAGCAACAGCAGCAACAACAACAACCACTTGACCACGCCTCATTGCTAAATTGACACCGTTAATAGAGATGATGGATTCCTAAAGCCAGCTGCTGTTGTTGTCTCTGAGATGCTGTTAACATGCCTCAAAGCTTTCTTTCTTGCGAGAAGCAAGACAAAGAGGACTAGAACAGTCAACTGTCAACGCACTTTTTGGTGTCACTGTATGTGTGTTGCGGTGAGGTATGAGACTATTTGTCTGGCGGCAACGTGCGACGTGCCGCATTAATTCTTTGGCAATATTTATAGTTGTATTTTGTCAAATATTTGCACAGTTGGTTTTAGCCCGCTGCCAAAGACATTTATCAAGAGTATGCATTTGTTGCATTGGGCCGCGTGCTAATTGCAGCCGCGGTCGTTTGTCATTTGCATCTAACAGATACATGAATGTATCTTCATCTCTATTCTCTACTCTTTAGCAATGCATTCGCCATTCATTCATTATATTGTCGCGTGTTCTTCCTCTCCGTGCCTCTACCTCTCGCTCTCCTTCATCTAGTTGCTAATAAGTGAGGTCAAAACTTACTTAATTCGTTTCGAGACTATAAATTCAAATCTATTGCACAGATATATACATATATATTTATGGTCTATGTTTGCTTTAATGCCACACGCACAAATTGCTTTTCTAAAAACCCAAAAACATTCATTATAAATGGTATTTTTAAAATACTATATGTTTTTTTTGTTTTTTGTTTTTGTTGACTACATAATTCAAACACACAGAGAGACTTGGCGTATATTTCAATTTTCTGACACAAACAAATGAATGAGGCAGTGCTACACTGCAAGAAAAAGTACCAAATAGATTGGACATGAAGCTGATTTTTTTCTTGTTGTGTTGCAGTGCACGCACACACATGTTTTTCAAGTAATTTTTACTTAGAGCTTAATCGTTTCCAGGAATAAATTTGTAGTTTTTCTCTTCTTGCCATTGCTAGCTATAATTAATAAAAAAAATATTTATTAGATATATATATATATAGATATATTTTGTGCGCTGATTAATAACGAACTGGGTAAAACTAAATAAATACATACATACATATATATATATATATATGTTTGTGCAGAGAGGCTATAATTAAATTTATGTGCCTGAGTCACACTTTCAAATGCCAGCCAGAAATGCCACAAAGCGATCTAAATTGACGCCGTTTATACAAATATATATAGTAAATGTATCTATGTCTTTGTCATATGAATATATAAATCATTAATTCATATTAATATCTATGCAATAAAGTCGTTTGTCTGGAGAGGCTTTTTAACTAAAGCGCTGTGTCAGTTTGCTGTAATTTAGCTGTCGCTATAGATACAAATGTATCTGGTGGCAGGCAGTGTAATTAATAGTATTTATTAGTACATGACAAAGTTTTCCATATGCATAGATATGCTTATTCTATTTATTTAATCACTTGGCTACAACAAAAGTCTTTTGCAATTTGATTTTTTGTATTTGTTTTTGTTTTTTGTTTTCAAAGAGCATTTTTAATTATTCTTTGCTCTGGCAGCGAACAGGTCTTTGAACTGTATTTGCATGTGCGTCTGCTTCTCGCAAGAAAGAAAGCTTTGAGGCATGTTAACAGCATCTCAGAGACAACAACAGCAGCTGGCTTTAGGAATCCATCATCTCTATTAACGGTGTCAATTTAGCAATGAGGCGTGGTCAAGTGGTTGTTGTTGTTGCTGCTGTTGCTTTTGGTGTTGGTGTTTGGTTCGTTCATCTCTTGTTTTGAGCATTTTCCTTATTGACTTTGGCGTTACAGTTAAATAAATACTGTGTAGAAAATGTTTTCGTTAAGCAAATATTGTAAATACAGATAGTTTTTTTTTCTTCTACTCTCTCGTTTTGTTTTTGTTTACCTCCTTACAGACAACGACGACGACGACGACGACTGCAAACGACAACGATGATGATGAAGTGTATTTAGTCTTTGCATTTGCATTTTTGTGCAGTGTTGAGTGAGGGAAAGAGAGAGAGAGAGAGAGAAGGCGAAGGGAATTGTAGTAAGAGAGGCGCAGGTGCAGCGTGTTTGGGTTTTGTGTGTGTATTTATCATAGATAGATCTAACAAATAGTAATGCTGTACTTGTACACACATACTGCGTTTACCAACTCGACCCACTTAAAGGCGAGGGTGAACGACGTAGTGAGAAGAGACGTTAGAAAGAAAAAAATATTTTCTAAACAATTTTCGAGTAGAACTTTACAAGTTAAGAAGAATTGTGGCCCCCATGCAGGCAAGAACTAATAAAAATATATAAATAACAAGAGGCAAATGCAACTGCAAACGATAACAAATCGAAACAAGACGCTGACTGCCTGGCAAAAGGCATTAAAAACCAAATAGGAACATATGTTTCGTTTTACCAAATTATATATCCAGAGATCGTTATAATTACACGCAGCGAAGCCAAACTCACCAATGAACCCAAAGCCAGCTAGCCAGCCAGCCAATGTGTTAGTGTATATTCCATACACAGATGATTCGATTTATTTAACAGATCTACGCCAGATCTCAGCGCGTTGCGGGGGAGAGTGCTGCTTGGGGCAGCCTAAATAAAGAAATGCATTCAAAAAGGCAGAGCGAATGAATACAAAAACAATGAGCGAGCGGCATAAAGTAAAAGAAATAAATAATGAAAACTCAAATTTTACGTTCTTCCTCTTGCTGTTGTTGCTGTTGTTGCTGTTGTTGCTGTTGCTGCTGTTGTAGCGCAATAAATATTGATATGAGCGCATGCACACAGATACACTCTGGTCTAAACATGTGTTTGTTTTTGATGGTGCTGACTGAGTCGGCTGCCTGTGTTGGCTGCCTGCTGGATGCTGCCTGCTGGCTGCCTGCTGCAAGATGCATTTAATAATTTACAAATGCATTTGCAGCAGATGTGTTAAAATTCGTAAAGTAATAAAATAACAAATCAAACCCAACCAAACCCCAACAAACATGCATCAAACGAAACTTCAAAGGCCACAAAACGGACGTACCAAAAAGCGATGAGACGAAAAAATCACAAAATGAAAAAATTGTATTTACAGATGCGACGACTCTAAACATGCATTGATAAATAAACAACAACAACTTAAAACATTCCAATACTTGGCTGCAAGAAGAATTCTCTTACACTTGAGCTCTCGGTTGGGCAGGCAGCAAAACGTGGCTGAATCGAAGTTAATTTGAAGCCAAATTATACGCATACTTGGCGCCAGGCGAGGCACTAGCACAAAAGGATATACACATACGTGTGTGTATGTGTGTGTGTGTGTGAAAACTCTCGACCGCAAGTGCATGAAAACTCTTTGAGGTGGCGCGCTCTGGCGCTCTAATCGAACATTTCCAGCAAATTGCTTTTGCATAAAAACTCTGCTGAATGCCACTTGCTGCTGATTGCAACTGCAACGCTGCCTGCCCCAACTCTCTCTCTCTCTCTCTCTCTCTCTCTTTACCCCTTCGCGAGCCTAAAGTTTTTCCTTTTGAAGGGATGTTGAGCAGAAGAGTTATGTGCTTAGTATATAAAGTACCAAAGCTACAGAAAGTGCACAATTAGATGTCTCTCTATCTCTTTCTCTCTTTGCGACGCATATTGGCTAATATGACGACAGCAAAGTGTTTTTCTTTTCCCTTTCCCCTAGGTTTTGGACTAAAATGAGGCATTTACAGAGTGCCACTTGGATACAAATCGTTCTCAACTAACTGCCACAGAAGCAGCAGCAACTATCGTTAAGATATAACAGTTTATGCCACACAAACAAACTAAAAGTAAATCCACAAGACTACGCCTCAACTTGAGTTGAGCGTTAATTATGGCGCATTTGTTTCTTCGTGAAAAACTGCACAGGAACAACAACAATTTTCCATCATTGCTTTTAAGGCGCTCTCTTCCTTTCTGTCTTGCTGTTTTTGTCGTTTTTTTGCCTTCTTTTCTCGAAAGACTGCGCCTTTAATTGTGCGATGCAGCCAAAAATAAATAAATAAAAAAGTATCTATAAGATACATGAGACGAAGCACGCGCTTCGAAGATACTCTCTCTATGTGTGTGTGTGTGTGTGTGTGTGTGTGTGTAACTGTACCCGGCCAGCGTCACCTGCTGCTTCTTGCTGCCGTTGCTGCTGCCAGTTATAAATATTGTATTGCTGCTCCTTCAGCAACAACGATGCGACTTTTTTTTGTTTTACTTTTGCGGCAGTTGCAAGCATTCCTACAGCTCGAGGTTTATATATCTCATACCTATGTGTGTGTGTGTGTGTGTGTGTGTGTGGAGTACAAGTACGAGTACTGCTGTTGATCTGTTTGTCTGTCTGTCTGTGTGTCTGTCGGTCTGTCTGTTTGTTTGTAATTGCGTAAACATACTCGTACATATTTTATTTTATATTTTATTGTTTCGCTTCGCTGCGCAGCGCCATAAGGGCAGATACCTATAATTTTCTTATGTCTTTCTCGTACAATGAAAACTACAACAACAACAGCAACAGCAGCAATAATAATAATAATCATCATCATCATCATCATCATCGTCGTCGTCATAAAGACAACAATAACAGTCAGCGACAACGACAACGACAACGAAGCAAACTAACGACATAGAAATGTGTGTACCCTACAATAAATGTGAAATAAATAAATAAAATGTCATGAAAGGCAGTCAAATAATAAATGAAAAACAAAAAATTTTATAAAACACTAACGTAGAAGAAAAAGCCAGAGGAAAAACTTAACAGCAGCCGTCTGAAGCCGAAATGACGCGAATAAACTAAAGACTAAAGCGACAAAGAAGAAAGAGAGAGACAGAGAGAGGGGGGAGAGAGATGTAAATAAATAAATATGTGGCTTTGGAAAATGTGAATGTTTTATTATCGTTGTTGCTGGCTTCAATTTGCTGCCAATGGAAATTGTTTTTCGTTGTCTTTGCGGCCAACGAACTACACAAAAGATCTTAAACTTATCGAGGGTTGATTGTAAAGATTTCAAGTTTCGAACTTCTCAAGTGTAGAAAAATAACTTCAAAGCCAAGATAAACTATATATGTATATCATTTAATGATTCGATTTAAAGCTGAAAATAGATTTCTAATTATGACGTCAAAATAATAGATTTGTTTTCTTTGCATTTATTGTTTTGTGTTGATAATGTATTTAGCTATTTCTAGAGCGACATTGACGCAAATACCGACAAGAAAGAAACTAATTTTTATTGTATATGGTGTAGAATGTATAATCGGTTTTTATTTAAACAATAACCGTTCAGCTGTAAATTGTTACAGTCTAAAGATAAATAGTTTCAAGTCATTCGCGTTGTCGTTGTTGGTTTTTTATTTATTTTTTTTTGCAATCTATGACAATGGAAATGTTTTAATTGACTTCTTTTTAATGACTTCTGATTAGCGTTCTCCCTCTCTTTTTCACTCCCTGTCGCTTCTAAGTGTATTTATTTATTCATTTTGGAATCTTATCAGCAAAATTACTTTTCAAAATCGACATCAAAAACCCAAAGATTACACAAATGTTATTATTATTATTATATTATTGTGCATTAGTTATTGCTGAATTGCGATAAGATCTACGTTCTTGGCTCTCAGATACCCTGTTTTATATTATTTTTATTTTTATTATACCATATTGCCTTTGCCCGTTAGCCGTTGGCCGTTGCCTTGGCCCATTGCCCTGAGCAATAAAATAAGTTAGTTAGTTATTTATTTTCAAGTGTTGTCGCCAAGAAATGCGCTTTATAATATCACATTTTATGGTTCATTTTACTAGAAATCGATATTATTATTGAGGCACATTTCCTGTTCGCATTATGGTAAGATTTCTACTTCTATTTTTGGTTTATTAAGTCAATAAAACGATAGAGCTTAAAAGTAGTTTCACACTGTCACACACGGTGGTCTCCAAAAGGTTTGAACCCTTTTATGTAAATTCAGCTCAGTATAACGAAAAACAAAAACAATAAATTTGATTTATTTGACTCGTCTCGAAATCAATCAAAACGACGGCCTAATGATCAACACAACAACACAAAGTTCTCCGACAGTTTCTCCGGATACACTTGACATCGTTTACTAGATTAGACTTCGGGTTAGTTTCACACGATCCCCCCTTCAAAAAAAAACAACCAAAAAAAAAACAGATAACATGAGCCGTTGTATTTAGCTAATGACCTCCGCTCTCAGCACTTGTCTCTCGTTTTTGTCTCTGTGTCTGTCTCTGGACTCTTGGAGTTCAAGCAACCTGCTTTGCATAAATCGACATCTAAGACAAAGACGACGACAAAGTCTTTAACGACAACTTTGCAGACTCTGTACACATTAAAATTATGACTAATACTTAGGACAAATACACACACACACTCTTGCATTAACAATTGCAAGCTAGACTCTTATACCCTTACTTCTTATACATATATCCCTAAATAATTTGGTATATCTAGCAAAAACCAAAGTCAAGGAACCCCAAACTAAACGTCACACACAAGCAGAGAACAAACTGAGCGAGAGAGAGAATCTTAAGAATTGGCTAGCCAAGAAGCACAAAAGCAGATGCCACACACCCACTTCACTGAGTGCCCCTTCTCTCATTCACACACATTCCCCTTGACCGACAAGCATCTACTTATTTTGCACAAGAGCAACAGCAGCAACAGCAGCAGCAGCCGCCCTCCTGTCGACTTTTGTGACTTTTGCGCGTAACTTTTGCTGACTGCTTGGTATTCAAGCGCTCTCAGCACTCACTATGTGTGTGTGTTTGTGTGTGCGAGTGTGTTTCTATGAATGAAAACCTCAACGAAAAACACGCGCTCCCCAAGAGAGTTCAACAGATAGAAAGATACAGAGAGAGTGAGAGAGAGAGAGAGAGAGAGAGAGAGAGTACTTGGTGCCGGCTTTTATGCTCAATATGGCAAAGTTGCGACTCTATTAAGTAATAGGCGCTCAGCATTTTGGCCAAACTCAACGCAATGACTACATTTTGTTTTTTTTGCTTCTTCCTATTTCCCACCTACTTACACACACGCATATCCGCAAAGTCTGTTCGTCTGTCTCTTTTGGGTGGAAGTTGCTTGGGGCTTTCCCCAACTGATGATGACGATGACGACAACAAGAACAACAAAAGTCTTCTTTTTTTTTTGGCTTGGCTTGGCTCAAACTTTTGCAACAAAACTTTAGCTGCTTCTTCTCACAGCTTCTAGTGTCTGTGTGTGTGTGTGTGTGTGTTTTTATTACAATTTTCTCTTGATTTCATTTCAATAGATTAACAAAGCAACAGTAAATTGCGCTAAGCAAAATCAAACAGACACAAAAACCAAGTCAGAAAGATAATTAAGCGCAAAAATTGTTTCTTTTTTTCTGCTGCTGCTGCTGCTGCTGCTGCCTGCCCCCTTTCTTCATTTATGCAGCAGCTGCTACATATTGAATACTTTGTATCTATATATCTTTATATCTATGAATATAGTATCTCTCTATCTCTATTCCACTCCCCATCCAGCTATCCACAGCATTCATATTCATAAGCCACACACACACACACACACACACAGCACTCACAAACACTTAAAGATACAGCACTCATCGAGTCGGCGACGACGCATTTATGCATTATTTATGCCACACACACACACCAACACACACACACACACACACAAAGAGTTAGTTACATGAAAGAAGAAGATGAAAAATATAAATGCATAAAAGTGTTGCTTAAGTGCAAAAAAAATATACACATTCGAAACTCAATGTCAAGTGTTAAACATAAAGTTAGTAACTAACTCAAAATATTATTAATTCTGATGACTGCCAACTCGACTCGAAATATTTCTCTCAGTGTTGTGCACACTTTGGTTAATGCAATCAATGTTGAATCAAAGCCGCATTAGTTTGAAATTATTGAATAGAAACAAAAGCGCAATGCAAGCTACTTGAGTTAAATGAACAACAAAAAAATGCCAAGATAGTTGAACTAAGATAGAGGAGACACGAGACAAATATTTGCGCACTTTTGTTTGCATTGCCATCAATTTATTTATGTATTTGCGTTTTTTTTTTTGTTGTTTTGTGCTTAACTAATTTTGTAAAAGGCTGTTGGAGTTTAATTTGTTTTGTTTTTTCTGTTTGTTTTTATATGAAAGTATGCGTGCATTGCGCAATTTGGCGTCATTAGCATTAAAAATTTGTTGAATTATTTTTCAAGTGGTTGACGCAGTTAATGTCGCCGCAAGACACTGCAACCTCCCGACCCCGCCAAGACCCCTTTCTTGGCCTTCTTAGACAAATAGAGAAAATTCGCCTCTAATAGATATAACAATCACACAAAATGCATTAAGTTAAATGCAATAGTTTTCTGCATTGCTTTTGTTGTTGTTGTTGTGTTAATTTAGTTGTAATAGGCATGCATTTATGCACTTTTCCTATTTAGTTTTTTGTTGTCATTTCGTTCACACGCAGCAAAACAACATTATGTAAAAATAATTCAACTCGATCCAATGCCCTGCCAAAGGCCAAAAACTGAACAAATGTCCAATATGCTAAGCACTTAAAGCAAACCAAAAAGAAAAGGCAGAAAAACCCTTATATAAAAATAGTTATATGTATAGTACTTGGTTCTTGAACAAGTTTTCAGCATACTAATTAGCCAATTAGTTTGTTATAATCTCTAAATATATAAATCGAACAGTTGGTTCTTGTTTTTTCTCTCTGCTTTTCAAGTAGCAATAACAATATAAATTATACCATTTAGATTATGTTTAATTTGAGCAATTATTACTTGGCAATTTGCTAATCAATTAATCAATATGAACTTTGCACAACTTGAATAAAATAGTCTCACTTACCCTCTCCTCCTCGCGTATCATCTCAGCGATTTCCGGTTTGATTTCCATATCATCGTGATGTCCAACCACCGAGTTGGAGCCACCCGAACCTGCACCACCATTGCCGGGCGCTGCAGCTCCACCGGCAGCAGCAGCTGCCAGGGAAGCGCCCAAAGCGCTGGCCATGGCCGCATGCGAATGAGCCAACTGATGCTGGGCGGCCAGCTGTTGGGCGGCAGCAGCTGCCGCATGATGATGCAACGAGGAGGCGCTTTGACTGCCGGGTGGTGGCACCACTGAGCCAGCGCCAGAATGATGTGCTGCGGCGGCCACAGCGGCAGCCATGTGTGGCGGCAGCTGGGCCTGTGACGAAGCCGAAGATTTGCCAGTGGGTGAGCTGAGCGATGCAGTGGAGGATCCATTGTGCGACTGTTGTTGATGACTGGCTGGTGCTGGCGGCGGGGGTGGAGAGCAGCTGCGTGCATTGGAACGATAGGCATTGGAGGCAGCAGTCGGAGCAGCTAATGAGGAGGAGGCAGAGCTGGAGGAGCAGCTGCTGTTGCCGGCTGTGGAGGCAACTGAACTGCTGCTGGATGCCGAGCAGCCTGATTGAAGGGTTTGTGGATTGGGTGAGGCAAAGGGATTGCGCACTATGGTGGAGGTGGTCATGGCCAGTGGCTGTTGTGCGCCGCTGCTGGAGGAGTTGGGCGTGGCTACGCCTCTTTGCGGTGACTCTGCACGCAGTGGCAGCGGCAGGGGCAGAGGCAAGGGACTGGGCGTGGCATAGCTGCCATCGCGTGAACGTTTTCGCTGTCGCTGATTCAAATCTAGAGCGGAATCGGCTTGCAGCTTCTCCAGAAGGCGAGCACGTTTGGGCTTAAGCAGCGGCGATTGCTCATCCTCATCGGTGTCACGCAGCAGAGCCAACTCCTCATCATCATCCTCATCGTAGACGGTCATGCGTTGCTCCGGCAGCAGGGAGGCGCCACCAATGCCCGCCGCATTGGCACTCGAACCAGCACTCACCTCGGCCAAGCCACGTATTTTGAGAGTCTCTGCCACTTTGAGCAGTGGATTGATTTGATCCTGGCACACATTTATCTCGCCCTTGTACATGAACTCCACCAAGGCTTTCAGATCGCCAAAGTTAACATCGCGCATGATGATGATTGGATGCTGGCAAGGATTATCATAGAAGAGCGCTTGAAAGTAGGGTGAGCACGCGGAGAGCACCATCTTGTGGGCCTTGATCGAGTGTCCCTCGCAGGCCAGGGTCACGTCCACAAACGATTCACTCTGCAGCAGTTCATCGAACACATTTGTCAGATTCGATTGATAGTTGTTCCAGCGCAGGCAAAACTGTTGATTATCACCAGCGCCAGCTTCTGATCTGGCTCCTTGGCTGAATTGTGACTTGCGTGTGCCACTCGATGGTGTGGAAGAGAGTCCTCCGGCCAGGCCCAACTTTTGTGTCAGCTTTGGCTTCATTTGCTTGCTCGTCTGGCCAAACTCAAAGAGTCCAATGGCTGTCAAATTGTGCGCTACCAAGGGTTGTGGCGACACTGGCAGGGAACGTGACTTTTTAGCGGTTAAACGCACTCTCAGCTCCGGTTCATCGGGCTCTGTGTGACCCACAACCTCACTGGAGGTCAAGGGGCGTGGCGGTGGCGTCAATGGCTGTTCATTTAAGACCACGCGAACATTTGGTTTCTTTGTCTCCTCAACTGGGTCGGAGTGTTCCTGTTCCTGTTCCTGCTCCTTCTTAACTGAATCGAACTGTTTATGCTCTGGCTCTTCTCGCTCTTCAATTGACGCTTTTCTGTCCGTTTCAGCCGTCTCTGTTTTGGCCATTTCATAGGCCATTTCTGTTTGTTCTTCGGTCTTTTGTTTTGTTGGCATCTCCACATTCATCATGGTATAATCATTTGGCTCATATTGTTCGCTATCCAGTTTGCTATCGAAATCCATTATATCCTTGGTCATATCCATTGTTAAAGCCACTCGATTTTCTCTCTCTCTCTCTCTTTCTGTTAACACTTTGATGGATCAAAACACTTTTCAGCATAAATTCCTCCTTATTTAGCACATTTTCAAGCTGTTTGCGAAAGTCAAAAGTTGACTTTAAGCTGCAAAGTATAGAGCATATATGAATAACTGCTTTCATAGAATTATTAATCACATAGTCCTGCCTCTAGTCATAACTCTTATAAATATGTCTATTAATCTCTGAACTCGCGGCTCTCGCAAACATTTTCAATTCGATTCATTTGTTTAGCCAAGCTTTTGCTCTCAGCGCAAATGATTATTATTTTATTAGCTAAACGCATAATTTTTTCTCTTTTTTTTCTGGTTTTTGGTTCTATGCTTTGCTTTATTTATGTTTCGCTTTTGGCCTAATTTATTATGCAATATTTTTTGGCTCGTTTTCGTTCGCTTCGTTGTTGCCCAATTCGTTATAAATAAGTGAAAATAATACGCATATACAATATTTAATTAAATATTATTATTAATGGCTGACGCCTGGCGTTTTGCAGCAACATTTGCCGTAATTATATTTATTTAAATATATAAATGTTTATACAGAACATGCATATATATATATAGCTGTGCATTTATATAAATTAATTTTATTGCGAATTGTTTTTGTCTGTCTAACGGCATTTTGTGCTTTTGCTCTGCAAAAATGTTTCACTTTGTGTGTGGGTGTGCGAGGGGTGTGTTAGGGGTTGGTAGGACAATGCAAAACCCAGTCAATGTCATTAAATTAATTTATTTTTATTATTATTGTTATTTTATATTTCTTGTGCTACGTTTTTTACTTTTACGTTGCTCGTTTGTTTTCTCTTCTTCTTCTTTGTATTTCGTTTCTATGTTTATTATTTCATTCCAATTAAATCTGTTGACTGAATTTCAGAAGCTCTCTATACTATTATTATGATTATGATTTGTTTTATGATTATTGTTGTTGTTGTTGTTGAGGTTGTTGCCTAAAAAGTTGACAACAATCGAGGATATTGCTTTAACAACATTTCTTTGCGTAAAGGGCAATCAACTCAAAGATAGAATTATCATATCCTGATCTGCATTATAACCTAAGCGAAGTCAACTTAGTAAAGAACTTTCTTTTGTACTCTTTTTCCTATTCAAGGTAACTTTATTATCTCTTTTATGCTTATTTTAAAGTATTTGGTTGATATACATTCGACTTAAGCTGGAATAACATATTTATAGGTATGTGTATATATTCCTGATCTGCTCTATAACATAAAGAAACCTTCCTTAAGCACTTCCTTTGCCAAAAGGGCATCTGAACTTCTTTGTGTTCTTCAACTTTAGACCCAAAAATTTTCTCAACTTTTGGTTTATTTTCTCTGTTATTACTTGTTGTATTTATTGTTGTTGTTGTTGTTCTTGTTTTTCTTGTTTAGCTGGGGTAACGCATTAAATTTAATGCTTCTTTGGAAGTATTCAAAA